>CM022401.1:11641022-12241022 GCA_011833715.1 Carcinoscorpius rotundicauda | reverse complement strand
AAGTTTGAAAAGCTGTGCAGGGCATAAAAGGCGCACACATCCCTTTAGTAAGTGTAGTTATTTAAAAATGATACAAAATGTTGTTTTTACTTTCAATTTACGTGCATTATTATTTTAAAAGGCAGCTAAGCTGTTAGGACATAAATGCTTACTAAGTGTTAAGTTGTTTACACCTAACTATTAGATAATCTCATAAATAATGTCCGAAAATTTAATACAGAAATTGTATTATAATTTCTCTCTCTGCAGAAGGCTTTAATGACTAACATGTGTAGTAGGACATGTATACAAATGCTCAGAAAAATAAAAGAAACTAGCCCAATCACACTTTTTCAGATCATTAATCCAATAAATTCTTATGAATATGGATGTGTCTGAGGAGCACATTAGGCATATAATGTTTTATGAGTTTAAAAAAGGCAACAGTGCAGCAGAAACTACACAAAACATTCAAGGTGTTTATGGTACGAATTCTCTCAATGAAAGAAAATGTCAAAGGTGGTTTCAGAAGTTTGGTTCAGGTAACTATAGCTTAATTGATGTGCCACGTACAGGTCGTCCTGTTGAGTATAATGATGACTTGCTGCTGGCTGTACTTGATGAAGATTGTGCTGTAACAGTTGAAGAACTAGTGTAGAAGTTTAACTTATTTCACAGTTCACTGTCATCTTCAACAGTTTGGAAAGGTGTCAAAACTTGGAAAATGGGTTCCCCATGATTTTACAGAAGCCAATCTTAGAGCTAGGGTGGATATTTGTACTTCTCTGCAATTTCGTGAACGTAACTCAGGTTTTTCGGACGAGTTAGTGACTGGAGATAAAAAAGGATATATTATAAAAATGTTAAGCGCCGTAGACAGTGACTCAGTACAGGTAAACTGGCTAAAGCACAGCACAAAATTGACTTCTATCACAGAAAAGTCTGGTTCAGCCTTTTGTCGGATATTGTCAGTGTAATCCATCGTTATGTAAATGTCATGTAAATATTTTGTAAATGACAACATGTCGTGTTGTGTTTGGATTTTCATTCCTATTATTTATATTTCCATATTTATATTATTGTTTCGAAGTTTAAGCTAATAAAATATGTTGTTATTCATTTAAAATAACATTTAGAATTTTTTAGAATTAGGTAGACCAATCATATGTATTTAAATGAAATGCTGGTGGCCTAGTGTCAAGACGAGAAGTCTCGTGCAAGAACGGACATGCGCGGATTGCTCTGGAGTTCTGTAGAAGTTTCGCAATTGTTCGAGAAGTAGGCCTACTGGTAATAAAAAGACGGTGACGCGAGAAGAGGAAGAGTCAGACATTAGTTTTATTCAAAAGAGAAGAGAGTCATTTGTTTTTATTCGAAGAAAAGAAGAGTCAGTCATTCGTTTGAGAAAGATTAAGTGTTTGGTGTGATTATTCAACTTGGATTTGTGACTGAAGTTAGATCTACGGAAGCTGTGAGTTTACTTCGTCAATCTCTACGATTCATTCGAATTAGTGGTTATACTGAAAGCAACACGTGTGGAACTATTTACGGAGATCGGAAAAATCGAAGGCGACAATTTTGTGACGTTCATCGCAGGCATCGTGAAAAGAACTTCGTCGAATTTATTGAACTGTGAATTGTTTCTGAACTTCTTCATTTAAGCTTCGGAATTTCTTCATGGGACCAAATTCGCACCATAGCCTGGAATTTGAGACTTTCATTTTAGATCATTATATTAGATACAGGCCAGTACCATTTTGTATTGTGATTAATTTTGAAGGTTGAAACCAGTACTATTTTAAATTGTAATTAATTTTGAAGGTTTAAACTTAATATCTGTCATTGTTGTTATGTAATTTATGTTATATCTGTTATCTATATAATAGTTTAGTGTAATAAATTATACAAGCTGTTATCTGTGTTTTTCTGTTGCGTTTAGTCTACGAAAAACATAAATCATTACAAAAAAAACGTGACAGAAAATTGGGGGCTCGTCCGGGATTATGGAACAAACAATTTAATTCTATTCTAAAATAAGATTTATATTCTATACAGATAGACAGCTTGTATATTCAAAATGGCATTCCAACTTGAAGATTTTATAAACAAATTTAATCAGAATCTCTCTTTCGAATTGATCAATGAATTAAAAAAATCTGAATTGCTCGATGTTGGTAAACGTTTTAATTTAGTAGTGAAGCAAGAAATGAAGAAAGCAGATATCAAACGAATTGTTGTTGAACATTTGGTCAGCCAAAAAGTTTTACCTCAAAAAGTTGCACAACAATTGCCTGTCACTCATTTTGACCCAGATTTCTAATTAAAACAAGGAAATGAAATTTCGTTTAGAAATTGAAAATAAACGCCTTGTTCTTGAGACAGAAAAAGAAATAAAACGTATTGAGGCAGAACAAGAAAACAAACGCCTTGTTCTTGATGCCGAAATACAAAAAGAACGCATTAAAGCGGATAAAGAAATCAGTATGAGAAAGGCACAGACAGATGAGAAGGTTGTCCAAATGCGGATGGGTAATTTTGATGCTTCCAAACAAATTCGTTTAGTACCTCCATTCAATGAGAAGGCTGTAGATAAATATTTTCAGCAATTTGAAAAATTGGCCCTAAGGCTAAAATGGCCAACCGAATATTGGACAGTATTACTTCAGAGTGTTCTCAAAGGTAAAGCCCAGAAGTATTTTACAAACTCACGGCTGAGCAAAGTTATGATTACGAGCACGCCAAAAAATGCATTTTGAATGCTTATGAATTGGTGCCAGAGGCACACTTTGGTTACAAAAAGTTTGACAACCAAACTTATGTGGAATTTAGTGTTTAAAAAGAAACTCTTTTCGACAGGTGGTGTGATTCCAAAGAAATCAAAGATAATTAAACAAAACTCAGAGAACTCATGTTAGTTGAAGAATTTAAGAGATGTATTCCCGTAGAGTTAAAACTTATATTGATGAACAAAAAGCTTCCAAAATTCACGATGCTGCTGTCTTGGCAGACGAGTATGCTTTGACTCACAAAGAATTCTCATACAAAAGCAAAACAAATCACACAGCAAAGAAACCCAATGACTCATTCAAACATTATGCAAATGTCGAGAAAGATAAAAAAGAGCAAATTGCTGATTCTCAAACAAATACTTCATCTTATTCTCAAAGCTCATCATCTACCAAAAACGTGTCATTCTCATCCAAAACATGTGCTTATTGTAAGAAACCTGGCCATTTGATTTCCGAGTGCTATAAGATCCAAAACAAGCCATCACCCCATAGTTTCATTTTGCCCTCTTTGGATACATCATTGGTTCCCAATGATTTTGACCCTGTCCAGTTTACTGTGGATTCCAAGTCCAATATTATTGATGTACCTGAAGATCTTGTTGAGGACAAATTTAAGCCTTTTATCACTGAAGGTTTTGTTTCTTTTGTTGGCGATTCACATCTACAACCAATTAAAATCCTGGGGAATACTGGAGTTTTTCAGAGTTTGATTTTGGAAGTGTACTTCCGTTTTCTGAAAAGTCATCCATTGGGACCAAAGTGCTCATTTATGGTGTAGAAGGTGGCGTCGTTTCTATTCCTCTTCATAGATTGAATTTGTATTCGGACTTAGTTTTGGGCCCAGTGACTGTGGGTATTAAATCTTCATTGCCTGTTGAAGGTGTGTCTATGCTTTTGAGGAATGATTTGGCTGGTAGTAAGATGGTATCAGAGGTCCATGTTGTTGAAGCACCTGTTGTTACTCCCAGTACAGAGCAACTCGTTGAAGAGTTTCCTGATGTTTTTCCCGCCTGTGCTGTTACTCGTTCTCAAACATGTTCTCAGGAGTCCAAAGAGGATTTCTCTTTATCTTATACATTCATGTCTCACATCGATGAGATTTCTGACTCAACTTTAAGTTCCACTGATGACTCCAAGTCATTTTTCAACTCTCTTCATCGAAACAAACTTGTTGAGGAACAGGACAATGATCCTGAAACTCGTTCTCTTCTACAACTGGCCGTTGATGAAAATGAAATAGGAACTGTCCCTATTTGTTACTACCAGAAGTCAGGTGTGTTAATGAGAAAATACAGACCTCCTGACGTTGCTGTTGATGAAGAGTGTAATGTTATTCACCAAATCGTCATTCCAAAATGCTATCGGAATGATATTCATTGTCCTGCTCATGATCATGTGTTGTCAGGACACTTAGGTGTAAGAAAGACCCTAGATCGTATCCGTCGATATTTCTATTGGCCTAAGATGCGCCAAGATGTTGTTGACTATTGTAACACATGCCATTCTTGCCAAATGACTGGAAAACCAAATCAGGAGATTCCAAAAGCACCACTGCACCCTATTTCTGCCTTTGAAGAACCGTTCTCAAGGGTCATTATCGACTGTGTTGGCCCAATGCCAAAAAGCAAAGCAGGAAATGAATACCTCTTGACCACCATGTGTGCTTCTACACGTTTCCCTGAGGCAATCCCTTTGAGAAAAATCGCTGCTCCCAACATTGTCAAGGCCCTTGTCAAATTCTTTACCATGTTCGGGATTCCAAAAGTCGTGCAATCAGATCAAGGCTGAAATTTTATGTACAAGCTATTTCGGCAAGCCATGCATGAATTAAACATCCATCAAGTTTCGTCCAGTGCATACCATCCTGAATCACAAGATGTTCTTAATCGTTTCCACCAAATTACTGCTACGAACACTCAAGGAACTGGGATGAGGGTGTTTCCTTGTTATTGTTTAAATTTCGTGAGGTTATTTCAGAATCTACTGGATTTAACCCTTTTAAGTTTGTTTTTTTAAAAAAGTTTTCATAAGTTCAAACTTTTTTTTTTTACTTTTAAGAGGGAGAGTGTTATGTAAATGTTTTGTAAACGACAACATGTCGTGTTGTGTTTAAATTTTCATTTCTATTATTTATATTTTCATATTTGTATTACTGTTTCATGGTTTAGACAGTGAAATACGTTGTTCTTCGTTTAGAATAACGTTTGGAACTTTCTAGAATTAGGTAAATCAAATATATGACTATAAATGGAAATGTTTGGCGGCCTAGCGTCTAGACGTAGAGTCTCGTGCAAAAACATACTTGCGCAGATTACTCTGTCGAAGTTTCGGTGAATGTTCGAGCAAAAAGAGGCCTAAAAGTATATAAACAGTCGAAGATGCGAGAAAGGATAGAAGAAAGGAGTCAGACATTAGAATTATTGAAAAAAAGAAGAGTCAGTCATTAGTTTATATTTAATTCAAGAAATAGCGTCTTTGTTCGAGAAGTTTCCAACGTTCGCTGTGTGGTTATTCAACTTAACTTTGTGACTAGAGCTAGATCTACGGAAACTGTGATTTTGTTTCATCAATCTTTGCGATTCATTTGAATTACCTGTTGTGCTGAGTGTCGACACGTAAGGGTCTGTTTAAGAGAAACCGAGGCAAAATGGAAAACAAGGGACATTCATCGTAAAAGAAACGTCATCAAAATTATTGAACTATGAATTGTTTCTGGACTTTCATTCTAGATCATTATATTAGATAAAAGCCAGTATCATTTTGTGTTGTAATTGATTTTGAATGTTAAAACTGAATGTCTGTCATTGTTAATATATAATTAACGTTATATCTGTTATATATATATTTAATTTAGTGTAATAAATTATAGAAGCTGTTATCTGTGTCTTTCTGTTGCGTTCTTAAAACATAAAAAAAACGTAACAGTGGTTATACTGAAAGCAACACGTGTGGAACTATTTACGGGAGATCGGAAAAATCGAAGGCGACAATTTTGTAACGTTCATCGGAGGCATCGTGAAAAGAACTTCGTCGAATTTATTGAACTGTGAATTGTTTCTGAACTTCTTCATTTATGCTTCGGAATTTCTTCGTGGGATCAAATTCACACCCTAGCCTGGAATTTGAGACTTTCATTTTAGATCATTATATTAGATACAGGCCAGTACCATTTTATATTGTGATTAATTTTGAAGGTTGAAACCAGTACTATTTTGTATTGTAATTAATTTTGAAGGTTTAAACTTAATATCTGTCATTGTTGTTATGTAATTTATGTTATATCTGTTATCTATATAATAGTTTAGTGTAATAAATTATACAAGCTGTTATCTGTGTTTTTCTGTTGCGTTTAGTCTACGAAAAACATAAATCATTACAAAAAAAATCGTAACATCCACTTTGAGTTGCTGCTACTCAATGTAACGATTATAACAGATTTCTATTATAAGAGTTAGAGCATCTGAATGTTGTAAAGATGTTGTGTTACACCAGGATAATGCACGGCTCCATACAGCAAGGATCACATCTGCAAAGATTGAAGAACTAGACTGAGATAAACTTCCACATCCTCCTTACTCTCCAAACCTTGCCCCATCTGATTATCATCTATTCCGAAGTTTGCAGAACTATCTTGATAGAAAATAGCTTGGAACACAGCGATGTCAAAATTACTCTATCAACGTTCTTTTCCTCCAAACCCCAATAATTTTATAGAAATTGCATTCAGAAATTTATGAATTATTGGCAGGAAGTAATATATAATAATATAACACACATTATTGATTAAATAACATTAAAAGCGTTTGGAATCCTTTTTTTCTGAACCTAAAATCGGACATTACTTAAGGGATGACCTGATACTTAATAAACTGAACTGTTAGAGTTTTCTTCTTGCCTAGAAGCGCCGTGAAAAAAAAAATTGCTGAAACACTAAGGATGCCGTGAACTGAAGAAGTTTGAGATACGTTGATCTAACAGGTTCAGACAAACGATAAATCGTTGTTTACCAAATCTTTATAGAGTGTTTACCCAGTCCGTTGAGTACATGTTGACGAAAATATGTGTATTTGTTTCGCCACGTCCATGAACAGTGTTAATTTAGTAGGTTCAGTATCATTGATTAAAGAATCAGTCCTCGTTTTTGGGATCTGCTTTCAGAATTGTTCTAGCGGATTGACTATTATCAATTGTTTTCTAACTCTAGTCATTTCAGAATTATGAATAAGTGCCTTTGTTCACTAACATCTTTGGACAGTCTCGCTATTATATATTATAGCTTGAAAGCTCTTGTTCATCTAGATATCTAAACACAACACAATTTCGTCAAGGTAACAGGAATCAATCACATGTAATTATATTGTGTATTTACAGTTTTTTACGACGTGATGCACTGCCGATGGTACCATTCAAATTTTACAAGGTAGCATGAATCAATCATATGTAATTTTAAAAGATTTTGAGACAAACTCCATTGTATGTAAGTAGATGGTGAAATATATATATAAATCTGTATAGAATGATACTTTGGGCATGATTTTATGAAACAATTAAAGAGTAAATAAGAATAGTTAAGGAAGTAAAACTTAACAATGAAAATGGTACTTGTTTTATAAATAATACCTTTAGACATTTAAACAAGCTATTAAAACACTTGAAAATTTACTTAGTTTAAACCATCTACTGAAGGAGTAAACGTGCGTTATGAACAACAACCAGATTTCCTGAAATGTCTATTCAACGATTGTGAAACTGGGCCAAATGTAAGACTAATACTGTTAAGAAACAGCTATATTAACTTTACATATTATAACTAACAATTTTAAATTGTTTTTCTTTCCATAAAAGATATGTAGCAAACGTCCCAGAACTGAAGTGTTTACTATCACCCAAACTTCACCAAGACAAACTTTTAAAGTACTATTTAAAGAAGATTATTCAGGCAGTCTTTGATGAAAATACTAAATTCACTTAATAATAAGATACAGAATATACTGGACGAGGTCACACATCTTTAAAGTCAAAAGATAAGGTCAATGTCCATATATTCTCTTGATAAACCATTTAGGATCAAACATGATCCTGTCAAATAAATAGAACGTTGGTCAGAGTGAAAAGGTTTAGTATCAGATTCATTTAAAATTGGGATTACAAATTTACAGATACCTATAGGTGTCATCTGGTAAACGATCACTTATGTAAAAACTGATTGTTTGAAAACTATCGGTAAAACTATGCATCAATTACATCCGTAAGCCTGCGAACACATGGGAATATCAAACACAACTGATATCAAACTATGAATTCAAATTCCACTATATGTCAAGTTTTGAATTTTATTTAACGAAAGTTTTTCCATTATAAATTGAGTTCCATCTTTAAATAATAACACAACTTCACTACAATTAAGGCTGTTTTCTGAATAATTGTATAATATTGTTTAATTCATTTCAATATACTTCATCCTACATTTAATTACTTTTCATAAAATGTTAAATTTATGAATAATTGTACCTAATAATGAATTTGTCTGAGTGTATGTTCTTATAGCGAAGCCACATAAAGCTATTTGCTGTGTCCACTGAGAGAAATTGAACCTCTGATTTCAGCGTTGTAAATTCGAAGATTTAATCGCTGTCCCAGCAGGAAACATTACATAATAATATATCTTGTTCAATGTAGTTTGTTTGTTTGTTTATTTAGAATTAAGCTCAAAGCTACCCAATGGGCGACTGTACTCTACCCACCATGAGTATCGAAACCTGGTTCAATATAGATTGCTGAAGACAGAATATGCGTATTATAAAACGTTCTCAGATTTAAACGTTTGTAACTGTACACACTAATGACAGTGTTCCAATTTAGGTTTAACTGGATTAGTGAAACTTGTGGGATATTGAAAACCATTGTCGAAGCTTTAATAGCGAAATATCGAGCTAATAAATGTGCATGCTAGAGATAAAGTCGTGATTTTATTTAAGTTTACAGATATGACACCTAACAATTCAAAAACATGTTGTGTCTTTGGATACTTTCAGTAGAGTTATCTACATAGGACCATCATATCTCAAACAAACGTTTCTCTGGTTTGGATTGGGGTTAGTAACTTAAATAACCATTATTATGTGAATTACTGTGATGTTTGTTATGGTAATGACTGCATAATTAATCAATTTTTGACTTGTCCTTATTGTAATACATATTATAAATCTTTCGCTCGTGGATTGGAACATTAACGTGGTCTTTTATACCTTCACGTACCTCCATTCAAACCTCTCCTCGAAAGCATATTTGCTCTTCCTGATCTTCAGATGTCGTAGATCGGATATTTTCACTATCAATATTACCAGGACGTTATACTACTCCTTCAACGTTATCCTTTATCTGGATCACACTTTTCTTCTTAAGAAGAAGGTCGAGAAGGTCAGTCTTCCTTTTTCCCTATCTGCCTATCTTATATTTCTTCTTGCTATGAATAGACTCCTCTGTCCTGTCTGTTCCCTCAGTTGTTTCACTGCTTGCTGCCTGTGGTTATTCTACAGACTTTGATACGATGTAAGTATAACTAATTATTTTTTTTCTTCCAGGGTAATCTGCCCCAGTATCACTTTGGATCTTAATTTATGGCGAGAAGTGTGTGTAGACCGAATGTATTTCAATCACATGGCTATAACCATTTACAGATATCTTACTATCAAATACACATTTTTTACATTTTCCACGGCTATGTATGGTTACAATTTAGACGGGGTATTTCAGAAGATTACTAGAATCTAAATACCACATGATAAATGCATCATATGTCCGTCATAGACAGCACGGGTAAAGCACAAGGTAGATTGCTGTCCATTCTTGCCATATCTAGATTGAATAAATCAGGGTGATCTGCTTTTAAAAAATAGGGTTTCATTATGACCAATTACACTGCCTTGAGTGTTACAGTTTCTCTAGACTCTACAGTGTTTCAGTCCATCCAAACTCTACACTATCTTGAGTGTTGCAGTATTTCCAGACTCTACACTGTCTTGAGTGTTGCAGTCTCTCCAGACTCTGCACTGTCTTGATTGTTGCAGTTCCTCCAGACTCTACACTGTCTTGAGTGTTGCAGTTCCTCCAGACTCTACACTGTCTTGACTGTTGCACTCCCTCCAGTCTCTCCACTACATTTGTTTCATTCTTTCCAATGGAGTACAAAAGTTCTTACAACTTTCCAGTGAAAAGCTACTGTGTTGATTAACCAGAGAGACAACCTGCTGAATGGGTTCCACAACGGTGTCTACAATTCTTCAGTTCATATAAAGGAAGTGGTGTTCTGTTAGTGTGGAGGAAGTTACAAGATTTTCCAGTAACTAATTACCAGATTTGAGACACCCAAACTGCAGTTCATCTTTCCTATTTGGTGACTTCCTTTTACCCTCGCATGGATGTCAATACTTAGCAAGTGAGGTTTGGGACATCGAGTGAACCAATCACATGAGTTCTCACACAGCTTTTTGGCTGGTTCATATTTTCCTCTTAACTTGTAGAGCCCCTCCTCAGATCATCTGATCTGTTTCTCTTACTTTTGGTGGTGTACGTACTTCTCTTCTTTCACACTTTTCAGCCATCATACTCATAATTTTCTGGTGCTTGCGTCTTCTCCCGAACTACGAATTGATAGTTCGGTAGTGTTGCATAAAAAAGAGTCATAGTTGTGTTTTCCTACTGGTGGAGAGGTAATGCACAATGATTTACACGAGAGACGTGTTGGAACATTGAATTCCAACAGAGTAATGATTAAGGTTTGAGGCACGTGTTTCTGAAAACTTGCGATACAGAAGGCAGCAAAAAGCAAGAAAAGCTAATCGTGTGAGGAAGTACGTATAGAAAATTTTAGTTTAGGAAAGTTATAACTTTACAAAAAAAAAGATCTAATACAACATCCCTTGTTGCTAACAAAACATTTGAAAAAAAACCGTTAAAATTAAAGTGTAATGAAAATGAATGGATAGAACAATCTGTATGAAACAAACTATTTAATTTCACAGTTTTTATCTTTGTAGTTCTTTACTTATAGACTTTGTAAGTTTTGGTTTTAACCAGTATATGTTGATTAGTATTTCAAGATGTACAAATACTTTGCTGCTGTGAGTAGTCAATGAAAGTAATTTATATAGATAAGTATTTCTTCATATTGTGAGAATGTGCTGTTATGATTGTTTTTCATGGATTTCATTTTTCAAAAGAAATAAACATTTCAGGTTCAGGGACTTTTATGGTTCTGATCCCTCAATCTCATATTATTTCATGCTGGAGCTGACAATTACATTGTTTAAACATGGTACTTCCTTCCATTACGTAACACATGATGCACTACTAACAAACCATCACTTAATTTTTGTAGTGCATGACATCAGACGTCTTTCTTGTTTTAAATCTGCTATTGATTGGTTTAAATTAGCTTAAATAACATTTAATTTCACTTATGTTCATGAATATTTCACTGTGATATCCTGCCAAATATATCACTTATTTGTTTGATGTCAAGCACGAATTTCGAACATCATTTCACTATTTTAGGTCCATTTCATTTTTCTAATGCAATACTTCAGGTCAAAAAGAGATTAAGCATTACATGGAATAACCTTTGTTTCCTCCCGTGCATTTTGATCCTGGCCACACTGACACTCCCACCCCCCGCCTTGCGGAGTTCACTGTGGCTTCTCACACTCTGCCTCAGTTTTTGTTCAGATTTCATTTTTTAGGTGCATGACGTTTTGTCATATTTTTATACCCCTTCTTCCCCTTTACATGATTTTGCCTACAAAGTTTATTTAATTTTCGCATCTCCTGATATTTGGGTTCACACTGAATCTTTCGTCTCTCAGTTAGTTGATAACACTAGTATATCTGATCCCATAGGTATTGAATTAGTCCACTCTCTTTTCACAGTATAAACTATCCTTATCTGGACCAGCAATTAACAGTTTCGATTTGCCTGTCTGCGGGAGGGGCTGGTACCAAATCTCCCTTACATCTAACAGGTACCCAGCGTTCCCACATTTGGCTCACCATTAATACTCTGTTGCAGAACATTTCCTTGATCTATCTTCTGTCCAAAGCTTTTTATAGGAAAATCTTAGACGTTTTTACGGGACATCTTCCTTTCCACATTGACCTACTTGTCTTCTTTGACTCTATCCTGAAAACTTGGTTTCTTTGTTGTTAGAACCTTTTGAATCATAATGCCATATTATTGTGGATCTGTCTCTTGGTTTTTTATCTATAGGAAATTTGTTTGACCCTGTTTCCGAAACATAACGTGTTTGACACGATTCCAGAGTCTTTGGAGTCAAAGGTCGCTTCTATTTAACAACAGTCTACCATTTCTCATCTGCTGGCCTCTTTCTTCTAGTCTGAGCTGAGTGCAGCACCAAATCTTGTCTCATAAACATCCCTTTCTGAGCTCTTACCTGTTTCTTCTTCCCGCATTGTTACCAGTGGTTCTGATGATTATCCAGTTCGACTTCATCTGGATGCCTTCATCATCGGCAAAGCCCATTCATGGCTGATGTTTCAGTTCATGGAGTATTGTCAGAACATTTCGTCATTCTATTTCTCTTCCTCTATCCAGCATGTCCGTTTTATTTTCTCCTCTTCAGGTGCTCTTGTCGTGTCAGTGTATTTTCGAGATGGTACAGATATCTTAGTACAATAGACTATCAAACCTACCTCGCACGGCTCGAAGGATTTTACTACCTCTCCTGTTTGTGGTTACCAAAAATACTAGGGGCTAGAGACTGGTCATAAGACCTGCTCTCTCTTGGAGCATTATCTCTTGGAGGTTGATAACAGTACAAAATGTTTTATTCAACTTGTAACTGTCCAAACGGGCTATATGATGCACTACACTTCGTGGGTTAATTACTTGTAACTGGTCGAACTCATGACACACGTTGTGTGTATGTCACACTCTTTTTGCTTGTGCTGGCTGGGCTGTACTTAACTGAATAACAAGAAATAAGAGAGCTTCTGATGCATTAAATGTAGCTATCCATTGATTGAGTTATTAACATTGGTGTGCTTTTGTTGTAGACATAATGGACATAGTTTCAGAGAACATACATGGCCAGGAACGTCAGGAGAGAAAGGGAAATGCTTTTAGCTCTCAATCCGGGAATGTGTAGGCCGAGCAGTATTCTTAAGAAATTCACGATAATTTTATATGATGAAGCGGACTGAATCAAGAGACAGTATTTAGTAAACTTTTTAAGGCGATTAACGTTGATTAAATAGGCGTCCATGCACTTCAATATGGTTATGGCAACATTTTTTATTAATTATGGAAATATAAAATGTGATTTCAAATTGTTTTATATTGTTCATGTGGACAGGAGCATCTAGTAAAGTCCCTAAAACAATCGAAGCAGACTTAAAGGTGTTCAGGTTATGGCAAAATTTATATTAATTATGAAAACGTGAAATCTGATATCTCGTTAATTTTATGTTGTTTAAATGGAACAATAAAGTATATAATGTGATTTTCACAATAATTTTACGTTGTCTCTATGGACAGAAGTAAGAGAAAGCATTTGATGTGGTTTCTAGGGTAAAGAGAGTTGATTAAATTGTCCACCCGGGCACTTTTATGTGGTTCAAGCAACATCTTTATTTATTATGAAAAGTGATTTTGTAATTAATGTAAGTTGTATATAATTAATTAAATGGGTAATTATGATAGTTTTGTATGGTTCCATGTTTTATAAAGCTGCAGTTTAGGATATGAATTTATTGTTCCGATACGTTTTTGGAAGGCATGTTTACCCTAGCTTTCTCGTGGATTGTCTGTAGTCAGTTTGAGATGTAAATAGACAGTACACTGACTTTCAACCGGATGAACGGTTTACCCAGGGTTTAATAAGAGAAGAATCATTGTAAATGTGTATTATCAATTGCACAACGAATTCATAAGTTATTGTTTGATAAATATATTAATTCTGTATATGTTGTAATTTTGTTTGTTTTTGAAATTCGCACCATGCTACTCGAGGGATATCTGTGCTAGCCGTCCCTAATTTAGCAGTGTAAGACTAGAGGGAAGGCAGCTAGTCATCATCACCCACCGCCAACTCTTGGGCTAATCTTTTATACCTTGTTTGTATCAAAATGAAATATCACATAATTTCTGTAGTCTTATTATACACGTCTTAGTTGCTATGGGGATGATATACCTAAACCTTACCTTATATTGTAATGAAGTAACTATTTCCTTGTTCTCTTTCTCTAATATAACAAGAATTTACAATATCATGCTACTTCTCTTCCAAATAACAACATCACACAGCATTGTATTATTTCTCTCCCTGCTAACAACATACAGCATTGTATTATTTCTCTCCCTGCTAACATCATGCAGCACTGTGCTATTTCTCTCCCTAATAACATCATGCAGCACTGCGCTATTTCCCTTCCTGATAACAACATCACATAGCATTGTGTTATTTCTCTTCCTGATAACAACATCGCACACCATTGTGCTATTTTTCTTCCTGATAACAGCACACACCATTGTGTTATTTCTCTTTCTGATAACAACATCACAGAGCATTGTGTTATTTCCTTTCGTGATAACAACATCACACAGCATTGTGCTATTTCCCTTCCTGATAACATCACATAGCATTGTGTATTTCTCTCAATGATAGCATCACACAGCACTCTGTTATTTCTCTCCCTTATAACAACATGAAGCATTGTATTATTTCTTTCCCTGATAACATCATGCAGCACTGTGCTATTTTTCTTCCTCATAACAACATGCAGCATTGTGTTATTTCTCTTCCTGACAACAACACACAGAATTGTTATTTTTCTTCCTGATAACAAAATGCAGCACTGTGTTCTTTCTCTCCCTGATAACAACATGCAGCACTGTGCTATTTTTCTTCCTGATAACAACATGGAGCATTGTGTTATTTCTCTTCCTGACAACAACACACAGCATCTTTATTTTTCTTCCTGGTAACAAAATGCAGCACTGTGCTATTTCTCTCCCTGATAACATCATGCAGCACTGTGCTCTTTCTCTTCCTGACAACAACATACAGCATTGTTATTTCTCTTCCTGATAACATCATGCAGCACTGTGCTATTTCTCTCCCTGACAACAACACACAGCATTGTGCATTTCTCTTCCTGACAACAACATACAGCATTGTGTATTTCTCTTCCTGACAACAACACACAGCATCTTTATTTTTCTTCCTGGTAACAAAATGCAGCACTGTGCTATTTCTCTCCCTGATAACATCATGCAGCACTGTGCTCTTTCTCTTCCTGACAACAACATACAGCATTGTTATTTCTCTTCCTGATAACATCATGCAGCACTGTGCTATTTCTCTCCCTGACAACAACACACAGCATTGTGCATTTCTCTTCCTGACAACAACATACAGCATTGTGTATTTCTCTTCCTGACAACAACATACAGTATTGTTATTTCTCTTCCTGACAACAACATACAGCATTGTTATTTCTCTTCCTGATAACATCGTGCAGCACTGTGCTATTTCTCTCCCTGACAACAACACACAGCATTGTGCATTTCTCTTCCTGACAACAACATACAGCATTGTGTTATTTCTTTTCCTAATAACAACACACAGCATTGTTATTTTTCTTCCTGATTTTCTAAAGTAAACGTTATTCAGCAGATGCAGACCTGCTGATCCATGTAAACAAAAGAAGCTCAAAACAATTAATGATTCTGTTTTAATATTTTAAAACTGGTTAAGCATTAACAAATTATTAAATAGCACAAACATATTACTGTAACTTAAATACCATTAGAGTTATTACAGTGACACAGTATAATCTATTTTTGAATTTTATGCAAAGCCACACGAGGGCTATTTGTGATAGCTGTCCCTAATTTATCAATGTAAGACTATAGGAAAGGCAGCAAATCATCACCACCTACCACCAATTCTTTTACCAACAAATAATGGGATTGATTATCATATTATAACATCACTATGGCTGAAAGGGCAAGCATGCAACAGGGAATCAAATCCACAACTCTCAGTTCATGAGTAGATCACCTTAACCAGCTGGCCATGCCACGTTGCACTCTGTATGAACATAATGTCATTCTCACAATATGGTTTCCTAAACATGATATATTGAGTCTAGTTTGTATTTTCAAACCATATTTAAAAAAAAAACTGATAAAATCTGATTCGTGTTTATATTTATATCAATATGAAGCGTTAAAAATGTCTTAGTATATTTAGATTAAAAAAACATTAGTTATTTTCTAGAAAGTGTATAATTGCAAGTTTTATCTAAAACATAGCTTTAACAAACTATATTTTCAAATCACATATTATGTGATTTCTCTTCTCATACTGTTTTAGGTTACTTTTTAACAAATATGGTTTATAAGTTGATTGTTTGAGATAATTTAAATTTCTTGTTTTATTTTTGGAATTTCTTGACTTTTTCAATTCAAAACATAAAAGAATTACACAACTGCTAACACTGATCTATTTTATTTTAAATCAAAATATATGATACAAAAATTATAGCTAATATTTTTGTTTTCTTCATAGCTACATGAGGAATGTTTGCTATAGCCATTCTTACTGTTGTAGAAACAGACAAGGGAAATTATAATGTAACCACAGAAGAAAGGATGACCACATTTTCGTACAGCAAAGCCACATCGGACTATCTACTCTGCCCAATGAGCTCTGATTGTAGTGTTGTAAATCAGACTTACCACTGTCCCAGTGCGGGACTGGATGACCACCATTGGTTACAGGTTTCACGAACCCCAAGTTATGAGTGAAGAACTATAGATCCAAACTTCAACAATACATCATGTATTACATGATATATTGCATCATATATTACATGATATGTTACTTTATTTCACTGCTATAATATAATTAATAGAAACATCTGTTGACATATTAAATGTAAACAATAATTATCATGAACTATCTGTGGTTTTATATTTTGTAAACATAAAATGAAGAAATCATGCCATGTTCATGAAAGTTATTTACAGCAGGCAAACATAACATAAACTGAAGAAATAAGATGATTTAAGTGTTAGATTAACCATCTTTACTTTCAACCAGTAATTTATTAATTAATTTTAAGAGATCTTCAAGATGGTTGATTTTAACAAAACCTTCCAATGCTTTTTCTTAACTTGTTGCCTAACATCAATGTTATAACAAAAAAGTCATCTTTTGGAACACCTTCCTTAATAATTTGTACTGAATAAAGTTATGCTGAATTTGATTTGGATACAGGCAGTTAGCAAATCATAATGCATTACAGAGAGCTTATAATTTACCAATACAGTAGATGTTTTATTAAAGCATGAGAACGTGATAATATACCCAGATATGTTAGTCTCACACTCAGTGGATAAGTATTCCTTTGATAAAACTGGAAACAGTTAATTTTTCTAATGCATTTCTCAATCTTTCAATATATTATGTTTACAGCATGTTACTCACATGCTACCAGTATGTAGCAAATACATACTTTGTATGGTAGAAATAACAGTGACAATGTTATTTCTCTTAATAATACATAGTAGTTATATTAATACAATAAAAAATCTGTAAGATGAAAATAAATAATTTAATGGAAACAGTCAATTTCTAAATAGTATTTTGTTAAGGGCTTTTACACTAAATCTTAATGAACAGTTATAAGTGAGTCAAGACAATGCATCGTCCATGGACCATAAAGTATGTTCAGGGAGGACACACAACTACCAAACATGTACTATGTTTGAAAGTCAGCAAACATTCAACAAACTTGCATGTGATGTATAATTATAATTTTCAATAAAACATTCTATGTTCCAAAAACTCTTACAAGTAATGTATTTAGTTATTTTACTAATATTAGTTAAATTACCAATATTATGCACTGCCTTCCATATTCTGCTTTAAGTGGGTTTTTACTGTTACTGTCTGTTTGTCTATTAGAGATACTGCCTGTCATCAATTTATGTCCAAGCTGTGCTATACGTTGTTATGTATAAAGCGTTATGTATATACGTTGTTATTCATGTAGAAATTTCTAGAATTAGGTAGATCGATCATTTGTATTGGCCTGGTGTCTGTACGAGACGAATCGAGATTACTCTGGAATTCTGGGAAGTTATGCGATTGTTCGAGAACAGAGTAAGCCTACTAGTATATAAACAGACGGCGATGCGAGGAGAGGAGTCATCCGTTTTTATTCGATTCAAGAGGTTGTCTTCGTTTGAGAAAGTTTAAACGTTTGCTGTGTGTTTATTCAACTTGGATTTGTGACTGAAGTTAGATCTACAAAAACTGTGATTTTATTTCGTCATTCGATTCATTCGAATTACTGGTTATACTGAAAGTCAACACGTATAGGACTGTTTAGGGAAGACCGGGGCAATTTGGAAGATTACAAGTTGAGACATTCATCAAAAACATCGAAAAAAGAACTTTGTCAAATTTATTGGACTGTGAATTGTTTCTGGACTTCTCCATTCAAACTTCGGAATTTCTTCGTGGGACCAAATTCACACCCTAGACTGGAATTTTGGTTTTCTGATCTGGACTTTTGGACTTTCATTCTGGATCATTATATTGGCCAGTATCATTTTGTATTGTAATTAATTTTGAAGGTTGAAACTGAACATCTGTCATTGTTATTATATAATTTATTTTATATCAGTCACGTATATAACAGTTTATTGTAATAAATTATACAAGCTGTTTTCTGTGTCTTTCTGTTGCGTTCAGTCCACATAAAAAAACGTAACAACGTCATGACATCATATATGCTACAGAAAGTATTCAGTTATACATTTTATTTTATAACGAAATAAAGAAATTACTGACAATGAATTGAACTACTAGATTTATAAATATGAAATAAAATGAATAATTCTGTAACAATTTGTACATGTTCTGTCTGTGAACAGTCAGGCTTTATGGAAATATGTAACAATTTGTACACATTCTGTCTGTGAACAGTCAGGCTTTATGGAAATATGTAACAATTTGTACGTTCTGTCTCTCAACAGTCAGGCTTTATGAAAATATGTAACAATTTGTACACATTCTGTCTGTGAACAGTCAGGCTTTATGGAAATATGTAACAATTTGTACACATTCTGTCTCTGAACAGTCAGGCTTTATGGAAATATGTAACAATTTGCACATGTTCTGTCTCTGAACAGTCAGGCTTTATGGAAATGTGTAACAATTTGTACACGTTCGGTCTCTGAACAGTCAGGCTTTATGGAAATGTGTAACAATTTGTACACGTTCGGTCTCTGAACAGTCAGGCTTTATGGAAATATTCAAATGATTCATTCTGACACCTTTCAAACACATAAGTGACAATCTTAATGAACAGTTATAAGTAAGACAAGACAATGCCTCGTCCAAGGACCATAAAGTATGTTCAGGGAGGAAACACAAATACTATTTATGTAATCTTCATAGCTACTTGAATACTCCATGACAGTAAACAAAAAACTGATGTACACAAAACAATGTTCATGTATAAAATATACATATACTGACATGTTATATTAGCCAGAGTTAATCTATATGGAATTTTTCAATGACAATAAAATACAGTGAAACCTGTTTAAGACAAAATTGCATGGGAGTGAGTAAAACTTCCTTAATCATATATAACTTTTGAGCGAAACATTATACTTGCTTGACTCAAGGGAAGTAAGATGCTTATGAATGAAGTTATTACACTGTTTATGCTATATTTATCAGAATAATAGCAAAAATAGACATTCGAAATGTAACTACACAAAATCTTAATAAAATTTACTTGAAGAAAAAGTGTTCAATTTTAACTGTTTCATTTTTTTTAATGGACTTTCACATGCAGTTAAAAGAGAACACCAGTTCTTTGGACTTTTCACGAAGTTCATTTCCCCCTTCATTTTTGTATACAATTTGATAGCGTTAATAGCTATCATATAATATAACAGTGTTATAACTTAACACTGAAGTAGGAATTTCTGTTTCCTTATTATCTTTTCAAACTGGGATGACAGGAATTATTTTTTTCATGAAAATTATTTAAAGAGTAGAATTTTCACTTGAAAGACAGATATATTTCTACAAATCATGAATCTAATTTTAACTGAAAAAATAATGACAGAAGGAAAAAAGAACAGAATATATTTAACTGATACTTACTGTTACAAAATGTCCCAGAATTTATTAATATTTAAAGAAATGATTAATTAAATAAGAAATTCATATTTAATCAAAAACATTTTTTTCTGCCTTACTCAGGTTCTAACCCTACTTGTTGATGGACGATGTAGAAAGATAGTTTTAAGCCTGCATTACACAGGTTGTGCCATAGAGTCTTTTATAACATACATCTCAAGACAATTCTGTCTTATGCAGTTTCTGGATTACACAGGTTTTACTGTATTGTGCTATCTGTATCCTAGAAGCATTACTAAATTACATTTGTGTACAGTTTTGTTAGTAACATGAAATTCCTGATGTTTTTCAGATGGTAAAATTAATTAATATTTTTCAGCATTGTTGACATGTGGAAACCACAAACTACAAACATCCAAACACTGATTTAAGTGAGCCAAGGAAAGACATTGTTATAGCTGTGTGATAACTTTATTAAAGTAACATAAATCAAGATATTGTTATAGCTATGTGATAATTTTATTAAAGTAACATAAATCAAGACATTGTTTTAGCTATGTGATAATTTTATTAAAGTAACTTAAATCAAGACATTACTATAGGTATGTGATAATTTTATTAAAGAAAAATAAATCAAGACATTGTTATCGCCATGCGATAATTTTATTAAAGTAAAATCACTGTTTTCATATTTTAATATCTGTACTGAAATAATAAATGGTTGAACAATTACTTATACATTCATTGTCTCTATAACTGTACGCAATTCTTAAGAAACTACGGAATACATTTCTGAACTGTTCATAATGTCTTTCAGAGTTCACAAATGGTACATAACTAACACAACTAAATATAATAAATGAACAACTTAGTAATTGCTTGTACACCAAAACTTTCAGATTGTCTAACACTAATGCACGAATAGAAAATCACTCACATACATTTGGGAAATAGACGTTTATGAACTACAAATGTAAGATACAAAACTGACGATTTATTTGTTTCTTTTGGAATTTCGCGCAAAGCTACACTAGGGCTATCTGCGCTAGTCGTCCCTAATTTAATAGTGTAAGACTAGAAGGAAGGCAGCTAGTCATCACCACCTACCGCAAACTCTTGGTCTACTCTTTTACTAACGAATAGTAAGATTGACAGTCACATTACACGCCCGCACGGCTGAAAGGGTGAGCATATTTGATGCGACGGGGATTCGAATCCGCGACCCTCAGATTACGAGTCGAACGCCTTAACCCACCTGGTCATGTCGGGCGCCAAAACTAATGAACTTGACTGATGTCAATCCAGTTACACCTTGACACAGTTTAACTTTATTACACACACAGTTATTGTAGGAAGAAAGGTTTATGACAATACTTTGGAGATATTGACGTCAGCAAAAAACTGTTTACCAAGTGTAACTCAATCAAATGCCAGTTATGAGTTGATCAAATGTATGTCGTTTGTGATGTAATGATAGAAATTATAAACCAAGTTATTAAAAGTTTTGATTATCATACATCGTTACTGAACCTTATTATGATCACTATAAAAATTTAATGAGACACTCTAATTAATATTCGTTTCACAACTTGCTAATCCTTTTTAATTATAAACCGTAACTTATCGACACATATTTTATCCAAATAGTTTTACAGAAGTTAACAATGTAAGAAAAATCTCAGATTTGATTAACAAAACATTAAGATATTGTTTACAGAACGTCTTAGTTTATAGAATACTCAATGTAACAATACCTTCCTCAACATACTTGTTTCAGTTGATTACCATAAAAGTCAAGTAAACAAAGTTGATTTATTTTAGAAACAATACAAAATATTTCATTCGTTTGAAAACTAGGTTTCCTGCCCCTTGTTGCGTTAATCTCCACAATACATACGTATAAGAACATACTTATAAAGTATCAGAATAAACGAGAACAAACTGTATGTCCACTGTACATTAATTCTGATGGTATTGTTCTGTCAAAATACACGTATATATTCTCACACTTTATTTAACATCACAGAAAGCTAAGTCCACATTCACAACATTTGGTGAATCAATAAGAAACTATATTCTTCTACTTCCAGGTTACTACTTTCTGTTTCTGATCTGGATTTCACATAATTGTCATTTAAATATAACACACGTAGTCTAACTTCTTGAAAGTGTAATAACTTGTACAAAAATATAAGTATCGTCTGTCTTACAATTTCGATATTTTTTATCAGAGAATCAAAGTCCTCTGACAGTATAATAACCTTTGATTTCTACAGATAACATATAGGTAAGGATTACAAAGGTTAAAATAACAAGTTACTGTATAATCCTTTACAAAAGATATATAAACATGTTAAATTCGGTGTAAGATCGTTTTGGTAAAGATAATAGACCCAACATCGCAGCACGAGAAAGAAACATGGATACGCTTTTATACTAATTAACTTTTGAATAATACTAAATTAAAATGGTTTTCTGACACAGGGCAATCAGACTGATACTAGTAAAACCAATAGAAACATCAAAAAGAACGATTACCATTAGAAAAATAAAATTCAGGTTTTATAATGTGACAATAACAAATTTTCAGTGATACTATAAAATTTCCATATCCAAATCCCAACTCATTTGGCCTTTAATTAAAACATATTTTACGTTATCCTTATAATATTTATCAATACATCAATCTCTTAATGAAAGTTTTCGAATATTAATGGATTTCTAATATTGTGACTAAATTTTCTTGCAAGGATTTATTAATGATGTACGGGGTCTTTAAATTTACATAGCACTGCGAACATAGAATCAAGCTTATTGTAAACGATTAATATACAAAACAATATTTCAATAACAAACTTGGGCCAGCATGGCCAAGTGGTTAAGGCGCTCTTGTCGTAATCTCAGGATCATGGGCTGACACCAAACATGCCCGCTCTATCAGCCGTGAGGACGTTCTAATGTGATGACAATCTCACGATTCGTTGGTAAAAGAGCAGTCCAACAGATGGTGATGGGTAGTGATGACTTATTACTTTCCCTTTAGTGTTACACTGTTAAAGTAGGGACGGCTAGAGCAGATAGCCCCGTATAACTTTGCGCAGAATTAAAAAATAAAACAAAGAAACAATAATAAACTTATCAACCTCTTTTGAAATATTATTTCTAAAAATATTTTACTTCCTTTGCAAATGCAGCAGCAAAAGTGACCTGAAAACCTTCATCTCCAATTGGCATAACCCTAAACATAACCCTGAACATTTTTAACCCTAAACATTGTACATTATATAACCCTAAATATAATGTACATTATTTATATTTCGCGACAAATTGCTTGAGTTATTTACTTCTTTCATTTCGATACACGAGAGCTGAAAAACCTTATTATATTAAAAGTTATAATTTTTCTACACTGAAAATATAGTTTTGACAGGTGCATATATAAGTACTTTCAGCACTGCCTTCTGTATGCAAAACTAGCTTCGCATGCCACAAGTATTTCAGTTACGCTACCCCACGATTATACTGTGGTTCCATTGTGTCTTTTATGCAAATCACTTTGAGGCAGCTCTCCACCACTGGGAGTGAAGCACAACTTGCTATGGTTTGTGGCTCCCTCTGTTAAATTATAACAAATTGTTAATTCGAATTTAGGCTGCAAAGGAAGTGCGAATTTTTAGCAGGGAACGAAGGGTGGGGAGTGTGAGAAAAGGTTAGTACCCATTGGAAATATATGTTCAGTACAGAAGAATTTTAACTTTTGAAGCGGTAAATTGTCTCTCCTATATAGCTGAACCAGAGCGCCATCTGTAAAGAAACACCATTGAAACGTGTCTGAAGAATACACAATACTCAGGAAAATGTTGACAAGGAATCATTATCTGGTAACTACACCACTTTTGTACCATTTACACTCTTTGCCTCGTGTGCAATAAAGTGTTAGAGGATCAGGAGTATAACCAAAAAGGAGAGAAAATAATGATTTTGGAATCCAAATCACATAGGAATATCTTCTAAACCCCGATGAAAAAACCTGAGAGAATCCTCTACAGACGTTAATGTAAAGGAAATGAACAGGATTGACAAGAATGTGAAATATATAACCAGAATATCAGGCCCGACTAATGTTCAAATGGGAGATATTGTGAGATTAAGAACTGCAGGAGAAGTGAAATGCGACATTTTATGGCAAACAGCATGAAACCATAGATTTTAAATAATTAGCACACCGATTAGTAGAAGAATATATCAAAAGTGATTTGAAAGGAAAAACCTAATTTAACACAGCAATGAAACGAATCCGTCTGAGTATTTGGTAGTCCAAGAGTTGGCGGTGGGTGGTGATGACTAGCTGCCTTTCCTCTTGTCTTACACTGCTAAATTAGGGACGGCTAGCGCAGATAGCCCTCAGGTAACTTTGCGCGAAATTAAAAACAAATAAATGAATATTTGGACATAAGTTGTCGTAGTTAGGTAATAAGTTGTGCAGATTTTATATGAACTAATGATATAGAACATTTTAAAACCTGATTATGAGTTAAGTTTCCTCAGTAATACAGCTTACAGTCATGTGAGTAAAGAAACGCGCCTGAAGTCATTTTACCAGATGTTATGAAAGTATATACTAGAGAAGAGATAAGAGAAAACACATATATACACACCCAAACAGTCTACTGTAAATGTAGTAAGTAGCAACAGACCTAGTAAGAGATCAGCAAAAGAGTAAGCCTAACGGGTTCCAATATTTTCAGTGTGACAAGAGTGATCACATAGCGAAAAACTGTTTTCAGAAGCAAAACGGAAATGAACAGATAGTTTGCTTAAGTTGTAAAATTAATGGCCACATAGCCCAAGAATGGTAACGTTCAAAAAAAAGTAGATAGCAGAAGAGCCCCAAAGTCTGGAATTTTCAGAATAAAGTTCCCCAGAAATATCAGTAGTCACACATTTGTCAAAAATCTTAATATCGTTGAGGTTACAGAACCAAAGTAGAGACAGTTCCAGCAGTATGGAATATGACATTGAACGTCTGCAATGTCACCAGTAGTTTTAGTGGAAATGGAAGGTGTAGTGTGTCAGTTATTGGTTGACACAAGCACTCGACCTTCGCTGCCAAGTGCACAGTTAGTAGATAAGAATCTGATATTGCCGAGTAATACTTAGAAAGAGGTTTTTAAGAGGATTTTAACTTCTATAACAGGACATCCTGTTGAAATGGTAGATAAGTACAGTAGTATTATTGGACAAGATTTTTAAGAGCTTATGTCACTGAGATATCTCTTATTTTAAGTCGAACATAGGAATTAAGTTTTGAGGAACTTGAACCTTCAGACTTATGTGTTGAGACAAATGATATCTTCCTGCTAAAGAAAGCTAACAGTTAGATGCCTGACGTTCACATTAGCAAGGCTAAGAAATAATTGTCGAAATTCGAATGCACTGATTTTCTAAAGCAAGGGTTTCCAACTTAAAAGTGCCTGAGGGTCACAACTGTATTCCCAAGTCTAATGGCAGGCGGCTTTAAATTTTTGTCAAATTATGGCTTGTTGGTGTATTACGTAACGCAAAATAAAGAGTAAATAGATTCATGTTCGGGTTAATTTACGTCCTTTCAACATGGTAAAATGAGTTAGATTAGGGACGGAGTTAATCTGAATGTGACTTTACGTTACATGACCTGTGGACGAGGATACAAGAGCTGTTAAAAAATACGTGGACTGACGTCATAAAACAAAATGTACTTTATTTAGAAGTTACAGGTATGGGACTCCTTCAAAGTACTCTCCTCCCCAACGCACACACTTATCCCAGTGGTATGTCCACTTGTTGAAATAGTCCCGGTACGCTTCTTTTGTAATGTCCTCCAGCTCCTTCGTCGCATTTGCCTTAATCTCGGGATTCGTTTGAAATCTTCGTTTCAAGGGTCTTTTGAGTTTGGGGAACAAAGAAAAATGCAAGGTCAGGTGAGTAGGGGGTGGGAAAGAACAGTGATCGAGTGTTTGGCCAAAATCTGCTTTAGTTGCCGATGCAAAAGAGCTTTGTTTCCTCTTATCATGTTAATAACTTTAACAACAAGTTTTAAAACTTCGTTTTGTTTCACTTATTTCCCACACAAAGCTTTTTGATGAATGACACAATGAAAAACCAACAAAGCCTAATTTCTTCCAGTCATTACAGGTGCGCCATCTGTCACTATTGCTGAACACTTATTGAAACCTCCGATTTTATCAACTGAATTTTTCACTCCCTCGAAAATATCCTTTCCTTTTGCGGTACTACAAAGATCATAGACACTCAGTAATTCCTCTTTCATTGAAAAATCTTCATGAATAATGTGTACAAATATTAACAGCTGACTGACATTTGCTTGATCAGTACTTTCGTCAAGACAAAGTGGAAAATAACTACTTTTTTCAACCTATCCAACAACAAGTAAGTTTTCAAATTGTTTCCTCATACCAGTGGCACTTCTCTGTATGGTTTGGTGAAGAAGCGACGCTGATTCAAATTTATCAACAATTGTGGCATCCCGAAACGGCTTTGCCATTTCAACAACACATTTCTTCACTAAACTGCCATCAATAAAAGGTTTTTTGCTCATGCAAGTTCGAGAGAAACGATGTACGAAGCATTCAAAGCAGATGTCTGGCTTTCTGACAACTTCCCAAACAAACTCGTTTATTGTTTGAATTTCTTGCTGAAATCCCTAATCTGAACTTTTCGAGTTTCTCCTTTATATTTTCCTTCATACATTGTTGAATAATGACTGTTCACATTAAATTACATTGGTTTACAAAGAAATTGAGGCAAGCACAAAAATAGCTGTTTGAACCTAATTTGGGGGTGCTGAATTCAGATTTGAAATCCGTTTTTACTCATCACCTCTAGCTTTTTAGATATGCATACGGTACATTTTGTACACATACTGTATAGGCGTATATGCATTCAAGGTTAATTTCTAATATTGTGTGACTTATGTCTTCTTTTTTAGTTATTATGCAATAAATGTAAGTAATAGCATTACATTATATATATATATATATATATATATCAAGTTATATACAGTTGCTAAAGACTTATGAGGATATAGGATGCAGAATGTCACTCAAAATTCATTTTCTCCATTACCACCTCAAATTCTTCCCTCCAAACCTTGGAGCAGTGAGTGATGAGCACGGAGAAAGATTACACCAAGACTTTACAAAGATGGAGAGCAACTACCAAGGCAAGTGGAACCCCAGCATGATGGGAGACTTCTGCTGGATGCTCTTGCGTGACATCCCGGAGGCAAAATACACCAGATCATCTAAGAAAACACACTTCTAACTGTCTGCGGTACTATGAATTGTGTACATTGTGTCATCCAAGTATATTTATTCCGTCAATGTTCTTTATCTATCCTGTTTTATCTGTAATAAGCTGCTGCAATTGTTGAAATAAGCACGTATATACTCTGTAGATACTAAAATGAGACTATTTAAAAGCCAGAAAACTATAGGTGATAGAGCAAAACTGTTCATAAATTTGAATTTAGCACACCAAAATTAGTAAAAAACTTCTATTCATTCTTGCCTCAGACAAAAAATATTTTTTTGTAAACCAGTGTTATTTGGTCGCTGATATAATTTACATACAAACCAAACGCTGGAACTTACCGTTATTGTTTGTAATTAAATAATCAAGTTCCCAACATTCCTGGTGCACTATATTTTCACTGTCAATCTTAAGTTTCTTACAAACTTTGCTCATGTTTATATTTACCATGGAACTAGATAGTGATAATTTACAACACGTCAACCGCTACAACAGCATACGGACAGTAGGTTTGTCGTAGCAGTGTAATAGCAGAGGAAAGGCAGATAGTCATCCTCACCCACTGCCAACTCTTGGGCTACTCTTTTACCAAGTGGGATTGACCGTCACATTATTACACCCTCACGGCTGAAAGGGCGAGCACGTTTGGTGTGACTGGGATTTAAACCCGCGATCCTCGGATTACGAGTCGAACGCCTTAACACAGTAAAAACTGACTCATGCATCACAACTTCCATTCAGTTGTTAATGTCTCAGAAGAAAAAGGCATCACATATAAGAAGACAAAAACAGTTAAAATACTTTAGAGGAATTCTTACTGGTACACCACATAAATTAAGCATTGGTAGACAGAGTGGGGCAAGCGACTTGGACTAAAAAAATGGTGATCTAAACGTTTTTAAATAATAACAAGACCTTGAGAGGGAAGAGTGTCAGAAGAAGAGAGCAGGAAAGGAAGAAGAAGAGAGAATAAGAGAACAAACTGTGATTGACAATATCACAAAACTAAAAAACAGAGGACACAAGAATGTTTATGGGTTCAGTGCCATCAAACACAAACACTGAAACTTTCCTGAAGAGGCATAAAAAGGTTTGCTCAAAGCCAGAATATTGGGTCAAAAGTTACTGGGCAGCCAGTTTGATCAAATTCTCACATGAAAAGGCCTACAAGTGCAGACATGGTGTAGAACAAGATGAGATAATGACCAGGGATCCAGTCCTACAAGATATCCTGTGTAATAAAAGAACTGATCATGCAAAAAGTCAAGACTGATAGAAGTCAGAATAATTGTGCATTCAAATTCAGCCTACTGTTCATCAGTGATCATCACGAAGAAGATGAATGGGTAAAACTGCTGCTGCAAAGATTTCAGGAACATTGAAGTTGAATTTTCACTCTATACTTATCATAGACAATGATGGAAAAACAAAATGAAGCCATGTTATTTTACCTCATCGAAGGTTACTGACAGATCCCAATGGAGACATCATCTGAAAAAAAGAAGAGTTATGTGATACCAGATGGATGATTACATTTAGAGTTAGTCAGCTTAGTACATTAAGTGGACAACATTTTGATTGACACATATAAGAAACCTAGTTGAAGAATTTAAAAGAATTGTTGGGGTGGATGAGGTCAGCACATCTGGATGGACATTTATAGTTATAATTTCTAAAAATTCAAGGAATATGAACATCACTTTTATGAACTGCTTTAGTAAACTAACAGTAAACCTCAGCTTAATTTAACAAACTTTAAACATGTCATAACATGAAAATATAAGATTTATGACAGTTCCTTGTCACTGTGTATTATTAAGTGTTTACTCAAGTCACTATACCTTCTTGTGATCCTGAATCACTGACTGTTCCAGTCTGCTAAACAATCTATCACATGCACTGTGTATGCTCTGATCTATTTTCAAATTACCAATGAATGTTTTATACAAATTACACAACTGTGATTCACGTACTGTTAACTTCTCTTGAGGATTTCTCTGCGTATGTGGAGTAAATTACAACAGATGTCCAAGATGATCTTTATATCCACGACAACACAGTTCAGACTTTATCAAAGAAATCTTTATTTGATGAACTTCTAAATGTGTTTTAGTGTTCTTGAATGATTGACAAATTATAAATAGAAAAATATTAAAAATAATTATTTTACAAACAGTTTTAATAATTTCACACATTTCATAATGGAACCAACACTATAGAATAATAAATTCTAACTTCCTCTATACCTCACATATATCCTTGTTATAACTATATTCAGTAGTTTCATCAAGGTAGACAGAACTGAACAGTAATGTTAATAATAAATTCTAACTTCATTTCTACTTCACATATATCCTTGTTATAACTATATTCAATAGTTTCATCAAGGTAGACAGAACTGAACAGTAATGTTAATAATAAATTTATCTTCCTATTTCACACACATCCTTGTGATGATCACATCATTAAATATTTAATTCTTTGTAGATGGTGAGAATTAGAAATCTATGTTGAATATGAAATCCTACATTTCTTATCATCATTCCATTGAAAACTCTGATAATCACAAAGACCAAAGTGTCAGTTAATTCTTATATTTCAAGGAGATAAAAGAATATAATTTGTTCTGTTTTCTTTTCATGTTTGACTATAAGTGAGCACCTTGTTTCATATTTAAGGTTTCCTGCAGTAAAAGTCCCAAACTTTACAGTTTACACAAGGTTTCCTGCAGTAAACTTTACAGTCTACATAAGGTTTCGTGCAGTAAGTCCTAAACTTTAGTCTACATAAGGCTTCCTGCAGTAAAAGTCCTAAAATTTACAGTCTATACCGAGTTCCGTGCATGCTCTATTAGCCAGTGTGTATCATTTCTCATTTTTCTAAAGTGCCAATTTAGTTCAAACAATTTGCTACACACTTGACATCTGTAAGGTTTTCTGTCCCTGCACTCATCCCATATTCAGTAAACATTATTATTATTGTTACCACAAACTGAATAATTAGAAAGTTTCTCACAAATGTCCTCTGTGGTGCATTTTCAACTAATTGTTTCATACAAATCGTTTTCCACAAACCATAGAAAATACCAGGTTGTTAAACAGGCTTCATACATCATTGTAAAAGAGTGATTGGAATTTTGAAAAAGTTATCCTCAAATAAGGTGGATGATGTTAATTTAAACCAGATCAAGGAAAAGTTTGATAAATAATCTAATCATTAGAACTACTTTCCTTGGGTTAGTTTATTTACTGAACAAAACAACCTTTAATGCTATATGCTATGTTACAAAAGTTAAAGAACTGGGTATGTGACCAGCACCAAATGCTCCAATAAAATCCCAATTTTAGCATTACCAGAAATCAGACATAATGCTGAGGTGTTCATACTCACATGAATGTAGTTTCTAGTAGTTGCATATTCTCCAAGATATTTTTAAACTACATTTATATATAAACTAGTTTTCACAAACTCAACAATTGGAACGTTTCCACCCAGTATGTCATTTATTTTTTAAAGTAAATATTTTTTTTTTACAAATGGTTTTCACGAACTCAAGAACCACAAGATTTCTCAGTGTGAGGTATTTTGTTATTTGTAAGTTACAGGTTCATAAAAACTGTTTTGCAAATAACATAACTGTAATGTTTTTCACTACTATGTGTTATATTTGATGTATTTTTAAATCACTTTTTGTTTCAAACTGACTCCACACACTGTACAATAAGGTTTCTCTCCAGTGTGTATTCTTTAAGTTATTGCTTGATATAACTTGTTTAGAACATGGTACACAACTGTAAGGTTTCTCATTGTTATAGATCTGTGTCTTTTTAAATCACTGTTTGTTCCAAACTTCACAACTCTAAGGTTTCTCATCAGTGTGTACTCTTTGATGTTTTTTTTAATTCACTGTTTGTTCCAAACTGTTCTCCACAAATTCCTCAACTATATGGTTTTTCACCAGTGTGTATTCTTTGATGTCTTTTTAATTCACTATTTGTTCCAAAATGTTTTCCACAGTTTGTACAACTGTAAGGTTTTTCTCCAGTGTGTATTCGATGATGTTTTTTCAAGTTACCACTTGATATAAATTGTTCAGCACACACTATACAACCATAAAGTTTCTCTCCAGTGTGTATTCTTCGATGTCTTTTTAATTCATTGTTTGTTCGAAACTGTTTTTCACAAACACCACAACTATATGGTTTCTTACCAGTATGTATACTTTGATGTCTTTTTAATTTACTGTTTGTTCGAAACTGTTTTCCACAATCTGCACAACAGTAAGGTTTCTCTCCAGTGTGTACTCTTTGATGTTGTTTTAAGTTGGTATTTGTACCAAAATGTCTTCCACACACTATACAACTGTAAGGTTTCTCACCAGTGTGTTTCCTGTGATGTCTTTTTAATTCACTCTTTGTTCCTAACTGTTTTCCACACACCGTACAACTGTAAGGTTTCTCTCCAGTGTGTACTCTTTGATGTTTTTTTAAGTAAGTATTTGTACCAAACTGTCTTCCACACACTGTACAACTGTAAGGTTTTTCCCCAGAGTGTAATACTTGATGTCGTTTTAAATGACTATTCCGATTAAAATTTCTTCCACAAACTGTACAATGATATAGTTTCTGCCCAGATTGTATCCTCTTTCGTTGTGTTAGTTTATCAAATGTTTTTCCTCCAGAGCTGTACAGTTTATCATCACTCTGATATATATTACATGTTGTTAGGTTATTTACACCTAACTTTGTTTCTCCACTAATATTATTGTTTGGTGATTTTATGTCTTCTTTATGACCTTCTTGTTTTATCACATGATAACCAGGAACCTGACTTCCATAACAGGTGTTAACACTGGTTTTTATATCTAAAATAGATATAAATTATGTCACAAATTAGTTAATAATAAATATATATCACTTTATGTTTTAAACAGATATTTATAAACATCAATATTTAGACTAAACTAACATATTTATCTGTATATTATTTATCAAGTTCAGGTATCATTCCTATAACTATAAACTGTTTCATTACTGACTCCAACATGTTAAACTGTATATTTGTATCAAGTGTTAGATTCTATAGACTGGTAATGTTTCTTGAAGCTTTATTTTATAAAAACAAGCACTATTCTCACAATTCATTTGAGGCAAACATAAATTAATTTTTTTTTAAATGTTTTGTTTTTATTTTTAATTAGAAGTAAAAAAAAAAAAAAAAGACAAACCAAACACAGATTTATAATCGTGTCTCATGTAGTTAAATAAATATCAAAAATATCATTAGAAACTCAATAAATTACACTGGTTTACAAAGAAATTGATGCAAGCACAAAAATAGCTGTTTTAATCTAATTTGGGGGTGCTGAATTCAGATTTGAAATCCGTTTTTACTCATCACCTCTAGTTTTTTAGATATGCATACTGTACATTTTGTACACATACTGTACATAAAGGTGTATATGCATTCAGGGTTAATTTCTAATATTGTGTGACTTGTGTCTTTCAGTTATTATGCAATAAATGTAAGTGATAGCATTACATTATATATATAGCTATATATCAAGATGGATTTTGGCAGTTAAGCATAGCCAACACGTCTCAATCAACAGCCAGTAGTGCACAGACAGTCAGCGCAGGAGGTTGATGTCCCTCAACAATTGTGTTACACAATCTTTTGGGTATATATTTGTATTACAATTTCCAACGACGCACATAATTATTATTGCCTTACATATGATTTAAACAGTGGAACCTAGTCCAGGAAGATGTAAGGACCATCACTTTTTGGAATCGAAACAAAGACCTTGCTTCATTTCTCGACATGGAAAACAAGTTGTGCTACTGCACAAATGTACCTGGCTTGTTCACTTTCCTTGGTTTGCCACATAATCCTTCAGACTGGCATCTTTTCACACTCTTCCAAGCGAAGTCTCAAGGTTGTGCTTCTGCACAACAGGAATAAATATCCCAGCATTCTCACTGCACACTTTGTCCAGCTGCAGCTAAAAGAGTTCTATGACAATATGGAGCTTCTTTTAGAAGCTGTTAAGTACAACCAGTACCAGTGGAGTCTGTGTGGGGACCTCAAGATCATTGGTCTTCTTATGGGAATGCAAGCGGGCTTCACAAAGTACTGTTGCTTTCTCTGTCTCTGGGATAGTCGAGCTGTATCCCAGCATTACAAGCAGAAAGACTGGGGGTCTAGAAGCACTTTCATTCCTGGCAAACACAGAGTCAAGCAGAATCGTCTGGTTGACATGAAGAAGGTGCTTCTTCCTTGTTACGTTTTTTATGTTTTATATTTTACATAGACTGAACGCAACAGAAAGACACAGATAACAGCTTGTATAATTTATTACAATAAACTATTATATATGTAACAGATATAACATAAATTATATAATAACAATGACAGATATTCAGATTCAACCTTCAAAATTAATTACAATACAAAATGTACTGGCCTGTGTCCAATATAATGATCCAGAATGAAATTCCAAAAATGCAGATCAGAAATCCAAAATTCCGGTCTAGGGTGTGAATTTGGTCCCATGAAGAAATTCCGAAGTTTGAATGGAAAAGTTCAGAAACAATTCACAGTCCAATAAATTTGACGAAGTTGGACAACTTTTTCTTCTATCTGTGCCTTTCTCATACTGATTTCCTTCCCAGCTTTAATGCATTCTTTTTGTATTTCTGCATCAAGAACAAGGCGTTTGTTTTCTTGTTCTGCCTCAATACGTTTGTTTTCCTGTTCTGCCTCAAGAACAAGGAGTTTATTATCAAATGATTGATCTACCTAATTCTAGAAATTTCTAAATGTTATTTTAAATGAATAACAACATATTTTATTGGTTTAAACTTTAAAACAATAATAAAAACAACAACATGGCATTCTAAATGCTTTATACATAACACTCTCCCCCTTAAAAGCAAAAAAAAAAGTTTGAACTTGTGAAAACTTTCTTCAAAACAGTTCTTCAAAGGCAGGAATAGGCTGCAGTGGTGTTTTGGGAATCCCCTGATTTGGTTTTCCAGTCATTTGGCAAGAACAGCATGTCTTACAACAGTCAACAACATCTTGGCACATCTTTGGCCAATAGAAATGTCGTCAGATACGATCTAGGGTCTTTCTTACACCTAAGTGTCCCGACAATACATGGTCATGAGCAAGACTAAGAATATCATTCCGATAGCATTTTGGAATGACGATTAGGTGAATAACATTCCACTCTTCATCAGCAGCAACGTCAGGAGGTCTGTATTTTCTCATTAATACACCTGACGTCTTGTAGTAACAAATAGGGACAGTTCCTATTTCATTTTCATCAACGGCCAGTTGTAGAAGAGAACGAGTTTCAGGATCATTGTCCTGTTCCTCAACAAGTTTGTTTCGATGAAGAGAGTTGAAAAATGACTTGGAGTCATCAGTAGAACTCAAAGTTGAGTCAGAAATCTCATCGATGTGAGACATGAACATATCAGATAAAGAGAAATCGTCTTTGGACTCCTGAGAACGTGTTTTAGAACGAGTAACAGCACAAGCGGGGAAAAAAAAAGGAAATTCTTTAACGAGTTGCTCTGTACTGGAAGTAACAACAGGTGCTTCAACAACAGGAACCTCTGGTACCACCTTACTACCAGCCAAATCATTCCCCAAAAGCATAGGCACACCTTCAACAGGCAATGAAGATTTAATATCCACAGTCACTGGGCCCAAAACTAAGTCCGAATGCAAATCCAATCTGTGAAGAAGGATAGAAAAGATGCCACCTTCTACACCAGAAATAAGCACATTGGCCCCAATGGACAACTGTTTAGAAAACGGAAGTACACTTTCCAAAATCAAACTCTGAAAAGCTCCAGTATCCTGCAGGATTTTAATTGGTTGTAGATGTGAATCGCCAACAAAAGAAACAAAACCGTCAGTGATAAAAGGCTTAAATTTGCCCTCAACAAGATCTTCAGGTACATCAAAAATATTGGACTTGGAATCCACAGTAAACTGGACAGGGTCAAAGTCATTGGGAACCAATGATGTATCCAAAGAGGGCAAAATGAAACTATGGGGTGATGGCTTGTTTTTGAGCTTATAGCATTCAGAAATCAGATGGCCAGGTTTCCTACAATAAGCACATGTTTTGGATGAGAATGACACGTTTTTAGTAGATGATGAGCTTTGAGAATAAGATGAAGTCTGTGTTTGAGAATCAGAAGTTTGCTCTTTTTTGTCTTTGTCGACATTTGCATAATGTTTGAATGAGTCATTGGGTTTCTTTGCTGTATGATTTGTTTCGCTTTTGTGTGACAAATCTTTGTGAGTCAAAGTATACTCGTCTGCCAAGACAGCAGCATCATGAATTTTGGAAGCTTTTTGTTCATCAATGTAAGTTTTGAGCTCTACGGGAATACATCTTTTAAACTCTTAAACTAACACGAGTTCTCCAAGTTTTGTATAATCATCTTTGATTTCTTTGGAATCACACCACCTGTTGAACAGAATTTCTTTTTCACAAGCAAATTCGACATAAGTTTGGCTGTCAAACTTTTTGTAACCACGAAATTTTTGTCTGTATGCCTCTGGCACCAATTCATAAGCATTCAAAATGCATTTTTTGACGTGCTCGTAATCATAACTTTGCTTGGCCGTGAGTTTCGAAAATACTTCCTGAGCTTTACCTTTGAAAACAATCTAAAGTAATACTGTCCAATATTCAGTAGGCTATTTTAGCCTAAGGGCCAATTTTTCAAATTGTTGAAAATATTTATCTACAGCCTTCTCATTGAATGGAGGTACTAAACGAATTTGTTTGGAAGCATCAAAATTATCCAACTGCATTTGGACAACTTTTTCTTCTGTCTTTGCCTTTCTCATACTGATTTCCTTATCAGCTTTAATGCGTTCTTTTTGTATTTCTGCATCAAGAACAATGCGTTTGTTTTCTTGTTCTGCCTCAATACGTTTGTTTTCCTGTTCTGCCTCAAGAACAAGGGGTTTATTTTCAATTTCTAAACGAAATTTGATTTCCATTTCCATTATTTTAAATTCAAAATCTGAGTCAAAATGACCAGCAGGCAATTATTGTACAACTTTTTGAGGTAAAACTTTTTGGATGACCAAATGTTCAACAACAATTCATTTGATATCTGCTTTCTTCATTGCTTACTTCACTTCTAAAATGAAATGTTTTCTAACATCAAGCAATTCAGATTTTTTTAATTCATTGATCAATTCGAAAGAGAGATTCTGATTAAATTTGTCTATAAAATCTTCGAGTTGGAATGCCGTTTTGAATATACAAGCTGTCTATCTGTGTAGAATATAAATCTAATTTTAGAATAGAATTAAATTATTTGTTCGATATCCCGGATGAGCCCCCAATTTTCTGTTACGTTTCTTTTTATGTCTTATGTAGACTGAATGCAACAGAAAGACACAGATAACAGCTTGTATAATTTATTACAATAAACTATTATATATGTAACAGATATAACATAAATTATACAATAACAATGACAGATATTCAGTTTCAACCTTCAAAATTAATTACAATACAAAATGGTACTGGCCTGTGTCCAATATAATGATCTAGAATAAAAGTCCAAAAGTGCAGATCAGAAATCCAAAATTCCGGTCTAGGGTGTGAATTTGGTCCTAAGAAAAAATTCTGAAATTTGAATGGAGAAGTTCAGAAACAATTCATAGTCCAATAAATTTGATGAAGTTCTTTTTACGATGTTTTCGACGAATGTCTCAAATTTGTTATTTTCTAACTTGTCTCGTTTTCTCTTAGACAGCTCTACACGTGTTGACTTTCAGTATAACCAGTGATATGAATCTTAAAGAATGATGAAATAAAATCACAGCTTCTATAGATCTAACTCTAGTCACAAATCAGAGTTGAATAAACACACAGCAAACGTTTACTTTTTCTTGAGCAAAGAAAGACAATATCTCTTCAATTGAATAAAAACTAATGACTGACTCTTCTCCTTTCTTGCATCGCCGTCTGTTTATATATTAGTAGGCCTACACTTCTCGAACCATCGCGTAACTTCCACAGAGTTCCAGAGTACTCTGCGCATATCTGTTTTTGTATGAGACTCCACGTCAATACACTCGGCCGCCATATATTCCATTTATTGTCAAATGATTGATCTACCTAATTCTAGAAATTTCTAAATGTTATTTTAAATGAATAACAACATATTTTATTGGTTTAAACTTTGAAACAATAATATAAACAACATGGCATTCTAAACACTTTATACATAACATTCCTCCTCTTCACATCAAGCTTGGTTTGATGAAGAATTTTGTGAAGGCCATGGACAAAATGGTGCTGCCTTCCAATACTTGTCAACTGTGTTCCCAGGTCTCAGTGCTGCTAAGCTCAAAGAGAGCATCTTTGTCGGACATCAAATCCAAGAAGTGCTGAAATATACTGATTTTGAGGAGCTTCTTACCTTAAAGGAACGGAGAGCATGGGAAGCATTTAAGTCAGTCTGTAGTGGCTTTCTTGGTAACACACGCGTACCAAATTACCAAGCCTGTGTTGAGAAGTTGCTAAAGATTTATGAGGATATGGGATGCCGAATGTCACTCAAAATTCTTTTTTTTTTTTATTCTTACTTTAACTTGGGAGAGCAGTCTTCTTTCTAAAACTCTTTCCAGGCAATGAAGGATGATATAGATGTGGGAGTTTGTGGGATTGAGCACCCACATCCCACTCTCCTAATTTCTAATCTTCTTATGTGAGACTAGCACACTGGAGGTTTGCAAACTGATAGATGGTGTATCCCCATCACAATGTGGGTCCTACTTCTATATCCACCTCCAAAAGTTAGGATACAATTTATAAACCCATGTTGTAGCTTGTACTCCAGGATCTTTCTAAAAATATGCAGCTTATTTTATTTAATTTTAATTTGTTTTGTTTATGGCTGTAATATAATTAATTAATGGTTGGGATTTGCTATTTTTAACACAATCCTTCCTCATAATTTTGTTTCATTTGGATGTAATTAATTTCTTAAATATATAGTTAGGAGTTTCAAGCTATTTAAAATAATCAAAATATACAAAGAGAAAATTGTAATTTAAACGTATTTGGTGTTTTAAAGTTAGTTACAAGGTTGATTATATCAATAGATTATGTGTAGAGTTAGGGTAAATGAAATGAGATAAAACATAGTTATAATGGAAAAAAATATTAATTCATGATATCAAAAATTACTCAAGTAGATTTAACCATTTTAAGATGAAGAAAATATTTTTACTTTGTATTTGAATTAGTTAAAAGCTGATTCCATGTATTCATAAATAGATTTTCAGTCAAGAAATCTACTTTTCTGTGCAAAAAACACATGTAATGTTGATCGAATTTATAAAACATATAGAAAGTTACAGTTTAGAAACTCTTATGTTTACTCTAAGATTACAGGTCAATTATACTGACAATGTTAATGTGGTTAGTGTTAAGCCAGTGTTCACACAAATGTATGTTTTAGGTGATGTTTGTACTAACCAGATGTTCTTTCTAACCCTGATTCAATATCTCTCTGATATTCAGTTTCTGTTTTCACATTCATAACATTATAACATGAACCATCATGGTCCTCGTCATCACTGTAACTGAACTTAGAAATAACATCATCTTGTAGCAGATCACCAGGTTTCTCTGTTTTCACCTGAACAGATATGTTCTAGAACCAAACAACAGTTGAAAAGATTAACAACCATTGTTATTATTACATATAAATTCTACAGTTCACTATATTAAAACACTATGATATAACTAGTAAACCTGACATTTCAAAACTGAGTTACATATATGTAAACAGTCCTATAACTATTTAAATACACCATATTTTTCTGGAAAACAAAACTGTGACAAAGAGTATACAAAAAAAAATTCTCACTTAAACTGTAAACAAATTATTCTGCAGGAAACATTCAATAACGTTTGTATCTCAGGATAGATGGTATGAGTATCAACAGTTTTACTAATAAAGCAGAGAACAGCATTTTGACATTCTTAGGTCATCTTCAGGTTAACCTAAAAGGTTGAAGTGTTCTTCGCTGCTTCGATGGTTTTAAAAAACTAACCAACCATTACACCAAGATTCCTTTCTTAGAAATATTATTATTAACTTTGACTTAGGATTTGAGTTAAGAGGTTCGATATCCATTTTATTATGGTCTAATTAATATTTATTGATAAGAGGTTCGATATCCATCTGATTATGGTTTAATATTTATTGTTTAAGTTTATATTGTTTTAAGATTATTAATTTTTTCTATGCATCTCAACAGTTAAAAGTGATAAGTTAATTACGTTTTCATGTGAACAGGAAGAAAGCAATCAAATATCATTTCTTAACCTCAAAATTATAAGAACCGTCACACAATTCAAAACAGAAATCCACCGAAAAATCACCCACACTCGACTATACATTCCTTGGGATTCAGCACATGAAACAAAACAAAAACTCAACATACTAAGAAACCAGTTAAACACAGCCATAAAACTATGCTCACCAGATAAAATTAATGATGAATTAGACAAAATAAAACAATACTTCATCAACATCAATAAGTTTCCTCCACAAACCGTAGAAAACATTATAAGCACACACCTAGACAGAAAGCAAAATCAACCAACAAAAATAAATATATCTCACGAATCAAAAAATCACGAAACCATATGCTGCTGTATACCATATATTCCTGACATCAGCAAACAAATAACCAACATTTGGCAAAAACTAGTAACAAAATATAACATTCCAGTTAACACTAAATTTATTCAAAAACCAGGCACAAAACTGAAGTCTATACTATGTAAGAACTACACTGACAAACACCATACCAACAAAATTTATAAAATACAATGTGATAACTGCCATGACTTCTATATTGGAGAAACAAGTAGAAAAATGGAAACCAGATTCATGGAACATAAAAAGTCACCTTCACACGTTTTCGAACACTGCAAGTCAAAGAAACACAACATAACCATAGAAAACACTAAAATACTAAATAAAGAAACAAACATAAACAAACGCAAAATTAAATAAGCCTTACTTATACAACAACTTAAACCCAAAATAAACCAATATAAAGGAACGTCATTATACCTATATTAATATTATAGATAAAATTATATATTCAAACATCTAACCCTGCCCTCTACATTGCAACACTCAGTTACACAACCCCTTCCAAACATGTGGTCAGCTTCCGGTCAGTTACCTCTTTCTTTGTGAACCTGACGATAACCGAAGAAGGTCGAAACATTGTTCGCTCTTCTATGTAAAATATTTTCTCAACCCAAATGAGCTGTTTTTGCATAGAAAGTTTGAGAGGTGTATTAAAAGTGATAATATAATTACATTTGAGAGGTGTATTAAAAGTGATAAGTTAATTACATTCCAGAGGTGTATTAAAAGTGATAAGTTAATTGCGTTCGAGAGGTGTATTAAAAGTGATATGTTAATTACTTTTGAGAGGTGTATTAAAAGTGATAAGTTAATTATGTTCCAAAGGTGTATTAAAAGTGATAAGTTCATTACGTTTGAGAGGTGTATTAAAAGTGATGTTAATTATGTTCCAGAGGTGTATTAAAAGTAGATCCAAAGATTTTTTTCAAGACAATTCTTTAATTCCATCATGACTGGTAGCCAGATTATTTAGTGTTTTTATGTTTATTTCTGATTCTTCAGCCGTGACTTCTCTATTGAATAGATTGAGTTTTTTGTTCCTAAGTTATTGTGTGGGATGTTAGATGGAAAATACGAGTGAAAAGTATTGAATTTATGTCGATATAACTGTTTACCTTGTTGTGAGTATGGTCATTCAAGTCTGGAAAATTTGGGTTATAAATGGATGTTTCATAATAATCAGCTGGCCAAGTGGATAGAGTGCTTGTTCTTAATTTAAAAGGGGTTGGTTCAAATTCTTATCCCACCAAACCTAATTACCCTTTCAGCAATGGAGGTATTCTAATGAGATGGTCAATCCCAAAATTCATTGATAAACAAGAAACCCAAGAGTTAGCAGTGGGTCATGTTGACTAGCTTCTTCCCTCTGGTCTTTTACTGGTAAATTAGGGACAGCTAGCACAGATACTCATGTAGCTTTGTGTAAAATTCAAAAACAAACAATCAGCCAATAAATTGACTTTTCTGTATCTGTTCTAGATATAGTGTTTTTATGTTGTATATAATGGTAAAAAGGATTACTGATGTTATTGTTTGTGTTTATATGTTTTATATTATGAAATAAAGAATTATTATTGTTATTATTAGTGTTTATATGTTTTATATAATGGAACAAAGAAGTATTATTTTTCTTCAAAGAAAGCAATGTAACTTTTTTCCAGAATTCATTGGGTGTGTTTTGTGAGTTTTCTAAATTATTACAGAAATCTAGCCTTTTTTTTTGTGAGTGTGTGTGTGTGTGTGTATCAGGTTAGGACCTCAAGAAACAAATTTCACTTTATGAGATGTCTTTGTTCAATAATTAACTGGTAAATATCAGGATATAGTCTTCAGTGATTATTGGATTTAGAAGCTAATTAATAAATAAAGACATCTTGAGAAACAACATTTCACTTGATGCAAAGTCTTTGTACAATAATTAACTGGTAAATCTCAAAAGTTAATTTTGTGTCAGGATAGGGCTTTGTTGATAGTTTTAGTTACACCTTAAACATGCAAGTTAAGTCCTTGTTTATATCTTTTATTATGGGTGGTAAGTAGTTTGTTAAATGCCTGCCAGTCAGTTGTACTCTAGTTACAGACTGGTGGGAGATTAAGATCCCAGTGTAGGGGGCCTATGTGTGTAAATTGTGTACAATATTGGAAAGGAGTAACTCACAACTTCCTGGTGGATCATGAAATATGTTGTTTTTGTCAATAGGGTGGATGGGACTATTATTATATCTTCAAACATATTTGTTGTCCACTTAAAATGTGTTGAAGTTGTATCACTAATGATGTGGATGCTGTTTGGAGTTGTATCACTAATGACATGGAAATTGTTTGGAGTTGTATCACTAATGACATGGACGTTGTTTGGAGTTGTATCACTAATGACATGGACGTTGTTTGGAGTTGTGTCACTGATGATGTGGACGCTGTTTGGAGTTATATCACTAATGACGTGGACGCTGTTTGGAGTTGTATCACTAATGATGTGGACGCTGTTTGGAGTTGTATCACTAATGATGTGGACGCTGTTTGGAGTTCTATCACTAATAATGTGGACGTTGTTTGGAGTTTTATCACTAATAATGTGGACGTTGTTTTGAGATGTATCATTAACGATATGGACGTTGTTTAGAGTTGTATCACTAATGATATGGACGCTGTTTGGAGTTGTGTCACTGATGATGTGGACGCTGTTTGGAGTTGTATCACTAATGATGTGGATGCTGTTTGGAGTTGTATCACTAATGATGTGGACGCTGTTTGGAGTTGTATCACTAAGAATGTGGACGTTGTTTGGAGTTGTATCACTAACGATATGGACGTTGTTTGGAGTTGTATCACTAACGATATGGACGCTGTTTGGAGTTGTATCACTAACGATATGGACGCTGTTTGGAGTTGTATCATTAATGATATGGACGCTGTTTGGAGTTGTATCATTAATGATACGGATATTCTTTGGAGTTGTATCATTAATGATATGGATGCTATTTGGAGTTGTGTCATTAATAATATACATGTTATTTTCTTCATTCTTCTTAAACTTCAATAGCCATTTATGGTTTTGTGACAAGCATTTAGACACCTATAGTAAAGGTTGTTGGTTTGTAGACATACACTGTTGAAAATAGAGTTGATATTTTTGGATGGTGAGCAGTATGTGGAAGAATGAAAATGTTTGTTTTGTTGTTCATATGGCAGAAAACAGATTTGTTTATGAGTTTTCTTCTGTTGATATAATAATTTACAATACCATTCTTCTGCTGGTTTGTATGTATAGTATGGTACAAGATTTGAAGTTGGGACATTAATATTTTGATTTTGTTTACTTTGTGTTTCTGGTACTATTGGAATATTGGTTTTGAATTGTTCACTTGGACTGTTAATTTTACATTGTTTGGTGAGTAAATCTTGTTATTGTGTCTATAGATTTGGTCCTAATTGTGTTCATTGTTGAATTTTAAGTATTAAGTGATGTGTCTTTAGGTTTGAAAAGTTAGAGTGGTATCTGGCTGTTGAATAAATGTTTTCACTGAGTTCTGTCTGTGTCTTGAAAATCAGTTATCTGAACAGTTCTACTAACACAAGAAGGTAAAACTGGTGTACCTAGCAGAATCAATTTGGTTTTTGTGGGCTTTTCGTTGTTACCTGCTGATGTTAGCTTAGATGTGTTTTCTGGAGTTCTAGGCTGGGGCTGTGTAGCTGTAGTGGGGTGTTGTAATAGTGTTGTTGGAAGTGGCTGATGTTGTTGTGATAGAGGTGAATATTGTGATATATGTTGTTTTTTTAGTTGTTGTTCAAAAATAAAATAAAATCTGCAACAAGCAGCACGGTATAAGTAATCGAGTTATGTTTATTTGTGTATTGGGCTACATTATGTTTGCCAGAACATTGTACTCATTTGGATGGAGTAGTCCAATGGTGCCTTAACTTCTGACAGTTGTAATATTGAAAGATTTGTTTCTCTACTGATATATCTGGTTACGCGTGGTAATGTTTTTAAAAAAGTGTACAACTGTCCCTCAGTAATCTGTCATACTATTCTCTGTTTTCAATATTTACTTGAAACTATTGGAGTTTTAAGGTTGAATAAAAACCTTATAACACAAACTCTTTCAAAAGGTAGACCTTAACCTTTCCAGTTCTGGTTCCCAGTTATGTGTCAAAGCAGCCATAAACAAAATGTAAAATAACAGAAGTTTTAAAAGACATATTGCAAAATTGTAATAATGAGAAGCCAAATGTCCAGTTAAAAGGAAAAGGAGTAAAAGTCGTAAAAGGATACAAAGGTATAAACAAAACAGCAATTAAAATCAGATATTTGCATAAAACCAATGTTGACATCCAGTCTACAAAGTTGTAAAGGATTTTCTGTTGCACAATGGTAATGATCATAACCCACCAGGAAGACTAACAGGCAAGTTTCAGAACCACCACCTGTCACCTGAAGTTGGTCTTTCCAGTCTTGGTTCTGGGTTATGTGTCATTATAGCCAGTACTAAAAGGTAAAGTGTTAAATGACATGCAGCAAAAGTGTAATAACTCGCCAGGACGACTAACAGTAGTTCAAACAGCAGCATTGGTCACCAGAAGTTGGCCTTTCTAGTCCTGGTGTTGAGTTATAATGTTCTGGCCATTTTACAATGTCAAACTAAACTATAGAGAATGAAACTGTAAAAAGGGAACCACAATTAAAAAGGTGAAATGAATAAATATTCAACACTTAAATGAGATTAAAAAGATTATTGGCCATTTAAAAACTAAAAACTTTATCAAGGTGTACAGTGTCACCATCACCAATAACACTGTCTAATGTTACAGATAAACCCTGGGTAAAAACATGTTTAAAATATTGCCGTCATTGAGAATCGTAATGATGGCAAGAAAGTAAAATGTGGCTTACAGTGATTTGAGTGTTACACAAATTACAAACTGGTGCATCAGTTACAGATAAAAGAAAATTATGAGTTAAAGAACTGTGACTGATGCGTAGTCTAGTTAAAACAACTTCCTCCTTCTGAACCTTACGGATGCTAGATGGCCAAAGCCCAATATTGGGTTTTATTTGAAAAAGCTTGTTGTCACATTGCTCACTCCAAGTGGACTGTCAGCTGGCACAAAGTCCATGTACGGAATAGACACAGTGGTGATAGTGCTGGAGCAGATAGATTCAGCTGCCACATCTGCCAGCTCATTCCCGCGAATACCAACATGGTCCGGTATCCAGAAAAACTGGATAGAAGAAGCAGTTAATGAGAAATGTGCCAGTCAGTTTTGAATATCAGCGAGAACAGGGTGTGAGCCAATGTGTAGTGACTCCAGGGTCAGTGTAGAACTAAGTGAGTCACTATAAACAGTGCAGTTTGAGTACTGCTCAGCTTCAATATGATCCAGAGTAAGAGATATGGCATACAGTTCAGCATTGAACACAGAAGCTGTAGAGGGGATTCTGCACGCAACCACCAAACTTCAGCAAACCATAGCAGAGCCCACTGAATTACCTGATTTGAAACCATCTGTATAAATGAGAACAAAATGATTGTTTGAAAGATGTTCATTAAATAAAAGATGGTACAGTGTTCCCTTGCCACTTTGCGGATCCTCTTTTGCAGCTTCACCACTTCGAGGGCTCGGCCGACCCCCCACATATATATATACATACATGTATATATGAAATAATAAACATTAAATCTAAAACATAGCATTAAATACCATTAAAATATTAAAAATAAATATAATTAATAGTGTAAAGAAAAAAAAACAGGTATATTTTGAGATGTAAACATATATTTGAGTTTATAACAGCGTAAAAATGGAAACAGAACCAACTGGAAAGGCTATGGATGTACGCATTGTGCGTCTGCAAAGGCTACGCGAGATCAGCTTCATGGCGTAGCTATGTGCAAGACGGGCTATGATTGGTGCAGAAATGAAATATCTCAATAATTGTTCTTATTATTTCAGCAATAATGAACAGTATTGTAATGGGAGGGTTTTAAAAGTCTAAATGCACATAAATATATACCTAAAAATCAGCAATCCCACTTCCCAGAAAATCTTTCGCGGGGGGTTTTGGAATGCATCTACCGCGATACACGAGGGAACACTGTACTTCCAATCTGGAGTATCTGCCTTTTTCAGATGATGAAAGAAAGGTCACATTTGGGGGCTGTAATAAGCAATGGTGGGATGGGCTGACCTGTGGAATCTGCAATGCTATCCAAGGACAGACCCAATTCATCCAATTACGACTGGATGCGAACGCCAAACGGAGCAATGGCAGATTTTCTGTTCTGAAAAAGTATGGTTCAGCGAAAATGGAAAACACATCCCCAGGTGAGATGATTTATTGAGGAACGAAGTTTCGAAGAATATTGTAAAGACAGTTGCAAATGGCGAAGGTGTAGAGAAGGTTTTTGAGATTCGATGTACCAGCTTTGAACTGGAGAGATGTGGAAAGCCCTAGTGCAGAGTCGAAGTCCTTGGTGATGAATAGAGTCCAGTAGCTTTAAGGCCAAGGGTCTGACAAAGCCGTAGACTATTGATCCATAGTCAAGTTTTGATCGAATAAGAGCATGATATACCTTCAACACTGAACATCGATCTGTTCCCCAACTGGTAGAAGAGAGGACACGGAAGATGTTTAGTACTCTTGTGCATTAATTGTGGTACAAGGGTCAGCTTACAGTCAAGGATGAGCAGCAAAACTTCACCAATATGAAGTTCAGTGTTAGGGTAAAAACCCCGTTGGCAGCAAAATTGCATGCATATGGTTTTAGAGAGAGAGAAATTAAAGCTGTTTGCCATGGTCCACTTCAGTGCACGATTGAGGGCAGTTTGTAGTTGCCACACAATATATCTCATGTTTGACGATTGACACAAAATGTGAAAGTCGTCAACATACAGTGCATTCGCAATAGTGAGAGGGAGTTGTTCAGTGATGGCATTTATCTATATACTGAAAAGTGTAACACTCAAAACACAGCCCTGAGGGACTCCAAGTTCCTGTACAAAAGAACGGGAAAGTGTCGAACCCACACGAACTTGGAATCTCCTGTCCATTAAAAAAATTTTAATAAACATGGGTAAATGGCCACGTAACCCATATGTATGGAGGTCTTGAAAAACGCCATACCTACCTGTTGTGTCGTAAGCCTTCTTAATGTTAAAGAATATTGATACAAAATGTTGGCATTTGAGAAAGACTTCTCTGATTGATGTTTCAAGATGAATTAGGTGGTCTGTGGTGGAGTGCTGTCGTCGGGACCCACACTGGGTGGGCAACAGGAGGTTGTTTGATTTCAGGAACCAAACAAGATGAGCATTAACATCCTTTCTAAGGTCTTACAGAGACCGCTCGTTAAAGCAATTGGGCAGTAGTTTGAAGGAATCTTGGGATCTTTCCCTGAGGTTAGAGAAAAGTAAAATAATAGCCTGGCACCAGGCATCAGGAAAAACATTCTCCTGCCAGATCCGGTTAAAAAGAGAAGCAGGAGATAGATGGTGCAGCATGTCATAATGAACATCATCAGGTCATACAGATGTACTGGCAGACCGATAAAGGGCCATTTTCCATTCCACCAGTGTAAAGGGACAATTATAGTCAAAGAGACAGACAGTTCGAAAGGAAAGAGTGAATGCTCTACATGAGTCTTGATGGCCAAGAAGGTGGAGGAAAAAGCAGAAGTGCTACATACCCAGCAAAAGCTTTCACCTAGAGTATCAGTGATGCTCTGGACATCAGCCACCTCCTGACCAGAGTAAGATTGAGAGGGAAACAGAATTGTAGTGCCCATTAACCTTTCAAATCCTGTCCCATATGACCTTGGAACTGGTGGTAGAAGATATGCTCATTGTGAACTTAATCCAAAATTCCTTCTGGCTTTGACACGTTACCCACTAAGCATGTGCATGGGCCCGTTGGAAAGCGATGAGGTTCGAAAGTATGGAATATCTACGAAAAGTATCTCAGGCCCGTTTTTGAGCCTTCCATGCTTAGTGGCAAGCAGAATTCCACCACAGATGAGGATATCGTGGAAAATGTGTCAAGGTTTTAGGAATACACTGAGCAAATGGTTGAATAATACTGCTAGTTACCACTGCCACACAGTTGTCTATTGATGGCTGATTTACGAAGGCATATGTACTGAATCAAACAAAGTGGCCACATTCAACACTTTTTTATAATCTGCTGAAACATGGCATATGTACTGAATCAAACAGTCAACACTTTCTATTATATACTCTTGCTGGAGTATATGACAGGTGAAAGAATAACAAATTAACAGTTTAGAATGTCTCCAGAATGGTTATATCAACCATTTTAATTTGTGAAAAGGCTAACACACTCTTTCAATCCAAGTTCCAAGGAGATAGGTTGTGTCTGCTCAGTTTCATAATTTTTTTTTTAAATCTGCATATCTTCGTAACTAAGCTTAATAAATTATAGTGGAATTCTTTGGTATCAATGAAGTAATTTGTGATTTATTTGGTTATTCAACTGTACATATAAAACCTAAAAAGTTTGTTTGATATCTTCCATGTGCCAAATTTAAAAAGGCTTAGTAACTTATATCCAGCAACAACCAAGTACAAAGGTCGTAGTGAGAAGAGGAGTTTGGTTTACTTCTTGATTTATTGTTTAATATTTTAGGAAAATAATTTGAACTATATATTTATAAATAGTAATAATCTATATACAATATATAATGTATAATAACTGAAATATGACTGTGTATTACAAAATACTAGTCCACTAAAACACAGGCAGAAGGAAGACTAAAGGTCAGTCTTGAATCACTGGATATGTACCATGAGTGCATATCACCATGTCAATGCAAGTTATGCAATGTTAGCTAGGCATGACTGGAAGATCAATGTAATAAAAAATAATAAATGTATATGTAGCATTACAATACTTTAGCTACTTAAACTAAATATTTGCATTTTTAGGTTATAATATATAGTCATGTAAAGAGCATAATTTTATATTTATTTTCTAATTTCTTTACGAGGTTGTTCACGTGACAGACCCCACATAGTTAGAGTATAGGAAATGTCTTACTAAAACTAAACATTTGAAATGTGTTTAGGAGATTTTAGAGATTATGCTGATTGATTGATTTAGTGTTTTATGGCACAAATCAGCTAGGCCTATCTGTGCCAAACATCTGGTAAAATGTTAAAATTAAATTTAGTAAAATTAATAAAAAATTGAGGTAAAATGCAACAAAGTTTAAAAAACATAAATAGTATAAAACCAAAGTTTACATCTATTCTACAATGTTAAGAGAAAAACTATAGTAATTCAAGTTGTAAAGAACTTTCTGTAGCATAATTGTAATTATCATAACTCCCCAGGAAGACTAACAGGTAAGTATAAAAACCACCACCCAACACCTGAAGTTGGCCTTTCCAGTCCTGGTTTCAAGTCATTTGATGTTATGGCCATTTTCAAAAAGAAAAGTAATAAAAAGGTTTTAAAAGATGTGTAGTAAACTTTTAATGATAACTTGCCAGGATGACTAATAAAAAATTCAAACAGCAGAGTTAGTCACCTGAAGTTGATCTCTCCAGTCCTGGTTTCAAGTTATTTAATGTTACAGCCAGTTTCAAATTGCAAATCAAACTAGAGAGACTGTGATTCTTAAAATGGAGCCACATGAAAAAGATGTAATGTATAAATTAAAAACTTAATTGGTATTAAAAAGATTAATGGGATTTAAAAACTAAAAACATTACCAAGATGGACAGTGTCACCATCACCAATAACATTGTCTAACGTTATGGACAAACATTGGTATAAAATGTGTATAAAATGGTGCCATGGTAATGACGTGATCTGTGGTTTATTGTGATCTGTGTTACACAAACTACACACTGGTGAATCAGTTCCACATAAAAGAAGACAAGTTAAAAAATTGTGACCAATGCATAGTCTAGTCAGAACAACTACCTTTATCCAATCCTTACAAAAGCAAGACAGCCAAAGTCCAATATAACGTTTTACTTGGAAAAGCTTGTGTTAACATGCTCACTCCAAGTCGACTGCCAACTGGCATGGAGCTGAGCCTTGAATACAGGACCACAGTCCACGTATGTAACAGGTACAGCAGTGATAGTGCCAGAGCAGATAGATTTAGTGCAGTGTTGGCAAGCTCATTCCTGGAAATACCAACATGGACTGGTATCCAGAAAAACTGGATAATAAACCTGGACCCCCTGGTGGGGAACCCCTGATTTAGGGCAAGAACAAAAGTAGGACAGGTGAGAGCTATTGCAATTGATGCACTTCACACTAGTGGGCATCATGGTCCTTGCCGCTGCAACAAGCATATGTCAAGGAGCCACGACATGACGTCATCGAGTGACTGAATCACTGACATGAAAAACATTGGAGAGGGTTTGGAATGTATGGCCATACTCTGCAATTAATGTAACCTGCCTTGATGGTGGAAGGCAGATGTGGTAATGTAAATGTGAGAATGAGGACATTGGTCTGCACCATAATTCCATCTTTGCGAGTGTTTATATGCCTCACTGCAGACACTCCTTGGGTGGAGAAACCAGAGAGAACCTTCGACTTTGGGATGATCTTCAAATCCCTCTCAACAATAATTCCTCATGATGAATTCAAAGTAGGACGAGGTATAACCACAACAGGTGTATCCCCAATTGCCTTGAATAAAAGAGGAGTTCACTGTGTTGAGGTATGGATGTTTCCACCATTATGTCCCCAGATCAAAGCTTCTTTACTTACTTCCAAGAGCCAGCAAGTCCTTCTAGTCCCTTCTGAATGCAAAAGAAAGACATTTGCCCCAAAAGGTTTGTCTGAAAGTGAGTGTAATATAAGAAAATGAGGTATATCAGGTGGTACAGATGGTAAGGATTCCTGCTCAAAATCTTCAAGACGTGGTCATTTACCCATAGTCTGATTTTTCACTATTTTATTTGTGTTTATTTGGAGGATTCACAATAAAAAGTAATATTTCGGTGCCCACTAAGCCCACCCACCATGGAGCCTTATGAGGGGACAAACTACAATGTCAAACAAGGACACTGCAGCAACACTAGGGTTTCATGAGTACTATACCCAAACACCAAAATCAGATACAATGTCCACAACACGTATCGAGAACATCCAGCACTGGTACTTGGTTCACCCTAGCCCAAGTGGACCAGCCAAATGACCCAAAGGAAGCCATCCCAAAGCTGCCCATCTTCAGGAATTCAAGGCCAAAGTGGTGTTTTAGGGTTGGACTCCTTACAAACCAGGATCCTCTCCTCCCCTTCACAGGTCACCATGCATGGCAAACATGCAGGTGGATGTTTAGATCCCAGAGGAGGTAAACTGAAAGAACAGAACCTTCCCTGTGAGGTGCCTTCACCACGTACAGGAATCCACACCAAGGGGTCCATGTTACGATTCAAAAGCTATAAAAATAGTAGAAAGTGGCTTATATATTAAATAATAAATATTCTTTGAAACTCTGTTTCAAATATTACCTTGAATGAAAGACTTACCACTCTTTAAAATTTCCATTTCTTCTTAATATTTTGATTTTGCACAGACTTCAACACTCACACACAAAATAACATAATCCCTGATCAAGCACAGATGTCTATATGATGTAAGCAAACACTCAGTTATTTATAATCAGTATATAACCTATAAAATGATTAAACAAAATTGTACTCACTCCCATTATGTCACATAAAATGAAGGGTAAAGGAAAAGGAAGTAAATGTAATCATTTAACGAATCCACAGCAACACTTATATGAACCACCACCCAGACATACTTACAGCAAGTCACGGTAACTATAGCATAGCATCTCTTGATAGACAGGAATCCATCAACAGATAAGTGGTAAAACAAGCTCACCTACGTGCCTCAAAATAATGAAGAAACATCTCCACTGGAAAATGGATACAACCAAGCTGCTTTCTGTTACACATTATCCATAATAACACAGCTGAATGTGAAAATTTACCTCACATTTATCTGATGTCACATCACACTTTTCTTCTTGCTCCTCTCTTGTTACATGAAACTTCAAAATCGTACGTAGAGAACTTTCTTCCAGAAAATCAGTTTTTCTTACAGCTGAAGATACAAATAATATTGGTTTATCTATATTAAGTTTGTCTAACAAGATTCAATACAGATTATGCTTCAATGAATCATGACAAAAATCCATAAAATGTATTTAGAAGTTCTTATATGATATAGAAGTGCATAAAAAAAAATAACTTCCAGCAAATATCAAGTTCTAAAAATATACCAAGACTACCATCCACATTGTCAGTTGTAGTTCCAAATGGTGAATTTTCAGGTATCCAGAGTAAGTGAGTAAAACATTTTCCGATGCCTGGTACAAGAACATTACACTGAGAATAACAAATAAGGAAGGTTCATACAACACAAAGAACATTACACTGGGAATGACAAATAAGGAAGCTTCATACAACACAAAGAACATTACACTGGGAACGACAAGTGAGGAAGCTTCATACAACACAAAGAACATTACACTGGGAACTACAAGTGAGGAAGCATCACACAACACGAACATCACACTGGGAAAGACAAGTGAGGAAGCTTCATACAACACGAACATCACACTGGGAACGACAAGTGAGGAAGCTTCATACAACACGAACATCACACTGGGAACGACAAGTGAGGAAGCTTCATACAACACGAACATCACACTGGGAATGACAAATAAGGAAGGTGCATACAACACAAAGAACATCACACTGGGAATGACAAATAAGGAAGGTGCATACAACACAAAGAACATTACACTAGAAATGACAAATAAGGACGGTGCATACAACACAAAGAACATTACACTAGAAATGACAAATAAGGAAGGTGCATACAACACAAAGTACATTACACTAGATATGACAAATAAGGAAGGTGCATACAACACAAAGAACATTACACTAGAAATGACAAATAAGGAAGGTTCACACAACACAAAGAACATTACACTGAGAATGACCAGTAAGGAAGATTCATACAATACAAAGAACATTACACTGGGAATGTTAAGTGTGGAAGGTTCATGTAACACACAGAACATTACACTGGAAATGACAAGTGAGGAAGGTTCATAAAACACAAAGAACATTACACTGGGAATGACAAGTAAGGAAATAAAGTGTATGAAAATTTATCAGTATTGTGTACCCTCATCCTGACTGTAACTACGAGACATCCACTGGAATATATATGTGATGTCTCTAATATCTGAAAATGCATGGATGTACATGCTGAGGAAGAGAACTAAACAATATAATCTGTTCATCTCCATGAAATGAGTATTAAAATTCTGAATGAATAAGCAATGTCTAGTACTAACAGAAAGCAAAGTAATATTTCAATATAAATAATCTCACATAAGACTCTTCTCCTTCTGATATGCAGGAATATCATATGTTCTTATAAACTGCTGTTATCAATGCAGAAATTGTAATATTTGTTTTATTTAGTTTGTATCAGAATTGACATAAACACACGTATAGAAAACTAAAGTTTTCTGGTTACATATAACAGATGATATCCATGCTTGTTGAAAAAATTCTCTGCAGAACATTAAAAAGAGTCAACAACTGAAACATGTTTCCCTAGAACAGAAGATGATACCTTTACATTAGAGTCAAAAAATCATGTGAAAGATGAACCTGTGATGCCACTAAGCCATCACAAAAGTAAGAATACAAGTCTGACATGATTGAAACATTCACACTTGGATACAGTTCTACAGAAGTCAGTTCCAAGATGTGGAAAACTGTAGAACTGTTTTCAGACTTAACAGAAGTGATTGTGTAAGTGTCTACACAAGTACAAACACATTTCTGTTACATTTATCATGTAAATAAAAATTGTATTGAATGTTTTATTAATTAATCCAGTCTCCTCAGTTTCTAATGTAGGTTTAAAACTGTTATGTTTTTAATTACATGTATTCCATAAGTTTTCTCTTCTAACCTGCTGTTATTAAACAGAGTTATCTCCTACTATCATGGAAATTAATTTACATTAGAATACCACATTCTCTTGTATTATAGAAATATGTTCAATATCTATGCATACAAAACACCTGGGTGATAAACTGAATATTTCATCATTCCTGTCCTTAGAAAATGAACTTGGGAAGTGAACAAACTTGTACATCAAGTAAATAATGAGTGTTCCTAACAATGGAACTAACTTGAATTAGAAGTAACAATATACAAACCAAAAGTGCCTCAACATTCAAGAATCAAGCTTTTAGAACAATCATAAACAAAAGAACATAAATAATTTATTTGTAAACCCAGTTAGTATAAATATGTTGATTAACATATGCCAATAAACCATGAACAAGATCCTTGTATCTTCATATTCAATCTGTATATATACAGAAAGAACAAAGGATCATTGAAATCCTTGTGCATCTCATTAAATACAAATATATGTATTAGTGGTTATCACCTCATATAATAGTAAAATATGTAATATATCCCTTCTAAATTCATTGTCTGAACCAAAAATATTTATCACTGACTGTCAAAAAAGCATCGAAGGACCTCTATAGTCACATATACAATAAGGTCTCAATTAGATAAGTCTTCTAAAACAGTTCATAAGCCACATAAAAGGCAGATATGTGAAAAACTGTTGGTTAAGTATGTTGTATGTATTCAGGTTTGACATCATACACAGGTGATTGTATAAAATAAGATTACATAACTTTTAGTGGTTTCAGGTCTCTGGAATAAATTACAAAAATAACCAAGAGAAAGCAGCATAATATTACTTTCTGACATAAATCCCTGAAACCAGAAAAAAATCCTGATAATAAATTTGAATTAACAATGGAAAATTCAGTCATAGTACTAAATTAAATCAAGCAAAATTGATACTATTGTATTTGTAAGAAGACAAAACATTACAATTCTAAATATATAAACTGACTGTTATTTATTGTGGAAATTTCATCTTCCTTTTTCATCCATTTGATATCCAATAAATCATTCTGCTTCACATCAGAAAGTGGTTCAACCTTCATCTTTAACACTTCCATGGTTACACAGAAACTTAACCTTTATATTCTGTACAAAAAAAACAACAGAAGTTTGCAGTTAGACTACAGTGAAATAAGTTAAGAACCAGGAATCACGACCTACATAAATATCACAAAAAGTCAATAAATACTATTCTCAAAATTCTAATTACCAAATAATTCGTTTTATCTTTTTCACATATTTATATCGATATTATCTTAAATGGAATAAGTTTAATATAATATGAGTAATGAAACAACAACGAAACTATTACCAAGTTTGATGCAGTTTAAACATGTATTAATTAGGATTAAGCCTTTCTTCTGTTGCCTACATAAACCTCGAATACAAAAATACACTACACAACGAAAAACTGGGACTACCGAAATATGAATAATTCAGGAATTGAGTTACTAATAGTTTCAGTCGTTTGGTAATTCGCAATGAATTTTCTACTTGTTCAATAATTTTAATAAAATACCATCATTCAGGTTCTGGCAACAAACCCATCAGAGTACACAAATCAAAAGCTTCTTCGAATGTAAATTCTTGCACAATATTCACTAACTTGTTGGTAATGTCTGATATACATTTTTTCACATTACCCTCTATCATTAGTATTTCTTCATTATAAACACCTCTGTGTAGCATTCTTTAAAGTTAACCATATTTTTAGCTTCTGTTGGAGAATTAATGGAACTTCTTTGAATAGTACCGAATTTATCCGCACCTTTTCTTCCTCGAAACAGAATTACAATGTGCTATATATTTCTTTCCATCAACCTGTAATAGTGGTAGGATTAACTGTTACTAAGATATTGAAACTCAATTTTTAACGTCAGTAACTATTCAGACTTACCGCTCAGCCAATCCGGAATCCCAGAATATCTGCTTTAATGTTTAATAATATTTTGAAACAACATCTCTAGAGGACGCTTAATTATCAGATACACTTTGCCATCTAGTAAAACGCTTGAAATAATAAATAATATCAGTTGCAGTAAATAAAAATAATGACGTAGCAATTCGGTTGTGTTGTTGCAAAACATAAACCGAATATTTTTGTTTCGAGTTATATCAGTTCAAGAGGACTTTCAAGTAAGTTTTGTTACAGCATTTCAAAAACAAATAAAATGAGCTTAAAGCTTTCAACAGAGATGGCAGAAAACTATTTTGATATTTTCTGTACATGATATATTTGATTGCATCTAGAAAAAACGGCATTACAAAAAATTTAATTTTTGTTTTTGGAATATTTGTTTGTTTGATTTTGGAATTTCGAGCAAAGCTACTCGAGAGCTATCTGCACTGTTTTTGGAATTAAGTAAGAAGCTACACAATGGGCTTTTTTGTGTTCTGCCAAATTTATTTTTAATAATTTGTAAATGTGTAAGCTATATAATTAATAAAAATCACAGAAAGAACATACTGTTAGAAACATATTGATATTCTGCTTGCCTTCGTGATGAAAGTCATGTATTCATAAAAATGGAAGTGTAATATAAACCATACTTTTATTGACGACTTGATGATTTTGTTTAAGGTTAGAACCACGCTGTTATGTTTTGAAACGTTCTTAATGCTAGATTATAAAACCTAGATCACTTCTAATTTTAATTTATTACTGATAATCATTTTCTCTGGGATTAACATTGATATTGCAAATATAAATCAGATTGCTGAATATAAGAGAACCATTTCTAATTTTGCGTGAATAAATTAAATATTCAAATGCTGATAAGTATACAAAAACATCCAGATCTGTGTTTAGTGTTGCTATACTGGGTTTAGTGTTATCGAATAAACGATAAGCCCTTGTTCTCTAAGATATAAGTACTGTGTCAATTTATTTTATTCAGTGTTAATAATGAAATGGTTAGAACTTGCTCACTGAGATCTAACAGTATTTGTCTGACATAGTGGTTCCTAAATTTACGCTGCGGGATATTTCACATTTTTGAAGGAAACACCTCTCGAACTACTAGCTCGAATTAGTTCACAGTTTTAACATTAGATCGCACTACATTCCTTCCAATGATATCGTGTAATGTTTGATGTATGTTTTTGTTTACTTGTACTTCCAGCTACACCAGTAACTTCCAGAATTTTCTCGTTTCTTAGCTTATTCGTCAGTAATAGAAAATTTTTGTTTTGTTTTGTTTTGTTTTTTTTATTTTCGCGAAAAGCTACTCAAGGGCTATCTACGCTAGCCGTCCCTAATTTAGCAGTGTAAGACTAAAGGGAAGGCAGCTGGTCATCGCCACCAACCGCCAACTCTTGGGCTACTCCTTTTACCAACGAATTGTAGGATTGCCGCCACATTATAACGCCCCCACAGCTAAAAATGCGAGCATGTTTTGTGCGACGGGGATTCGAACCTGCGACCCTCAGAATACGAGTTGAACATCTTAATCAACCTAGCCACGCCGGGCACATTAATCTAAATAACTGAATGGTGTTGCGGTCAAGTGTTTGCGAAGTTCAGTGAATTATTTTGTTGATTTTTGTCCTTGTAAGTAAAAATGGAAATATTTTTTTAACATTTATTAGAAGTGTTGGAGTGAAGAAAAGGATGGAACCGCAGACCAATTGTCAAGAAACAAAAATATCGGAAATATGACGATAGTTATCTAGATTGATCTCAATAATGAAGAGTGTTCGCAGTATGTTTTATGTCTAAAAGTTTTGGCTCCAGAATGTTGACTTCTAAATAAACTAAAACGCCACTTTGAGACCAATCACCCTAACATGGCTGGTAAATCTCGTGATTATTTTACCAGAAAGTTAAAACGACTGAAAGAATAAAAAAGTACATTTTTGAAAGAAGCATCAACACCAAGCGATGCTTTGCTAGCATCCTACAAGATGTCGTGTAGAGTCATAAAATGTAAAAAGCCTCACACCATCGCAGAAGAACTGATTTTACCGGCTGCAGTGGATATGGTGAACATTATAGTTGATAAATATGCGGGAAGATTGCTTTTAAAGGTTACTTTATTCAACTTTATTATCAGTCATAGAATCCAACACATGGCTGAAGACCTCAAAAATCAGCTAATTGAAAAAATGAAAGATAAAGAATGCGGGTAACAGCTAGATGCTTATTTCATTTGGTACACACAGTTCGCGAATGATGATAAAATTGTGGAATACCTCAGTTCGTGGATGATGATAAAATTTTGGAAGACTTTTCACAAAGTTCGTGGATGATGATAAAATTGTGGAAGACCTCTCTTCTAAAAGTATCACTGCAGATGCAAAGGCTCAAAACTTGTTCGAGATTTTTGACAATTTTATATATGAAAACAACAAGACTAGACTAAGTGCGTTGGTGTCTGTACCGTTGGTGTCCTGCTGTTATGGAGGATTCCAGGCACTCATACAAAGCAAAGGTCTTTATACACTGTGGATCCACTGAATAATCCATACGGAAGCCCTTTCTTCAAAGTACCTGAGTCCTCCACTAAATCTAGTCCTGGAGAGTGTGTTAAAAGTGGTTAACTTTATAAAACCTCGGCCATAGAAGGCGAAGTTTTTAAATAAATTGTGTGAGTATATGGGTTTGAGTACACATCTTTGTTGTGCTACTGTAGCTCGCGATGGCTCTCCCGTAGAAATGTACTGTCCCATGTTTTCGAATTACGACAGGAACTCTACACTTATTTTGATGAAGAAGAACACAGATGTGCTAAAAACAAAATTTGGCAGCATGAAACTAAGTTTTGGATATCAGTTGCTAAGTGTTAAAGCTCATCGAATCCTAATTCCATTTGCGACGTGATATCTCTGCGAAGTTGGGTTTTCGGCAGTTGCTGTGATAAAAAGCAAAAAATCAATGTGAAATAGAAAATGAAAGTGGTGGTGTCAAAAGTTTGAAAAGCTGTGTAGGGCACAACAGGCGCACACATCCCTTTAGTAAAAGTAGTTATTTAAAATGATACAAAATATTGTTTTTACTTTCAATTTACGTGCATTATTATTTTAAAATGCAGCTAAGCTGTTAGGACATAAATGCTTACTAAGTGTTAAGTTGTTTACACCTAACTATTAGATAATCTCATAAATAATGTCCGAAAATTTAATACAGAAATTGCATTATAATTTCTCTCTCTGCAGAAGGCTTTAATGACTAACATATGTAGAAGGACATGTATAAAAATGTTCAGACAAATAAAAGAAACTAGCCCAATCACACTTTTTCAGATCATTAATCCAATAAATTCTTATGAATATGGATGTGTCTGAGGAGCACATTAGGCATATAATGTTTTATGAGTTTAAAAAAGGCAACAGTGCAGCAGAAACTACACAAAACATTCAAGGTGTTTATGGTACGGATTCTCTCAATGAAAGAAAATGTCAAAGGTGGTTTCAGAAGTTTGGTTCAGGTAACTACAGCTTAATTGATATGCCACGTTCAGGTCGTCCTGTTGTGTATAATGATGACTTGCTGCTGGCTGCACTTGATGAAGATTGTGCTGTAACAGTTGAAGAACTAGTGTAGAAGTTTAACTTATTTCACAGTTCACTGTCATCTTCAACAGTTTGGAAAGGTGTCAAAACTTGGAAAATGGGTTCCCCATGATTTTACAGAAGCCAATCTTAGAGCTAAGGTGGATATTTGTACTTCTCTGCAGTTTCGTGAACGTAACTCAACTTTTTCGGACGGGTTAGTGACTGGAGATAAAAAAGGATATATTATAAAAATGTTAAGCGCCGTAGACAGTGGCTCAGTACAGGTAAACTGGCTAAAGCACAGCACAAAATTGACTTCTATCCTAGAAAAGTCTGGTTCAGCCTTTTGTGGGATATTGTTAGTGTGATCCACTTTGAGTTGCTGCTACTCAATGTAACTATCATATCAAATTTCTATTGTTAAGAGGTAGAGCATCTGAATGCTGCACTGAAATAAAAGAGGCCTTCTTTGATCAGTTGTAAAGATGTTGTGTTACACCAGGATAATGCACGGCTCCATACATCAAGGATCACATCTGCAAAGATTGAACAACTAGACTGAGATAAACTTCCACATCCTCCTTACTCTCCAAACCTTGCCCCATCTGATTATCATCTATTCCGAAGTTTGCAGGACTATCTTGATGGGAAATAGCTTGGAACACAGCTTCTTTTCCTCCAAACTCCAATAATTTTATAGAAATGGCATTCAGAAATTTATGAATTATTGGCAGGAAGTAACAAATAATAATATGACATACATTATTGATTAAACAACATTAAAAGCGTTTGAAATCCTTTCTTTTTTTCTGAACCTAAAATCGGACATTACTTAAGGGATGACCTGATACTTAATAAACTGAACTATTAGGGTTTTCTTCTTGCCTAGAAGCGCCGTGAAAAAAAAATTGCTGAGACACTAAGGATTCCGTGAAGAAGTTTGAGATACGTTGGTCTAACAGGTTCAGACAAACGATAAATCGTTGTTTACCAAATCTTTATAGAGTGTTTACCCAGTCCGTTGAGTACATGTTGACGAAAATATGTATATTTGTTTAGCCACGTCCATGAACAGTGTTAATTTAGTAGGTTCAGTATCATTGATTAAAGAATCAGTCCTCGTTTTTAAGATCTGCTTTCAGTATTGTTCTAGCGGATTGACTATTATCAATTGTTTTCTAACTCTAGTCGGTTCAGCATTATGAATAAGTGCTCTTGTTTACTAAGATCTTTGGACAGTCTCGCTATTATATATTATAGCTTGAAAGCTCTTGTTCATCTAGATATGTATTCATTGTTAATCTAGTAATAAATAATAAAAATACAATTATTAGATAAGGAATTTGATATGTTTCTGTTCTCAATAAAAACTCCAAGTCCTATTAGTTGTTTGATATTCAGAACTGTATATACATTAGGTAGTTCGAATATTGCAAAAATCTGTCAGAATCAGAAAACATGGCGTCATCATATCATAAAATTTGAAAGGTAAATATTTTTTATGATTATATGCATGAGGAAAAGAAGTGGTTCCTGAATAATAAACGAAGCATCAATCAGAGAATTATCTTGTGTTTTTAAGTGTGGTAATCCGGAAAACTTAAACCTAACAGAAAAGGATAAAATGCAAATGTGAGTTTCGAAATAAAAACAAATATCTATTGATGTAATTAACACTGCTTGGTCTCTAACTAAATGTATCAGTTTCAAGATTTGGTATTGAATTTCATTTCACCGAGACAGTGAGAGAGGATTTCCAACCTTTGTAGAAAGTGTAAGTAATAAAGATGTGGCTTTGGAAACGAAAGTAAACACAACACAATTTCGTCAAGGCAACAGGAATCAATCACATGTAATTATATTACGTATTTACAGGTTTTTTACGTCTTGATGCACTGCCGATGGTACCATTCAATTTTCACAAGGTAGCATGAATCAATCATATGCAATTTTAAAAGATTTCGAGACAAACTCCATTGTATGTAAGTAGATGGTGAAATATATATACAAATCTGTATAGAATGGTACTTTGAGGCATGATTTTATGAAACAATTAAAGAGTAAATAAGAATAGTTAAGGAAGTAAAACTTAACAATGAAAATGGTACTTGTTTTATGAAGAATACCTTTAGACATTTAAACAAGCTATTAAAACACTTAGTTTAAACCATCTACTAAAAGAATAAACGTGTGCTATGAACAACAGCCAGATTTCTTGAAATGTCTATTCAACGAGAGTGAAACTGTGTTAAATGTAAGTCTAATACTGTGTTAAGAAACAACTATATTAATTTTACATATTGTAACTAATAATCTTAAATTGTTTTTCTTTCCTTAAAAGATATGTAGTAAACGTCCCAGAACTGAAGAGTTTACTATCACCCAAACTTCACCAAGACAAACTTTTAAAGTACTATTTAAAGAAGATTATTCAGGCAGTCTTTGATGAAAATACTAAATTCACTTAATAATAAGATACAGAATATACTGGACGAGATCACACATCTTTAAAATCAAAAGATAAGGTCAATGTCCATATATTCTCTTGATAAATGATAAACCATTTAGGATCAAACATGATCCTGTAAAATAAATAGAACGTTGGTCAGAGTGAAAAGGTTTAGCATCAGATTCATTTAAAATTGGGATTACAAATTTACAGATACCTATAGGTGTCATCTGGTAAACGATCATTCATGTAAAAACTGATTGTTTGAAAACTATCGGTAAAATTATGCATCAATTATATCTGTAAGCCTGCGAACACATGGGAATATCAAGCACAACTGATATCAAACTATGAATTCAAATTCCACCATACTCCAACTCCATCACCACACACATAGTGCAAACATTAACCTTACTATCTTGTTTACGAATTTCAAAGTCATTCCATCTGAATGTCAAGTGTTGAATTTTTAATTAACGAAAGTTTTTCCAGGTTCACGTGAACCTGACGATGACCGAAGAAGGTCGAAACGTTGTTCGCTCTTCTATTTAAAATATTTTCTGAACCCAAACGAGCCGTTTTTTCACATAAAAATAACTAGTTCTTTATTTTCTTCCAGGGTAATCTGCCTCAGTATCACTTTGGATCTTAATTTATGACGAGTGGTGTTTGTAGACCGAATGTATTTCAATCAAATGGCTATAACCATTTACAGCCATCTTACTGTCAAATACACAATTGTTTTTACATTTTCCACGGATATGGATGGTTACCCTTTAGACGGGGTATTTCAGAAGATTACTAGAATCTAAATACCATATGATAAATGCATCATAATATGTCCGTCATAGACAGCATGGGTAAAGCACAAGGTAGATTGCTGTCCATCCTTGCCATATCTAGATTGAATAAATCAGGGTGATCGGCTTTTACAAAATAGGGTTTCATTATGACCAATTACACTGCCTTGAGTGTTGCAGTTTCTCCGGACTCTACAGTGTTGCAGTCCCTCCAGACTCTGCAATGTTTTGAGTGTTGCAGTACCTCCAGACTTTACACTGTCTTGAGTGTTGCAGTCTCTCCAGACTCTGCACTGTCTTGATTGTTGCAGTTCTTCCAGACTCTACACTGTCTTGAGTGTTGCAGTTCCTCCAGACTCTACACTGTCTTGAATGTTGCAGTTCCTGCAGACTCTGCACTGTCTTGAATGTTGCAGTTCCTGCAGACTCTACACTGTCTTGACTGTTGCACTCCCTCCAGTCTCTCCACTACATTTGTTTCATTCTTTCCAATGGAGTACAAAAGTTTTTACAACTTTCCAGTGAAAAGCTACTGTGTTGATTAACCAGAGAGACAACCTGCTGAATGGGTTCCACAACAGTGTCTACAATTCTTCAGTTCATATAAAGGAAGTGGTGTTCTGTTAGTGTGGAGGAAGTTACAAGATTTTCCAGTAACTAATTACCAGATTTGAGACACCCAAACTGCAGTTCATCTTTCCTATTTGGTGACTTCCTTTTACCCTCGCATGGATGTCAATACTTAGCAAGTGAGGTTTGGGACATCGAGTGAACCAATCACATGAGTTCTCACACAGCTTTTTGGCTGGTTCATATTCTCCTCTTGACTTGTGGTGCCCCTCCTCAGATCATCTGATCTGTTTCTCTTATTTTGGTGGTGTATGTTTCTGGAGGTAGACCTGTACTACCTTTGCACCAATCTCTCCACCACCAGTTCGACTTCATCTGGATCCCTTCATCATCGGCAAAGCCCATTCATGGCTGATGTTTCAGTTCATGGAGTATTGTCAGAACATTTCGTCATTCTATTTCTTCTCCTTTATCCAGCATGTCCGTTTTATTTTCTCCTCTTTAGGTGTTCTTGTTGTGTCAGCGTATTTTCGAGACGGTACAGATATCTTAGTACAATAGACTATCAAACCTACCTCCCACGGCTCGAAGGATTTTACTACCTCTCCTGTTTGTGGTTACCAAAAATACTAGGGGCTAGAGACTGGTCATAAGACCTGCTCTGTCTTGGAGCATTATCTCTTGGAGGTTGATAACAGTACAATATGTTTTATTCAACTTGTAACTGTCCAAACGGGCTATATGATGCACTACACTTCGTGGGTTAATTACTTGTAACTGGTCGAACTCATGACACACGTTTTTGCTTGTGCTGGCTGGGCTGTACTCAACTGAATAACAAGAAATAAGAGAGCTTCTGATGCATTAAATGTAGCTATCCATTGATTGAGTTATTAACATTGGTGTGCTTTTGTTGTAGACATAATGGACATAGTTTCAGAGAAAATACATGTTATGTATACAGCGTTATGTATATACGTTGTTATTCATGTAGAAATTTCTAGAACTAAGTAGATTAATCATTTGTATTGGCCTGGTGTCTGTACGAGACGAATCGAGATTACTCTGAAATTCTGGGAAGTTACGCGATTGTTCGAGAACACAGTAGGCCTACTAGTATATAAACAGATGGCGATGCGAGGAGAAGTCAGTCATCCGTTTTTATTCGATTCAAGAGTTTGTCTTCATTTGAGAAAGTTTAAACGTTTGCTGTGTGTTTATTCAATTTGGATTTGTGACTGGAATTAGATCTACAAAAGCTGTGATTTTATTTCGTCAATCTTTACGATTCATTCGAATTACTGGTTATTCTGAAAGTCAACACGTATAGGACTGTTTAGGGGAGACCGGGGCAAGTTGGAGAACAACAAGTTGAGACATTCATCAAAAACATCGTAAAAAGAACTTCGTCAAACTTATTGGACTGTGAATTGTTTCTGGACTTCTCCATCCAAACTTCGAAATTTCTTCGTGGGACCAAATTCACCCCCTAGACTAGAATTTTGGATTTCTGATCTGGACTTTTGGATTTTCATTCTGGATCATTCTCTTAGACACAGGCCAGTACCACTTTGTATTGTAATTAACTTTGAAGGTTGAAATTGAATATGTGTCAATGTTATTATATAATTTATTTTATATCTGTCACATATATAATAGTTCATTGTAATAAATTATATAAGCTGTTATCTGTGTCTTTCTGTTACGTTCAGTCTACATAAAAAACGTAACAATACAGTATTAAGAGTCAGAACTTTCACAGTTCATCTTCATTCCTATGTCTTCTGATGAAGCAATGAACTATCACCATATTTTTACAATTTTATCATCTTTTTCACATTTTTAAAGTTTACTAACTAACAAAGCATGATTTAGTTGAAGAGTAAATGCTGTACCATGAAAGTACTGATAACAGTGTTTTATACAGACAAGCATTTCTTTTGAGTTGTAGAGTATCAGTGTTTTTGAGTCATGGACAAACAGCTGGTGTACATAATTATACATTATTTAACTGCAGTAACACACTGTGTTTGGTGTTATTGTTCAGGAGAAAAATTCTTGACAAGGATAGGCCACGAGTTGCCCTCATTGCAAGACAGGAGCTGAATAACCAAAACATTTATAAATCGTCATCACTGAAGGACTTACTTAACATGCCTGCGAATAATATAAATGCCTTTCACACAACAGAAGTACAATGTTAAACGCTGTTGCAAGCCGTATTTTCAGTGTTTGTGTTTAGGTGTTGATTTACTAGAAGGCAATGAGTACCTATAAGTTTCACGCAGTATGTAGACAAAATGGCGCGATATAGATATTAGACTAAATGAAAACAGTGGGTTAATGAGAAGTCAGTACATGTATTCTGAGTCAGTGTTATGTGTAAGAATTATTTTGGTATTCTCAGGAACCCCAATTTTCGAACGAGGATGGAATTTACAGATAACAGAAGATTCGACGGAGAATTATGGATAGCTTCTGTACGAAATAATTAGACTGGATTGTTTTCAAGTGATATAAAAGTGCACAATGTTAGAACACCGAACAAAATCATTATTTGACACAAAAGAAAATGTAATTCAAATACCTCTGTAGACAGGATCTTTCTGCTTAGTCCTGCAGCATTCTTCTTTTTAGATTGAATGCTATTTATCTAAACACATAAATCAATCCCCGAAAGCAGGTCTTTCTTCTTTATTGTCCAGTGGATAACTTCTACTTATGAAAATCTTCTGGACGCTTTCTGTTTGCTCTGAGAGTATTAGAAAGTAATTAACGAAACTTTAAAAAAGTGTGAATCACTAACAGAATGTGCGTGTATATAACACTTTCTTCTCTTTCTCAAGCCAGTTTTCAAACCAACAACATGAACACGATATCACTATTCTCAGAAAGACTTGCCACACAAAAACTTTCATCAGAGATCAGCACACATGAAAAAGCAAACTCTAGGTATAAGCTCATACAAAAACGAAGATCAAAACTGAATATTGTATGTTGCACATAGTGTGCACACTATCAAAATATTCAAAACCAAGAAAGAAAGAAAAATCAAACATAAATCTTCAATTTAAAAAAACATTGTTATATAGATATTCATTATGTATATATTTGTTTCAAGGAAACGCTTTAAAAAGGGCTCATACAGACAAAAAATATGATTTTTCTTCATCCCTCCTGTTTTTCGTGCCTACTAATATGAGTGAACAAAACCTGCCCTTAATAATTCACGAAAAAAAAATAAAACACACACATATAACAAATTTAATGACATTTATTGTGTGATTAAGGATTACCAGGAAAAATAAATCACAGAGCATTATATACACAAACAATTCAAACACTAATTCGTGATGACGAAAAACCCACTTGTAGAGAAAATTATACATTTAGAAACGGCTGGTATGGACAAAGAAGGTATTAATAGAGGAGCAAACAACGTTTCGACTGCTTTTAAATATATAATTATAATTCAAACACTAGACACACATTTAAATTGGAATAACTTAGTTGGGCCTTTTATTAGATTGGTATACTGAACTACTTTTAACAAAAACGAAATAACTATTTAAATGCATCATGGAAATGATAAATATAACAAAAGATAAGTTAAATTTTGTGTAATTTAAGTATGTACAATTTTACCAATTAAGCTTCTAGAGTTGTACCCTGGGCTTTCTATTGAAGTGTCGCCCACCTCTTCTCTCTGTCACTGTTGACAGGTGCCAGCAAGATGTGGTTATTTAAACTATCGGTGGCTTAACTCTATGTATACTAAAAGCTTATGGGAGGTACTAATAAACTGAAGTAGTCACTTTCGTCTTTAGTTCTTCATCAAATGAAAATAATGTTAAGATTGAAGTTCCTGTATAAACTGCAAAGATAAGTCTACCTACTGAAACTGCACTATCTTTCGTAACTCATGTAGTGTGATGGAAACTAACAAAAACTTTATTTTTATTGTTAAATATATAAATTATGGATGCTAGAAATTAAGTTATTATTAGATTAACTATATTCTGTCATGTTTCAGGAAGCCATTTTGGCTCATCTAAACGACTTAGGTAGTGTTCTTTTCTTCAAGAGATTTCTGTGGAAAATGACTTATGTAGTGTTCTTTTCTTTGAAAGATTTTTGTGGAAAATGACTTAGGTAGTGATCTTTTCTTTGAGAGATTTCTGTGGCATAGGACATAGGTAGTGATCTTTTCCTCCTGAGATTTTTGTGGAAACAAATGCGAGCTGTGGCTTCAGGTTTTGTATCTTTCAGTGTGCTAAATGTAATTTATTTTTTCTGTTGTTCGTTTTTAGTTCAATGACTTATTGAAAGATGTTTTTAAATAACCCTAGCTATGCTTGTGATATTTTAAAAAAAATTTTACAAAAATGTATAAATATATATCTTACCACATACTAACTAACTCTTATAAAAATGTATAAATATATATCTTACCACATACTAACTAACTCTTATAAAAATGTATAAATATATATCTTACCACATACTAACTAACTCTTATAAAAATGTACGAATATATATCTTACCACATATTAACTAACTGTTAAAAATGATAGTAGGACAAAATTCAGTTTAATATTTTATTTTCGGCATAAATATAAAACACGTAAATTTTTCAAGATTAGTAAAACTTTTTCGGTCAAATAATAATAAACTAACCAATACTATTCACGAAAACACGATAAATTAATGAGACATAATTGTGTTACTAAACGATAAGAGTCTAATTTCCTGAGGAATACACAACTACATAGTCTCATGAAATACGGCAATATAGCATTTATTAAACAGTCTTTAAAGAAGGCTTTAAAAACATTGAACAAATAGGAAAAAGTAACACTGATATAGCAAAAAATGAGATTAAAACGTTTGGGACAAAAGTATATTCTTCCAGTGATTTTTGTGTGATACATTCAAGTTGGTACCAGACTTTACATTTTCCTGTGCACAAGATCACCTTACACTATTTTGTTCCTCACGCTGTGAACACAAGGACCACGTTGATGCAAAATACCCTCAAATTTCATTGGTTTGTCTTGAAATTCGCGCAAATCTATATGAGGGTTATCATAGCTATCCATCCCTAATTTAACCATGAAAAACTGGATTGAAGGCAGCCAGTCGGCATCACCACCACCAACTCCTGGGCTGTTCTTTCACAAACAAATAGTTGGATTGGCTCTCAATGTATAAAAATCACACAGATGAAAGAGCGAGTATGTTTGGTAGGACGGGGAATCGAACCTGCGACCCTCAAATTGTGTGAGAAGAGTTCTAATCATTTAGCTCTGTTGGACTACTTGCTTTGGCAACTAAATATATTACTGATTTCAGACTTTTAGAAAGCTGTCTTAAAAACCTCTAGATTTTTGTGTTACGTGGGTCTGTTTTCAATGTTGTAAAAAAGTGACTTTATGGGCTTTTGTTTTCCATATTCTGACAGTCGTCATGTATTCTGAAAATGGAACAGCATATTCACTGCACAAAACATGTTCGTAGAGACAGACGTAAATATCACGTATGTGAAAATCCCTTTGTAGTGCGTGAACCTTCTATCCAGTTCAAACCATTGATGCTTTCTAGCTTTTTTTATGGTGATATACAACAAAACTTGAATTATGTAATTACTGTTTCGGTTTATTCGTGCATCGATTGTTTGTTTTGGAATTTCGCACAAAGTTACTCGAGGGCTATCTGTGTTAGCCATCCCTAATTTAGCAGTGTAAGATTAGAAGGAAGCAGCTAGTCATCACCACCCACCGCCAACAATTTACAAGAATTGTTGGGGTGGATGAGGTCAGCACATCCGGATGGACATTTATAGTTATAATTTCTAAAAAGTCAAGGAATATGAACATCACTTTTATGAACTGCTTTAGTAAACTAACAGTAAACCTCAGCTTAATTTAACAAACTTTAAACATGTCATAACATGCAAATATAAAATTTATGACAGTTCCTTCCCACTGTGTATTATTAAGTGTTTACTCAAGTCGCTATACCTTCTTGTCATCCTGAATCACTGACTGTTCCAGTCTGCTAAACAATCTACTCACATGCACTGTGTATGCTCTGATCTATTTGCAAATTACCAATGAATGTTTCATACAAATTACACAGCTGTGATTCACTGCTATGCGCTGTTAACTTCTCTTGAGGATTTCTCTGCGTATGTGGAGTAAACTACAACAGATGTCCAAGAAGATCTTTATATCCACGACAACACAGTTCATACTTTATCAAAGAAATCTTTATTTGATGAACTTCTAAACGTGTTTTAGTGTTCTTGAATGATTGACAAATTATAAATAGAAAAATATTAAAAATAATTATTTTACAAACAGTTTTAATAATTTCACACATTTCATAAAGGAACCAACACTATAGAATAATAAATTCTAACTTCCTCTCTACTTCACATATATCCTTGTTATAACTTTATTCAATAGTTTCATCAAGGTAGACAGAACTGAAGAGTAATGTTAATAATAAATTTATCTTCCTCTTTATTTCACACACATCCTTGTTATGATCATATTATTAAATATTTAATTCTTTGTAAATGGTGAGAATTAGAAATCTATGTTGGATATGAAATCCTACATTTCTTATCATCATTCCATTGAAAACTCTGATAATCACAAAGACCAAAGTGTCAGTTAATTCTTATATTTCAAGGAGATAAAAGAATATAATTTGTTCTGTTTTCTTTTTCATGTTTGACTATAAGTAAGCACCTTGTTTCATATTTAAGGTTTCCTGCAGTAAAAGTCCTAAACTTTACAGTTTACACAAGGTTTCCTGCAGTAAAAGTCCTAAACTTTACAGTCTACATAAGGCTTCCTGCAGTAAGTCCTAAACTTTACAGTCTATACCGAGTTCCGTGCACACTGTATTAGCCAGTGTGTATTATTTCTCATTTTTCTAAAGTGCCAATTTAGTTCAAACAATTTGCTACACACTTGACATCTGTAAAGTTTTTTGTCCCTACACTCATCTCATATTCAGTAAACATTATTATTATTGTTACCACAAACTGAATAATTAGAAAGTTTCTCACAAATGTCCTCTGTGGTGCATTTTCAACTAATTGTTTCATACAAATTGTTTTCCACAAACCATAGAAAATACCAGGTTGTTAAACAGGCTTGATGCATCATTGTAAAAGAGTGGTTGGAATTTTGAAAACATCATCCTCAAATAAGGTGGATGATGTTAATTTAAACCAGATCAAGGAAAAGTTTGATAAATAATCTAATCATTAGAACTACTTTCCTTGGGTTAGTTTATTTACTGAACAAAACAACCTTTAATGCTATATGCTATGTTACAAAAGTTACAGAACTGGGTATGTGACTAGCACCAAATGCTCCAATAAAATCCCAATTTTAGCATTACCAGAAATCAGACATAATGCTGAGGTGTTCGTGCTCACATGAATGTAGTTTCTAGTAGTTGCATATTCTCCAAGATATTTTTAAACTACATTTATATATAAACTAGTTTTCACAAACTCAACAATTGGAAGGTTTCCGCCCAGTATGTCATTTATTTTTTAAAGTAAATATTTTTTTTTACAAATGGTTTTCACGAACTCAAGAACCACAAGATTTCTCAGTGTGAGGTATTTTGTTATTTGTAAGTTACAGGTTCATAAAAACTGTTTTGCAAATAACATAACTGTAATGTTTTTCACTACTATGTGTTATATTTGATGTATTTTTAAATCACTTTTTGTTTCAAACTGACTCCACACACTGTACAATAAGGTTTCTCTCCAGTGTGTATTCTTTAAGTTATTGCTTGATATAACTTGTTTAGAACACAATACAGAACTGTAAGGTTTCTCACTGGTATAGATTTGTGTCTTTTTAAATCACTGTTTGTTCCAAACTTCACAACTCTAAGGTTTCTCACCAGTGTGTATTCTTTGATGTTTTTTTAATTCACTGTTTGTTCCAAACTGCTTTCCACAAACTCCACAACTATATGGTTTTTCACCAGTGTGTATTCTCTGATGTCTTTTTAATTCACTATTTGTTCCAAAATGTTTTCCACAATCTGTACAACTGTAAGGTTTGTCTCCAGTGTGTATTCGATGATGTTTTTTCAAGTTACCACTCGATATAAATTGTTCAGCACACACTATACAACCATAAAGTTTCTCACCAGTGTGTATTCTTCGATGTCTTTTTAATTCATTGTTTGTTCGAAACTGTTTTTCACAAACTCCACAACTATATGGTTTATCACCAGTATGTATTCTTTGATGTCTTCTTAATTCACTGTTTGTTCGAAACTGTTTTCCACAATCTGCACAACAGTAAGGTTTCTCACCAGTGTGTATTCTATGATGTTTGTTTAAGTTACCACTTGATATAAATTGTTTTCCACACACTATACAACTGTAAGGTTTCTCACCAGTGTGTTTCCTGTGATGTCTTTTTAATTCACTCTTTGTTCCCAACTGTTTTCCACACACTGTACAACTGTAAGGTTTCTCTCCAGTGTGTACTCTTTGATGTTGTTTTAAGTAAGTATTTGTACCAAACTGTCTTCCACACACTATACAACTGTGAGGTTTCTCACCAGTGTGTTTCCTGTGATGTCTTTTTAATTCACTCTTTGTTCCCAACTGTTTTCCACACACCGTACAACTGTAAGGTTTCTCTCCAGTGTGTACTCTTTGATGTTTTTTTAAGTAAGTATTTGTACCAAACTGTCTTCCACACACTGTACAACTGTAAGGTTTTTCCCCAGAGTGTAATACTTGATGTCGTTTTAAATGACTATTCCGATTAAAATTTCTTCCACAAACTGTACAATGATATAGTTTCTGTCCAGATTGTATCCTCTTTCGTTGTGTTAGTTTATCAAATGTTTTTCCTCCAGAGCTGTACAGTTTATCATCACTCTGATATATATTACATGTTGTTAGGTTATTTACACCTAACTTTGTTTCTCCACTAATATTGTTGTTTGGTGATTTTATGTCTTCTTTATGACCTTCTTGTTTTATCACATGATAACCAGGAACCTGACTTCCATAACAGGTGTTCAAACAGGTTTTTATATCTAAAATAGATATAAATTATGTCAGAAATTAGTTAATAATAAATATATATTACTTTATGTGTTAAACTGATATACATAAATATCATTATTTTGACTAAACTAGCACATTTATCTGTATATTATTTATAAAGTTCAGGTATCATTCCTGTAACTATAAACTGTTTCATTACTGATTCCAACATGTTAAACTGTATGTTTGCGATCAGATTCTATAGACTGGTAGTGTTTCTTGAAGCTTTATTTTATAAAAACAAGCACTATTCTCACAATTCATTTGAGGTAAACATAAATTAAAATTTTTTTTAAATGTTTTGTTTTCATTTTTAATTAGAAGTAAAAAAAAAAAAGACAAACCAAACACAGATTGATAATTGTGTCTCATGTAGTTGAATAAATATGAAAAGATCATTAGAAACTCAATAAATTATTTGACCCTCATACTACAGTTAGGTCAAAATGCATGTCACAACGTATTGGATAGTTACATTCAAAACACAGTTAAGGAATTAAACAGATATTATGAATCATTTAAAATATTACTTTTAGCAGAAAACATTAAGAAAATAATCCTCAATATTCCTTAGTATGAAAGCTGTAACATTTGTTCTCCAGTTCTTTTATCTTTTTAAATTTATGTGATATTCTTCTGAGAGGTACAGAATTAACATAAATTACTCGTTATAATATAGGTATTATTGAGACAAAGTATAATTTTAAGAGCCTTCAAGGTTAGATGCTTACAAAACCATAATCTAGAAAATCAGACCAACCTGCCATATCTCCTTTTACACATATTATAAATAAATCTCTGTATTTTAGAATGGCTGGTACGGGTATTAACACTTGGAGATGACCTAAGAAGGTCAAAACGTTCTCTCCTTATTAGTAAAAGTATTATTACTCATACCAACTGTTCTGAGATACATTTTTATTTCAAGTTGGTTTCTGGTCATTAAGTAATCTCTCTTTATACCACATTACTCATAACCAATGTCACAATCTATCAAATATGTCTGTTTCTAGTACAAAAGGAAGCTTTAAAGGTGCTTATGCCAATGTAAGAAAGCAAGATAAATTATGATAGTTACAAAACATTGTTTGCTCAGATAATGCATCTAAGCAAAGAAGTATTTGGTGTACTTGTACCATAAGAATAAAAAATTTGGCTTAAAATTATCCACGAACTGACAGCAAATCACAGGCAATTGATTTATTGTTTTTGATGTACATTTTATATTTATCACTATAAAAATAATTAAAAAATAAAAATTACAACCATGTTAGGTTAGGTGAGATAATGAAAAATAATAATATAAGAAAATCCTCATGAGGCATGCTCACAAGCAATTTGTATATTAAGTACTCAATAGAGTACCATAAGCTACATATTCATCAAATAACTTACAACTATTGCAGATAATTAGATATATATATTTTATAACCATAAGTTTTTAAGCCATAAACAAAATACATTAAAATTAAACAGAATATGCTACCTATTTTCACAAAGATCTTAGGTTACAAGCTACAACGTGGGATTTTTAATGTATCTTAAGTTTTGGAGGTGACTGAGAAGTAGAACCCACATTACAGTGGGGATACACCATCTATCAGTCTTATCCTTCATGTTGCTGGTCTCACATAAGAAAATTTAGAAATTAGGAGAGCCAGATGTGGATGCTCAAGCCCACATCTCTGTTACCCTTCATGGCTTGCAGGCAGTTGTGGGAAGGTGACTGCTCTCAAGTTAAAGTAAGAATAAGATAAACATGAAAAGATAAAATTAATAAAAAATAAGGTACTACCATATTGGGGTAAGTAAGATAAAATATAAATTATATTGCTAATAAATAAAATATTGCTACTCCCAATATGGTAGAGGCACTAATTAGCACAACATCAGTACAGTGATAGTTTACTGTGACTGTTGTGCTTTTATACACAGCTCAAGGTGTACTCTGCATAAAGTAGTGCTTCTTCAATGACCTTATTTTTTAACTAAAAATAATTATTAGAAATTTTTAGTAACATTTCTCTGATTTTAATTTCTTTGTATATATTACAGAATAAGTTAAATAATTTTATTTAAAGTTTCTTTATTAAATATATCAACTATTAATTTCAATATTGGTATATCAACATTATCAATAAGATATTGTAATTTGTTACAAATTTTATGATATTTGAATAACTGCAAAGTTATAATGTATACAATAGATGGGTGGGGCACATTACTGTGTAAGGAGGGTAAACCATAAATTGGAAAGTCAAAAGCTTTTGCTCTGCCAAAAATATTAATATTGATATCCATTTTTATCAATGACTTTAATTTCTAAAGCATATGCATTATTCAGACTTAGAATTGAGCTGCACGTAAAAGCACGAGAGTCAGAGTAAACTATCACTTTACTGATGTCGTGCTAATTAGTGCCTCTACCATATTGGGGGGCAGGAATGCTGACATCAAGAGGTATATTTTATCTTACCCCAAAATGGCAGTACCTTAATTTCCTTTATTATTATTTTATTTATTAACTTTTTATCTTTTCATGTTTTTTTTTATTCTTACTTTAACTTGGGAGAGCAGTCTTCTTTCTAAAACTGTTTGCTGGCAATGAAGGATGATATAGATGTGGGATTTTGTGGGATTGAGCACCCACATCCCACTCTCCTAACTTCTAATCTTCTTATGTGAGAGTAGCGAACTGGAGGTTAAGACTGATAGATGGTGTATCCCCATCACAATGTGGGTCCTACTTCCATATCCACCTCTAAAACCTAGGATACAATTTACAAACCCATGTTGTAGCTTGTACTCCAGGATCTTTTTAAAAATATGCAGCTTATTTTGTTTAATTTTAATGTGTTTTGTTTATGGCTGTAATATAATTAATTAGAGGTTGGGATTTGCTATTTTTAACACAATCCTTCCTCATGATTTTGTTTCATTTGGATGTAATTAATTTCTTTAATATATAGTTAGGAGTTTTAAGCTATTTAAAATAATCAAAATATACAAAGAGAAAATTGTAATTTACACGTATTTGGTATTTGAAAGTTAGTTACAAGGTTGATTATATCAATAGATTATGTGTAGAGTTAGGGTAAATGAAATGAGATAAAACATAGTTTTAATGGAAAAAAATATTAATTTTACTCTGTATTTGGATTAGTTAAAAGCTGATTCCAAGTATTCATAAATAGATTTTCAGTCAAGAAATCTACTTTTCTGTGTACAAAACACACGTAATGTTGATTGAATTTAAAAAACATATAGAAAGTTACAGTTTAGAAACTCTTATGTTTACTCTAAGATTACAGGTCAATTATATTGACAATGTTAATGTGGTTAGTGTTAAGCCAGTGTTAACTCAAATGTACGTTTTAGGTGATGTTTGTACTTACCAGATATTCTTTCTAATCCTGATTCAATATCTCTCTGATATTCAGTTTCTGTTTTCACATTCATAACATTATAACATGAACCGTCCTGGTCCTCATCATCACTGTAACTGAACTTAGAAATAACATCATCTTGTAACAGATCACCAGGTTTCTCTGTTTTCACCTGAACAGATATGTTCTAGAACCAAAGAACAGTTGAAAAGGTTAACAACCATTGTTATTATAACATATAAATTCTACAGTTCACTATATTAAAACACTATGATATAACTAGTAAACCTGACATTTCAAAACTGAGTTACATATATGTAAACAGTCCTATAACTATTTAAATACACCATATTTTTCTGGAAAACAAAACTGTGACAAAGAGTATACAAAAAAAAATTCTCACTTAAACTGTAAACAAATTATTCTGCAGGAAACATTCAATAACTTTTGTATCTCAGGATAGATGGTATGAGTATCAACACTTACTAATAAAGCAGAGAACAGCATTTTGACATTCTTAGGTCATCTTCAGGTTAACCTAAAAGGTTGAAGTGTTCTTCGCTGCTTCGATGGTTTTAAAAAACTAACCAACCATTACACCAAGATTCCTTTCTTAGAAATATTATTAACTTTGACTTGGGATTTGAAATAAGATGTTCGATATCAATCTGATTATGGTCTAATTAATATTTATTGATAAGAGGTTCGATATCCATCTGATTGTGGTCTAATTAATATTTATTTGTTTCAATTTATATTGTTTTAACATTATTAATTTTTTCTATGCATCTCAGTAGTTAAAAGTGATAAGTTAATTATGTTCCAGAGGTGTATTAAAAGTGGGTCCAAAGATTTTTTAAGACAATTCTTTAATTCCATCATGACTGGAAGCCAGATTATTTAGTGTTTTTATGTTTATTTCTGATTCTTCAGCCGTGACTTCTCTATTAAATAGATTGAGTTTTTTGTTCTTAAGTTATTGTGTGGGTTGTTAGATGGGAAACAGGAGTGAAAAGTATTGAATTTATGTCGATATAACTGTTTACCTTGCTGTGAGTATGGTCATTCAAGTCTGGAAAATTTGGGTTATAAATGGATGTTTCATAATAATCAGCTGGCCAAGTGGATAGAGTGCTTGTTCTTAATTTAAAAGGGGTTGGTTCAAATTCTTATCCCACCAAACCATATTACCTTTTCACCAATGGAGGTATTCTAATGAGATGGTCAATCCCACCATTCACTGATAAACAAGAAACCCAAGAGTTAGCAGTGGGTTATGTTGACTAGCTTCTTCCCTCTGGTCTTTTACTGGTAAATTAGGGACAGCTAGCACAGATACTCATGTAGCTTTGTGTAAAATTCAAAAACAAACAATCAGCCAATAAATTGACTTTTCTGTATCTGTTCTAGATATAGTGTTTATATGTTTTAAATAATGGTAAAAAGAATTATTATTGTTATTATTTGTGTTTATGTTTTATATAATGGTAAAAAGAATTATTATTGTTATTATTTGTGTTTATGTTTTATATAATGGTAAAAAGAATTATTATTATTTGTGTTTACATGTCTCATATAATGGTGAAAAGAATTATTATTATTATTATTGTTATTATTAGTGTTTATATGTTTTATATAATGGAATAAAGAATTATTATTTTTGTTTATATGTTTTATATAATGGAACAAAGAAGTATTATTGTTCTGCAAAGAAATCAATGTAACTTTTCTCCAGAATTCTTTGGGTGTGTTTTGTGAGTTTTCTAAATTATTACAGAAATATAGCCAGTAAGTTTGTTTTGTGTGTGTGTGTGTGTGTGTGTGTGTGTGTGTGTGTGTGTGTGTGTAGTTTGGTAATCTGAATTTTCAGGTTACAATCTCAAGAAACAAATTTCACTTTATGAGATGTCTTTGTTCAATAATTAACTTGTAAATCTAAGGGCATAGTTTTCACTGATTATAAGATTTAGAAACTAATTAATAAATGAAGATACCTTGAGAAACAACATTTCACTTTATGCAATGTCTTTGTTCAATAATTAACTGGTAAATTTCAGGAGTTAATTTTGTGTCAGGATAGGGCTTTGTTGATAGTTTCAGTTACACTTTAAGCACGCAAGTTAAATCCTTGTTTATATTTTTTATTATGGGTGGCAAGTAGTTTGTTAAATGCTTGCCAGTCAGTTGTACTCTAGTTACAGACTGGTGGGAGATTACATTCCCAGTGTAGGGGGCCTATGTGTGTAAATTGTGTACAATATTGGAAAGGAGTTGCTCACAACTTTCTGGTGGATCATGAAATATGTTGTTTTTGTCAATAGGGTGGATGGGACTATTATTATATCTTCAAACATATTTGTTGTCCAGTTAAAATGTGTTGGAGTTGTATCACTAATGATGTGGATGCTGTTTGGAGTTGTATCACTAATGATGTGGATGCTGTTTGGAGTTGCATGACTGATGATATGGACGCTGTTTGGAGTTGCATGACTGATGTTATGGACGCTGTTTGGAGTTGCATGACTGATGATATGGACGCTGTTTGGAGTTGTATCACTGATGATATGGACGCTGTTTGGAGTTGTATCACTGATGATATGGACGCTGTTTGGAGTTGTATCATTCATGGTATGCATGCTATTTGGATTTGATGCACAATTGATATGCATGCTATTTGGAGTTGTGTCATTAATGATATGGATGCAATTTGGAGTTGTATCATTGATGTGTTGGAGTTGTCTCATCAACGATATGCATGCTATATGGAGTTGTATCATTAATGATATGGATGTTATTTGGAGTTGTATCACTAATGATATGGACACTATTTGGAGTTGTATCACTAATAATATGGACGATATTTGGAGTTGTATCATTAATAATATGGACGATATTTGGAGTTGTATCGTTAATGATATGCATGCTATTTGGAGTTGTATCATTAATGATATGGATGCTGTTTGGAGTTGTATCGTTAATGATATGGATGCTATTTGGAGTTGTATCATTAATGATATGCATGCAATTTGGAGTTGTATCATTAATGATATGGATGCTATTTGGAGTTGTATCATTAATAATATACATGTTTTTTCTTCATTCTTCTTAAACTTCAATAGCCATTTATGGTTTTGTGACAAGCATTTAGACACCTATAGTAAAGGTTGTTGGTTTGTAGACATACACTGTTGAAAATAGAGTTGATATTTTTGGATGGTGAGCAGTATGTGGAAGAATGAAAATGTTTGTTTTGTTGTTCATATGGCAGAAAACAGATTTGTTTATGAGTTTTCTTCTGTTGATATAATAATTTACAATACCATTCTTCTGCTGGTTTGTATGTATAGTATGGTACAAGATTTGAAGTTGGGACATTAATATTTTGATTTTGTTTACTTTGTGTTTCTGGTACTATTGGAATATTGGTTTTGAATTGTTCACTTGGACTGTTAATTTTACATTGTTTGGTGAGTAAATCTTGTTATTGTGTCTATAGATTTGGCCCTAATTGTGTTCATTGTTGAATTTTAAGTGTTAAGTGATGTGTCTTTAGGTTTGAAATGTTAGAGTGGTATCTGGCTGTTGAACAAATGTTTCCACTGAGTTCTGTCCATGTCTTGAAAATCAGTAATCTGGACAGTTCTACTAACACAAGAAGGTAAAACTGGTGTACTTAGCAGAGTAAATTAAGGTTTTTGTGGGCATTTCGTTGTTACCTGCTGATGTTCACTTAGATGTGTTTATGTTTTCTGGAGTTGTAGGCTGGGGTTGTGTAGCTGTAGTGGGGTGTTGTGATAGTGTTGATAGAAGTGACTGATGTTGTTGTGATAGAGGTGAATATTGTGATATGTTTTTTTGTTGTTGTTGTTGGAAATTAAAATAATATCTGTAACAAGCAGCATGGTATAAGCAATCTAGTTGTGTTTATTTGTGTATTGGGCTACATTATGTTTGCCAGAACATTGTACTCATTTGGATGGAGTAGTCCAATGGTCCCTTAACTTCTGACAGTTGTAACATTGAAAGATTTGTTTCTCTACTGATTTATATGGTTATGAGTGGTAATTTTTGAAAAAGAGTGTCCAACTGTCCCTCAGTAATCTGTCGTACTATTCTCTGTTTTCAATATTTACTTGAGACTATTGGAGTTTAAAGTTTGAATAAAAACCTTATGACAGAAACTCTTTCAAAAAGTAGACCTTTTAGAAACAAACTGGGAATTGTGGTGTAAGCAAATGAGTGACATATATATGTATATAAAGTGAGTTTAGTGACATCATGAAAGTTTTCAACAAAATGTTGTTTTCTCTATGTACTGTTTAACCCTTCATAAAGGGTCATGGTTTAAGAGCCATGTCATTGCACTTGTTGACTTGTATTCAATGAATTTATGAAGTTATGTCAATACATTTTGAATCAAATTATAGATTATAATTCAAACTCTAATATTACATAGAAGTCAATTTTTTAATTTAAAAGTAAATATTAAAAGAACACATCTAAATGTAGATTTTAGTGAGTCACGTGATATGTTAAATGCAGCACTGTGTAAATTTAGATGTTTGTGATGTCAAAATAGCAAGTCTATAGTTGATTGATTTTGTGTTTTATGGCACAAAGCAGCTAGGCTATCTGCGCCAAACGTTTGGTAAAAAGGTAAAAAAAAATTAAATGTAGTAAAATACATAAAAGGAAATGAAGATGAAACAAAACATCATTAAAAAACAGAAAAGGCATAAAACCAACATTGACACCTAGTCTTTAATGTTAAGAGAGAAAGCAGAATAAAAGTTGTGAAGGACTTTCTCCAGCAAAATGGTAATGATCATAACTTGCCAGGAAGATTAACAGGTAAGTTCAAGAACCACCGTCAGTCACCTAAAGTTGGCCTTTCCAGTCCTGGTTCCGGGTTATGTGTCACAGCAGCCATGAACAAAATGTAAAATAATAGAAGTTTTAAAAGACATAAAGCAAAATTGTAATAATGAGAAGCCAAATGTCCAGTAAAATGGAAAGGAAAAGGAGTAAAAGTCGTAAAAGGATACAAAGGTATACACAAAACAGCAATTAAAATCAGATATTTGCATAAAACCAATGTTGACATCCAGTCTACAAAGTTGTAAAGAATTTTCTGTAGCACAATGTAGAACCAGTCCTGGTTCCTGGTTGTGTGTCATTCTGGTCAGTGTTAAAAGGTAAAATAATAAAAGTGTTAAATGACATGCAGCAAAAGTGTAAAAACAACTCGCCAGGACGACTAACAGGTAGTTCAAATGGATAGTTCAAACAGCAGTGTTAGTCACCTGAAGTTGGTCTTTCCAGTCCTGGTGTTGAGTTATATAATGTTCTGGCCATTTTACAATTTCAAATTGAACTGGAGAGAATGAAACTGTAAAAAGGGAATCACAATTAAAAAGGTGAAATGAGATTAAAAAGATTAATGGCCATTAAAAAACTCGTTGAGAATCGTAACGATAGTTGATAGTGATTTGAGTGTCACACAAACTACACACTGGTGCATCAGTTCCAGATAAAAGAAAACGATGAGTTAAAAAACTGTGACCAATACGAAGTCTTGTTTGAACAACTTCCTCCTTCCGAACCTTATGAAAGCTAGATGGCCAAAACCCAATATAGGGTTTTATTTGAAAAAGCTTGTTGTTGTGTTGCTCACTCCAAGTGGACTGCCAGCTGGCATGGAACTGAGCCTTGAAAATAAGACCACAGTCCATGTATGGAATAGGCACAGTGGTGATAGTGCCAAAGCAGATAGATTTAGCTGCCGTGTCTACAAGCTCATTCCTGCAAATACCAATATTGCCTGGTATCCAGAAAAACTGGATAAAAAAAGCCGTTAATGAGAAATGTGCTTGTTGGTCTTGAATATCAGCGAGAACAGGGTGTGAGCCAATGTGTAGCGACTCCAGGGTTAGTGTAGAACTCAGCGAGTCACAATAAATAGTGCAGTTGGAGTACTGCTCAGCTTCAATATGATCCAGGGTAAGAGATATGGCATACAGTTCAGCAGTGAACACAGAAGCTGTAGAGGGGATTCTGCATGCAACCACCAAACCATAGCAGAGCCCACTGAATTACCTAATTTGGAACCATCTGTATAAATGAGAATGGAATGATTGTTTGAAAGATATTCATTAAATAAAAGATGGTACTTCCAATCTGGAGTATCTGCCTTTTTCAGATGACTGAAAGAAAAATCACATTTGGGGGCTGTAATAAGCAATGGTGGGATGGGCTGACCTGTGGAATCTGCAATGCTATCCAAGGACAGACCCAATTCATCCAGTTGTGCCTGGATGCAAAGGCCAAATGGAGCAATGGCAAATCATCTGTTCTGAAAAAGTTTGGCCCACTGAGGAAGGAAAACACATCCCCAGTTGGGATGCTTTGTGAAGGAATGAAGTTTCGAAGAATATTGTAAAGATAGTTGCAAACGGCGAAGGTGCAGAGATGGTTCATGAGATTCAATGTATAAGCTTTGAACTGGAGAGGTGCTGAAAGCCCCAATGCAGAGTCGAAGTGATGAATGTGGTCCAGCATCTTTAAGGCCAAGGGTTTGGCAGAGCCATAGACCATTGATCCATAGTCCAGTTTCGATCTAATAAGTGCACGATATATCTTTAACATTGAACGGCGATCTGCCCCCCAACTGGTAGAAGAGAGGACACGGAGGATGTTCAGTGCTCTTGTGCATTTGACCCGAAGCTGCTTTAATTGTGGTATAAAGGTCAGCTTATGGTCAAAAATAATCCCCAAGAACTTGGTCTCAGAAACCAAAGGCAGTGAAACTTCACCGATATGAAGTTCAGGATCAGGGTGAATACCCCATTGGCAGCAAAAGTGCATGCATATGGTTTTAGAGAGAGAGAGATTAAAGCCATTTGCCACAGTCCACTTCAGTACACAATTGAGGGCAGTTTAAAGTTACCGCTCAATACATCTCATGTTCGACGACTGACACGAGATGTGAAAGTCGCCAACATACAGCCCATTCGCAACAGTGAGAGGGAGTTGTTCAGCGATGGCATTTATCTATATACTGAAAAGTGTGACACTCAAAACACAGCCCTGAGAGACTCCAAGTTCCTGTACAAAAGAACAGAAAAGTGTCGAACCCACACGAACTTGGAATCTCCTGTCCATTAAAAGTTTTTCTAAATAAACATGGGTAACTTGCCACGTAACCCATATGTATGGAGGTCTCGCAAAACGTCATACCTCCATGTTGTGTCATAAGCCTTCTCTATGTCAAAGAATATCGATACAAGATGTTGGCGGTTGAGAAAGGCTTCTCTGATAGATGTTTCAAGACGAATTAGGTGGTCTGTGGTGGAGTGCTGTTGACGGAACCAACACTGGGTGGGTGAGAGGAGGTTGTTTGATTCAAGGAACCAAACAAGACGAGCATTAACATCCTTTCTAAGGCCTTACAGAGACAGCTCGACAAAGCAATTGGTCGATAGTTTGAAGGAATCTTCGGATCTTTCCCTGGCTTAGAGAAAGGTAAAATAATAGCCTGGCAGAAGTCATCAGGAAAAATATTAGCCTGCCAAAACCAGTTAAAGACAATCAGAAAAACATCAAGAAAAGCAGGAGATAGATGGTGAAGCATGTCAGAGTGTACATCATCACGTCCAACAGATGTACTGGCAGACCAAAGAAGGGTAATTTTCAGTTTCAACAGTGAAAAGGGACAATTATAGTTAAAGAGACAGTCAGTTCGAAAGGAAAGAGGTGAACGCTCTGCCTGAGTCTTGGTGGCCAAGAAGGTGGAGGAACAAACAGAAGTGCTACATACCCGGCAAAAGTTTTCACCTAGAATATCAGCGATACTCCGGACATCAGCCACCTCCTGACCATCAGAGAGAGGGACAGAATTGTAGTGCCCATTAACCTTTCGAATCATGTCTCATATGACCTTGGAACCGATAGAAGATATGCTTGTTGTGAACTTAATCCAAGATTCCTTCTGGCTTTGACGTCTTACCCACATGGCATGTGGAGGGGCCTGTTGGAAAGCAATGAGGTTTGAAAGTGTGAGATATCTACGGAAAGTATCCCAGGCCCATTTTTGGACCTTTTGTGCCATTGACAGGCAGGATTCCAACACAGATTAGGATATCATGGAAAACGTGTGAAGGTTTCAGGAATACACTGAACAGCTGCTTGTATAATACAGCCAGTTACCGCTGCCACACAGTCGTCTATTGATGGCTTATTTATGATGGCAGGATCATGTTCTCCGAGAGCAGTGAAAGTGGACCAGTCTGCCTGATCCAGCATTCACTGGGGCATCCGGGTAGGGTAACATCGACCACGGCCAGTCTCTCTCAAAAGTATAGGAAAATGATCACTGCCTAGTGGATTACTGTCAACCCTCCATGAAAAATGGGAGAATAATGTAGGGGAGCAAACTGAGAGATAAATAGCAGTGAAGGACTGATTAGGTGCATGAAAATAAGTAGAAAAACCAGTATTGAAAAGAGAAAGATTGTGATCAGAGAGCATAAGCTCCACAGAGCGACCACTCCCATCAATAACAGCACTTCCCCAGAGGGAATGATGTCCTTTAAAGTCTCCCAGGATTAGAAATGGAGACAGCAACTGTTCAACAATAGCGTCAAGGTCTGATGATCATATGTTTCTCCAAAAGACAGGTAGAGAGAAGAAACAGTGATGGTGTGACCCAAGGAAACATGAATGGCTACAGCCTCCAAGGGTGTGTTGAGTACAAAGACAGGGTGGGGACATGCTGATCAACCAATAGTGCCACCCTCTCCATGTTCTCATCCTTCACACAGCCTGTACAGAGAAAATTGCCAAATGGTGACTGTATCAGCAGGTTTGAGAAATGTTTCTTGTAAGAAAAGACAAACAGGATGGTAGGAAGCAATTAGTGTTTTGATATCATCCAGATGAAAATGTAAACCTCAACAGTTTCATTATATCAAGGTGGCCATTTGTAATAACGGGTAAGCGAAGTGGCTGGAGAACCCTTGTGTTTACGACCTCATCTTTTTTCCTTACTGTCCTTGGTCAGAGGAGGTTCATCAACCTCCATGGATCCTGCCCTGGGTCAAGTGGGCAGGTCTTTGTTGTTGAAAGGGTTTTCCAGTGACTAAGGACATGAACAAATTATTGTTTTGCCTCTTGGGGTGGGATAAAAAGATGTATCAAAAGAAATGCCTGTATTTGAAACTGAAGAATGTGGATCTTCAGGTTTGTTGGAATGTATGGAAGGAACAGAGATGAGTGTTGAAATTGATTCATCTCTTTTTAATTTATGGTGGACAAGAGACTTTTCATTTGTCTTGAAAACAATTCTTTTGGAGGCACAGAGAGATCTGTCTGCTCTTCCACTGTAGTTGTGGAATGAAGTACAGCAGCATATGTCCGAAATGGAGTGGTGGGCAGCAATTTCCAAGCCTCAGGATAAGTAACGTTATGTATCGTTTTCAAATGCTGCACCTCTTTTTCCTCCAACCATTTTGGGCAAGAAAAAATGTTGAAAACCATTGCAGTTGACACAATGTGGGTCCATGTCACATTCATAGGCATCGTGATCCTTGCCCCTACAACGAGCACGTGTCGAGAAACCACAACATGATGTCTTTGAGTGGCCGAATCTCTGACATTGGAAAAATTTGGGGTTTGGAATGTATGGCCATACCCTGCAAATGAGATAACCTGCCTTGATGGTGGCAGGTAAACATGATGAAGTAAATGTCAAAACGACGGTATTTGTTGGCAGTGTAACTGCAGTGGAGATGCACCTCACTGCAGAAACTCCTTAAGTGGAGAGACCAGCAAGAATCTCTGACTCGAGGACGTTCTTCAAATCCCTCTCAACAATGACTCCTAGTGATGAATTCAAAGTAGCATGAGGTGTAACCTCAAAAGGTATATCCCCAATTGCCTTTGAATTCAAAAGGAGTTCACTGTGTTGGACCAGCCGAATGACCCAAGGGGGCCACCCAAAGGCTACAGGAATTCAAGGCCAAAGTGGTATGTTAGGGTTGGACCCCTCAATCACCAGGATCCTCTCCTCCCCTTCATGGGGCGCCATGCACGGCAAACACATGGGCAGATGTTTAGATCCCAGAGAAGGTAAACAGACAGAACAGAACCTTCCCTGGGAGGTCCCCTCACCATGTACAGGAATCCACACTGAGGGGAAGTCTATAGTTTCATAAAAATGGAAAATTTAAATCACTTAAATCAAATAACTTAAGAATCTCATATCTTTTTATTGTGCTGCATATCATACTTTGCAATTAATGTAACCTGCCTTGATGGTGGCAGGTGCATGTGGTGAAGTAAATGTTAAAACGAGGGTATTTGTTGGCAGTGTAACTCCATCTTTGCGAGTGGAGATGCGCCTTGCCGCAGAAACTCCTTGAGTGGAGAAACCAGCGAGAATCTCTGACCTGGGAACGTTCTTCAAATCCCTTTCAACAATAACTCCTCGTGAAGAATTCAAAGTTGCATGAGGTGTAACCTTAACAGGTGTATCCCTAATTGCCTTGAATACAAGAGGAGTTCACTGTGTTGAGGTATGGATGTTTCCACCAATATGTCACCAGATCAAAGCTTCTTTACTTACTTCCAAGAGCCAGCAAGTCCTTCTAGTCCCTTCTGAATGCAAAAGGGAGAGATATGCCCCAAAAGGTTAGTCTGAAAGTGAGTGTAATATAAGAAAATGAGGTACATCAGGTGGTTCGAATGGTGAGGATTCCTGCTCAGATTCTTCAAGACGTGGTCGTTTGACCACAGTCTGATTTTTCACTATTTTATTTATGTTTTTATTTGGAGGATTCATAATAAAAAAAATAATATTTCGGTGCCCACTAAGCCCACCCACCATGGAGCCTTATGAGGGGACAAACTACAATGTCAAACAAGGACACTGCAGCAACACTAGGGTTTCACGAGTACTAAACCCAAACACCAAAATCAGATACAATGTCCACAACACCTGCTGAGAACATCAAACACTGGTACTTGGGTTGATCCCAGCCAACTGACCCAAAGGAAGCCATCCCAAAGCTGCCCATCTTCAGGAATTCAAGGCAAAGTGGTGTATTAGGGTTGGATTCCTTAACCACCAGGATTCTCTCCTCCCCTTCACAGGTCACCATGCATGGCAAACATGCAGGTGGATGTTTAGATCCCAGAGGAGGTAAATTGAAAGAACAGAACATTCCCTGGGAGGTGCCATCACCATGTACAGGAATCCATACCAAGGGGTCCAGGTTACGCTTCAAAAGCTATAAAAATAGTAGAAAGTGGCTCTATAATAAATATTCTTTGAAACTCTGTTTCAAATATCACCTTGAATGAAAGACTTACCACTCTTTAAAATTTCCTTTTCTTCTTAATATTTTGATTTTGCACAGAGTTCAACACACACATACAAAATAACATAATGCCTGATAAAGCACAGATGTCTATATGATGTAAGCAAACACTCAGTTATTTATAATCAGAATACAACCTATAAAATGATTAAACACAGAATTCTACTCACTCCCATTATGTCACATAAAATGAAGGGTAAAGGAAAAGGAAGTAAATGTAATCATTTAACGAATCCACAGTAACACTTATATGAACCACCACCCAGACATACTTACAGCAAGTCATGGTAACTATAGCATAGCATCTCTTGATAGACAGGAATCCAACACATAAGTGGCAAAACAAGCTCACCTACGTGCCTCAAAATAATGAAGAAACATCTCCACTGGAAAATGGATACAACCAAGCTGCTTTCTGTTACACATTATCCAAAATAACACAACTAAATGTAAAAATTTACCTCACATTTATCTGATGTCACATCAGACTTTTCTTCTTGCTCCTCTCTGGTTACATGAAATTTCAATATCGTACGTAGAGAACTTTCTTCCAGAAAATCAGTTTTTCTTACAGCTGAAGATACAAATAATATTGGTTTGTCTATATTAAGTTTGTCTAACAAGATTCAATACAGGTTATGCTTCAGTAAATCATGACCAAAATCCATAAAATGTATTAAGAAGTTCTTATATGATACAGAAGTGCATAAAAAAAAATCAACTTTCAGCAAATGTCAAGTTCTAAAAATATACCAAGACTACCATCCACATTGTCAGTTGTAGTTCCAAATGGTGAATTTTCAGGTAGCCAGGGTAAGTGAGTAAAACATTTTCCTATACCTGGTACAAGAACATTACACTGAGATTAACAAATAAGGAAGGTTCATACAACACAAAGAACATTACACTGGGAATGACAAGTAAGGAAGGTTCATACAACACAAAGAACATTACACTGGGAACGACAAGTGAGGAAGGTTCATACAACACAAAGAACATTACACTCGGAATGTTAAGTGAGGAAGGTTCATGCAACACAAAGAACATTACACTGGGAATGACAAGTAAAAAAGGTTCACACAACACAAAGAACATTACACTGAAAATGACAAGTAAGGAAGGTTCATGTAACACACAGAACATTACACTGGGAATGACAATTGAGGAAGGTTCATACAACACAAAGAACATCACACTGGAACGACAAGTGAGGAAAGTTCATTCAACACAAAGAACATTACACTGGGAATGTTAAATGAGGAAGGTTCACACAACACAAAGAACATTACACTGGGAATGATAAGTAAGGAAGGTTAATGCAACACAAAGAACATTACACTGGAAATCTTAAGTGAGGAAGGTTCACACAACACAAAGAACATTACACTGGGAATGATAAGTAAAGAAAGTTCATACAATACAAAGAACATCACAATGGGAATGACAAGTAAAGAAGGTTCATGCAACACAAAGAACATTACACTGGGAATGACAAGTCAAGAAAGTTCATACAACACAAAGAACATTACACTGTGAACGACAAGTGAGGAAGGTTCATACAACATAAAGAGCATTACACTGGGAATGTTAAGTGAGGAAGGTTCACACAACACAAAGAACATTACACTGGGAATGACAAGTAAGGAAGGTTCATACAACACAAAGAACATTATACTGGGAATGTTAAGTGAGGAAGGTTCATGTAATACAAAGAACATTACACTGGGAACGACAAGTGAGGAAGGTTCATACAACACAAAGAACATTACACTGGGAATGACAAATAAGGAAGGTTCATACAACACAAAGAACATTACACTGGGAATGACAAATAAGGAAGGTTCATACAACACAAAGAACGTTACACTGGGAACGACAAGTAAGGAAGGTTCATACAACGCAAAGAACATTACACTGGGAATGACAAGTAAGGAAATAAAGTGTATGAAAATTTAGCAGTATTGTGTACCCTCATCCTGACTGTAACTACTAGACATCCACTGGAATATATATGTGATGTCTCTAATATCTGAAAATGCATGGATGTACATGCTGAGGTAGAAAACTAAACAATATAATCTGTTCACCTCCATGAAATGAGTATTAAAATTCTGAATGAATAAGCAATGTCTAGTACTAACACAAAGCAAAGTAATATTTCAATATAAAATAATCTCACATAAGACTCTTCTCCTTCTGATATGCAGGAATATCATATGTTCTTATAAACTGCTGTTATCAATGCAGAAATTGTAATATTTGTTTTATTTAGTTTGTATCAGAATTGACATAAACACACGTATAGAAAACTAAAGTTTTCTGGTTACATATAACAGATGATATCCATGCTTGTTGAAAAAATTATCTGCAGAACATTAAAAAGAGTCAACAACTGAAACATGTTTCCCTAGAACAGAAGATGATACCTTTACATTAGAGTCAAAAAATCATGTGAAAGATGAACCTGTGATACCACTAAGCCATCACAAAAGTAAGAATACAAGTCTGACATGATTGAAACATTCACACTTGGATACAGTTCTACAGAAGTCAGTTCCAAGATGTGGAAAACTGTAGAACTATATTCAGACTTAATAGAAGTGATTGTGTAAGTGTCTACACAAGTACAAACACATTTCTGTTTACTTTATTATGTAAATAAAGATTGTATTTAAATTGATTTATCCAGTCTCCTCAGTTTCTAATGTAGGTTTAAAACTCAGTTATGTTTTTAATTACATGTATTCCATAAATTTTCTCTTCTAACCTGCTATTATTAAACAGAGTTATCTCCTACTATCATGGAAATTAATTAACATTACAATACCACATTCTCTTGTATTATAGAAATATGTTCAATATCTATGCAAACAAAACACCTTGGTGATAAACTGAATATTTCATCATTCCTGTCCTTAGAAAATGAACTTGGGAAGTGACCAAACTTGTACATCAAGTAAATAATGACAGTGTTCCACTACAGTGGAACTAACCTGAATTAGAAGTAACAATATACAAACCAAAAGTGGCTCAATATTCATGAATCAAGCTTTTAGAACAATCATAAACAAATGAACATAAATAATTTATTTGTAAACCCAGTTAGTATAAATATGTTGATTAACATATGCCAATAAACCATGAACAAGATCCTTGTATCTTCATATTCAATCTGTATATATACAGAAAGAACAAAGGATCATTGAAATAATTGTGCATCTCATTAAATACAAATATATGTATTAGTGGTTATTACTTCATATAGCAGTAAAATATGTAATGTATCCCTTCTAAATTCATTGTCTGAATCAAATATATTTATCACTGACAGTCAAAAAAACATTGAAGGACCTACATAGTCACATATACAATAAGGTTTCAATTATATTCGTCTTCTAAAACAGTTCATAAACCACATAAAAGGCAGATATGTGAAAAACTGTTGGTTAAGTATGTTGTATGTATTCAGGTTTGACATCATACACAGGTGATTGTATAAAATAAGATTACATAACTTTTAGTGGTTTCAGGTCTCTGGAATAAATTACAAAAATAACCAAGAGAAAGCAGCATAATATTACTTTCTGACATAAATCCCTGAAACCAGAAAAAAATCCTGATAATAAATTTGAATTAACAATGGAAAATTCAGTCATAGTACTAAATTAAATCAAGCAAAATTGATACTATTGTATTTGTAAGAAGACAAAACATTACAATTCTAAATATATAAACTGACTGTTATTTATTGTGGAAATTTCATCTTCCTTTTTCATCCATTTGATATCCAATAAATCATTCTGCTTCACATCAGAAAGTGGTTCAACCTTCATCTTTAACACTTCCATGGTTACACAGAAGCTTAACCTTTATATTCTGTACGAAATAAAAATCAGAAATTTGCAGTTGGACTACAGTGAAATAAGTTAAGAACTAGGAATCACGACCTACATAAATATCACAAAAAATCAATAAATACTATTCTCAAAATTCACATTGTCAAATCATACGTTTTATCTTTTTGACATATTTATATTAAAATATCGATGTTATCTTAAATGGAATAAGTTTAATGCAATATGAGTAATGAAACAACAACAAAACTATTATCAAGTTTGATGCAGTTTAAACATGTATTGATTGGGATTAAGCCTTTCTTCTATTGCCTATATACACCTCGTGTACAAAAATACACTACACAACGAAAAACTGGGACTACCGAAATATGAATAATTCAGGAGTTGGTTTACTAATAGTTTCAGTCGTTTGGTAATTCGCAATGAATTTTCTACTTATTACATAATTTTAATAAAATACCATCATTTAGGTTCTGGCAACAAACCCATCAGAGTACACAAATCAAAAGCTTCTTCGAATGTAAATTCTTGCACAATATTCACTAACTTGTTGGTAATGTCTGATATACATTTTTTCACATTACCCTCTATCATTAGTATTTCTTCATTTGTAACACCTCTGTGTAGCATTCTTTAAAGTTAACCATATTTTTAGCTTCTGTTGGAGAATTAATGGAACTTCTTTGAATATTACCAAATTTATCTACACGATTAGCACCTTTTCTTCCTCAAACGGAATTAGAATGTACTAAATATTCCTTTCCATCAACCCGCAATGGTGGTAGAATTAACTGTTACTAAGATATTGAAACTCAGTTTTTAACGTCAGTAACCATTCAGACTTACCGCTCAGCCAATGCAGAATCTTAGAATATCTGCTTTAATGTTTAATAATATTTTGAAACAACATCTATAAAGGACGCTTAATTATCAGATACACTTTGCCATCTAGTAAAAGGCTTGAAATAATAAATAATATCAGTTGTAGTAAATAAAAATAATGACGTAACAATTCGGTTGTGTTTTTTCAAAACATAAACCGAATATTTTTGTTTTGAGTTATATCAATTCAAGATGGACTTTCAAGTAAGTTTTGTTACAGCATTTCAAAAACAAATAAAATGAGCTTAAAGCTTTCAACAGAGATGGCAGAAAACTATTTTGATATTTTCTGTACAGGGTGATATATTTGATTGCATCTAGAGAAAACGGCATTACAAAAATTTTAATTTTTGTTTTTGGAATATTTGTTTGTTTGATTTTGGAATTTCGCGCAAAGCTACTCGAGAGCTATCTGCGCTGTTTTTGGAATTAAGCAAGAAGCTACACAATGGGTTTTTTGTTTTCTGCCAAATTTATTTTTAATAATTTGTAAATGTATAAGCTATGTAATTAATAAAAATCACAAGAAGAACATACTGTTAGAAACAGATTGATATTCTGCTTGCCTTCGTGATGAAAGTCATGTATTCATAAAAAATGGAAGTGTAATATAAAATATATTTTTATTGACGACTAGATGATTTTGTTTATGGTCAGAACCACGCTGTAATGTTTTGAAACGTTCTTAATGCTAGATTATAAAAACTAGATCACTTCTAATTTTAATTTACTACTGATAATCATTTTCTCTGGTATTAACATTGATATTGCAAATATAAATCAGATTGCTGAATATAAGAGAACCATTTCTAATTTTGCGTGAATAACATTAAATATTCAAATGCTGATCAGTATACAAAAACATCCAGATCTGTGTTTAGTGTTGCTATACTGGGTTTGGTATTATCGACTAAAGGAAAAGCCCTTGTTCTCTAAGATATAAGTACCGTGTCAATTTATTTTATTCAGTGTTAATAATGAAATGATTAGACCTTGCTCACTGAGATATAACAGTATTCGTCTGACATAGTGGTTCCTAAATTGTACGCCGCGGGATATTTCACATTTTTGAAGGAATCACCGCGCGAACTACTAGCTCGAATTAGTTCACACTACATTCCTTCCGATGATAATCTGTAATGTTTGATGTATGTTTTTGTTTACTTGTACTTCCAGCTACACCAGTAACTTCCAGAATTTTCTCGTTTCTTAGATTATTCGTCAGTAATCGATTTTTTTTGTTTTGTTTTTTGAATTTCGCGCAAAGCTACTCAACAGCTATCTACGCTAGCCGTCCCTGATTTAGCTGTTTAAGACTAGAGGGAAGGCAGCTAGTCAACGCCACCCACCGCCAACTCTTGGGCTACTCTTTTTACCAGCGAATAGTCGGATTGACAGTAACATTATAACGCCCCCACAGCTGAAAGTGCGAGCATGTTATATGCGATGGGGATTCGAACCCGCGACCCTCAGATTACGAGTTGAACGTCTTAATCAACCTAGCCATGCCTGGCACATAAATCGAAATAACGGAATGGTGTTGCGATCAAGTGTTTGCGAAGTCTAGCGACGTTCAGTGAATTATTTTGTTGATTTTTAGTCCTTGTACGTAAAAATGGAAATATTTTTTAACATTAATAAGAAGTGTTGGAATGAAGAAAAGGATGGCGAACCACAGACCAGTGAGAAGATTGTGAAGAAACAAAATATCGGAAATATGACGATAGTTATCTAGATTGATCTGAATAATAAAGAGTGTTTGCAGTATGGTTTATGTCTAAAAGTTTTGGCTCCAGAATGTTGACTTCTAAATAAACTAAAACGCCACTTTGAGACCAATCATCCTAACATGGCTGGTAAATCTCGTGATTATTTTACCAGAAAGTCAAAAGGATTCAAAGAATAAAAAAGTACATTTTTGAAAGAAGCATCGACACCAAAAAATGCTTTGCTAGCGTTCTATAAGGTGGCGTATAGAGTCGCGAAATCTAAAAAACCTCACACCATCGCAGAAGAACTGATTTTACCGGCTGCAGTGGATATGGTGAACATTATAGTTGATGAATATGCGGGAAGATTGCTTTTAAAGGTGACTTTATCCAACTTTATTGTCAGTCATAAAATCCAACACATGGCTGAAGACCTCAACAATCAGCGAATTGAAAAAAATGGAAAATAAAAATGCGGATTACAGTTAGATGCTTATTTCATTTGGTACATAAAGATCGTGGATGATGATAAAATTATGGAAGACCTCTTTTGTAAAAGCATCACCGCAGATACAGAGGCTCAAAACTTGTTTGAGTTTCTTGACACTTTTATATATGAAAACAACTAAGACTAGACTAAGTGCGTTGGTGTCCTGCTGTTATGGAGGATTCCAGGCACTCATACAAAGCAAAGGTCTTTATACACTGTGGATCCACTGAATAATCCATACGGAAGCCCTTTCTTCAAAGTACCTGAGTCCTCCACTAAATCTAGTTCTGGAGAGTGTGTTAAAAGTGGTTAACTTTATAAAAACTCGGCCATAGAAGGCGAAGTTTTTAAATAAATTGTGTGAGTATATGGGGTTTGAGTACACATCTTTGTTGTGCTGCTGTAGCTCGCGATGGCTCTCCCGTTGGAATGTCATGTTCCATGTTTTCGAATTACGACAGGAACTCTACACTTATTTCGATGAAGAAGAACATAGATGTACTAAAAACAAAATTTGGCAGCATGAAACTAAATTTTGGATATCAGTTGCTTTGTGTTAAAGCTCATCGAATCCTAATTCCAATTGCGACGTGATATCTCTGCGAAGTTGGGTTTTCGGCAGTTGCTCTGATAAAAAGCAAAATATCAATGTGAAATAGGAAATGAAAGTGGTGGTGTCGAAAGTTTGAAAAGCTGTGCAGGGCACAACAGGCACACACATCCCTTTAGCAAAAGTAGTTATTTAAAAATGATACAAAATATTGTTTTTACTTTCAATTTACGTGCATTATTATTTTAAGATGCAGCTAAGCTATAGGACATAAATGCTTACTAAGTGTTAAGTTGTTTACACCTAACTATTAGATAATCTCATAAATAATGTCCGAACATTTAATACAGAAATTGGATTATCATTTCTCTCTTTGTAGAAGGCTTTAATGACTAACATATGTAGTAGGACATGTATAAAAATGTTCAGACAAATAAAAGAAACTAGCCCAATCACACTTTTTCAGATCCTTAATCCAATAAATTCTTATGAAGATGGATGTGTCTGAGGAGCCCATTAGGTATATAATGTTTCATGAGTTTAAAAAAGGCAACAGTGCAGCAGAAACTACATGAAACATTCAAGGTGTTTATGGTGCAGAGCCTCTGAATGAAAGAAAATGTCGGTGGTTTCAGCTTATTTTCTGAACCTAAAATCGGACATTATTTAAAGGATGACCTGATGCTTAATAAACTGAACTGTTAGGGTTTTCTTCTTGCCTAGAAGCGCCGTGAAAAAAAATTGCTGAGACACTGAGGATGCCGTGAACTGAAAAAGTTTGAGATACGTTGGTCTAACAGGTTCAGACAAACGATAAATCGTTGTTTACCAAATCTTTATAGAGTGTTTACCCAGTCCGTTGAGTACATGTTGACGAAAATATGTGTATTTGTTTAGCCACGTCCATGAACAGTGTCAATTTAGTAGGTTCAGTATCATTGATTAAAGAACCAGTCTTCGTTTTTTGGGATCTGCTTTCAGTATTGTTCTAGCGGATTGACTATTATCAATTGTTTTCTAACTCTAGTCGGTTCAGCATTATGAATAAGTGCTCTTGTTTACTAAGATCTTTGGACAGTCTCGCTATTATATATTATAGCTTGAAAGCTCTTGTTCATCTAGATATGTATTCAGTGTTACTCTAGTAGTGAACAATAAAAATACAATTATTAGATAAGGAATTTGATATGTTTCTGTACCCAATAAAAACTCCAAATCCTGTTAGTCGTTTAATATTTAGGACTGTATATACATTAGGTAGTTCGAATATTGCAAAAATCTGTCAGAATCAGAAAACATGGCGTTATCATATTATAAAAATTTAAAGGTGAATATTTTTTTATGATTATAATACACAAGTATGAGGAAAAGAACTGGTTCTTGAATAATGAACGAAGCGTCAATCAAAGAATTATCTTGTGTTTTTAAGTGTGGTAATTCGGTATTCTTAAACGTAACAGAAAAGGATAAAATGCAAATATGAGTTTCGAAATAAAAACAAATATCTATTTATGTAATTAACACTGCTTGGTCTCTGACTAAATGTATCAGTTTCAAGATTTGGTATTGAATTTCATTTCACCGAGACAGTGAGAGAGGATTTCCAACCTTTGTAGAAAGTGTAAGTAATAAAGATGTGGCTTTGGAAGCGAAAGTAAACACAACACAATTTCGTCAAGGCAACAGGAATCAATCACATGTAATTATATTACGTATTTACAGGTTTTTTACGTCTTGATGCACTGCCGATGGTACCATTCAATTTTCACAAGGTAGCATGAATCAATCATATGCAATTTTAAAAGATTTTGAGACAAACTCCATTGTATGTAAGTAGATGGTGAAATATATATACAAATCTGTATAGAATGGTACTTTGAGGCATGATTTTATGAAACAATTAAAGAGTAAATAAGAATAGTTAAGGAAGTAAAACTTAACAATGAAAATGGTACTTGTTTTATGAAGAATACCTTTAGACATTTAAACAAGCTATTAAAACACTTGAAAATTTACTTAGTTTAAACCATCTACTAAAAGAATAAACGTGTGCTATGAACAACAGCCAGATTTCTCTATTCAACGAGAGTGAAACTGGGTTAAATGTAAGTCTAATACTGTGTTAGGAAACAACTATATTAATTTTACATATTGTAGCTAATAATTTTAAATTGTTTTTCTTTCCTTAAAAGATATGTAGTAAACGTCCCAGAACTGAAGTGTTTACTATCACCCAAACTTCACCAAGACAAACTTTTAAAGTACTATTTAAAGAAGATTATTCAGGCAGTCTTTGATGAAAATACTAAATTCACTTAATAATAAGATACAGAATATACTGGACGAGGTCACACATCTTTAACATCAAAAGATAAGGTCAATGTCCATATATTCTCTTGATAAACCAATTAGGATCAAACATGATCCTGTCAAATAACTAGAACGTTGGTCAGAGTGAAAAGGTTTAGGATCAGATTCATTTAAAATTGGGATTACAAATTTACAGATACCTATAGGTGTCATCTGCGAAACGATCACTTATGTTATAACTGATTGTTTGAAAACTATCGGTAAAACTATGCATCGATTATCTCTGTAAGCCTGCGAACACATGGGAATATCGAGCACAACTGATATCAAACTATGAATTCAAATTCCACCATACTCCAACTCCATCACCACAAACCATGCAAACATTAACTTTACTATCTTGTTTACGAATTTCAAAGTCATTCCATCTATATGTCAAGTGTTGAATTTTTAATTAACGAAAGTTTATCCATTATAAATTGAGTTCCATCTTTAAATAATAACACAACTTCACTACAATTAAGGCTGTTTACTGAATAATTGTATAATATTGTTTAATTTATTTCAGTATACTTCATCCTTTTATTCTACATTTAATTACTTTTCATAAAATGTTAAATTTATAAATAATTGTACCTAATAATGAATTTGTCTGAGTGCATGTTCTTATAGCGAAGTCACATAAAGCTATTTGCTGCGTCCACTGAGAGAAATTGAACCTCTGATTTCAGCGTTGTAAATTCGAAGATTTAATCGCTGTTCCAGCAGGAAACATTACATAATAATATATCTTGTTCAATGTAGTTTGTTTGTTTGTTTATTTAGAATTAAGCTCAAAGCTACCCAATGGGCGACTGTACTCTACCCACCATGAGTATCGAAACCTGGTTCAGTATAGATTGCTGAAAATAGAATATGCGTATTATAAAACGTTCTCTGATTTAAACGTTTGTAACTGTACACACTAATGACAGTGTTCCAATTTAGGTTTAACTGGATTAGTGAAACTTGTGGGATATTGAAAACCATTTTCGAAGCTTTAATAGCGAAATATCGAGCTAATAAATGTGCATGCTAGAGATAAAGTCGTGATTTTATTTAAGTTTACAGATATGACACCTAACAATTCAAAAACATGTTGTGTCTTTGGATACTTTCAGTAGAGTTATCTACATAGGACCATCATATCTCAAACAAACGTATCTCTGATTTGGATTGGGGTTAGTAACTTAAATAAACATTATTATGTGAATTATTGTGATGTTTGTTATGGTAATGACTGCATAATCAATCAATTTCTGACTTGTCCTTATTGTAATACATATTATAAATCTGTCGCTCGTGGATTGGAACATTAACGTGGTCTTTTATACCTACACGTACCTCCATTCAAACCTCTCCTTGAAAGCATATTTGCTCTTACTGATCTTCAGATGTCGTAGGTCGGATATTTTCGCTATCAATATTACCAGGACGTTGTACCACTCCTTCAACGTTATCCTTTATCTGCATCACACTTTTCTTCTTAAGAAGGTCAGTCTTCCTTTTTCCCTATCTGCCTTTCTTATATTTCTTCTTGCTATGAATAGACTCCTCTGTACTGTCTGTTCCCTCAGTTGTTTTACTGCCTGCTGCCTGTGGATATTCTACAGACTTTGGCATGACTGTGATACGATGTATGTATAGCTAATTTTTTACTTTCCTCCAGGGTAATCTGCTTCAGTATCACTTTGTATCTTAATTTATGACGAGTGGTGTGTGTAGACCGAATGTATTTCAATCACATGGCTATAACCATTTACAGCCATCTTACTGTCAAATACACAATTGTTTTTACATTTTCCACGGCTATGTATGGTTAACCTTTAGACGGGGTATTTCAGAAGATTACTGGAGTCTAAATACCTTATGATAAATGCATCATAATATGTCCGTCATAGACAGCATGGGTAAAGCACAAGGTGGATTGCTGTTCATCACTGCCATATTTAGATTGAATAAATCAGGGTGATTTGCTTTTAAAAAATAGGGTTTCATTATGACCAATTACACTGCCTTGAGTGTTGCAGTTTCTCCGGACTCTACACTGTTTAGAGTGTTGCAGTTTCTCCAGACTCTACACTGTTTAGAGTGTTGCAGTCCCTCCAGACTCTACATTGCCTTGAATGTTGCATTTTGCCCCGGACTCTACACTGTTGAGAGTGTTGCAGTCCCTCCAGACTCTACACTGTCTTGAGTGTTGCAGTCCCTCCAGACTCTACACTGTCTTCAGTGTTGCAGTCTCTCCAGACTCTGCACTGTCTTGATTGTTGCAGTTCTTCCAAACTCTACACTGTCTTGACTGTTGCACTCCCTCCACTACATTTCTTCTATTTTTCCAATGGAGTATGAAAGTTCTTTCAACTTTCCAGTGAAAAGCTACTGTGTTGGTTAACCAGAGAGACAACCTGCTGAATGGATTCTACAACAATGGCGAAAATTCTTCAGTTCATAAAAATGAAGTGGTGTTCGTTTAGTGTGGAGGAAGTTACAGGATTTTCCAGTAACTAATTCCCAGATTTCAGACACTCAAACTGCAGTTCATCTTTCCTATTTGGTGACTTCCTTTTACCCTCGCATGGATGTCAATACTTAGGAAGTGAGGTTTGGGACATCGAGTAAACCAATCACATGAGTTCTCACACAGCTTTTTGGCTGGTTCATATTCTCCTCTTGACTTGTGGTGCCCTCCTCAGATCATCTGATCTGTTTCTCTTATTTTGGTGGTGTATGTTTCTGGAGATAGACCTGTACTACCTTTGCAACAATCTCTCCACCACCAAAGGAGAATACCTTATTGAAAGTTATATTTTTACTGAATGAAAATGTATTTCCAATACGTACTTCTCTTCTCTCACACTTTTCAACCATCATACCCACAATTTTCTGGTACTTGCGTCTTCTCCCGAACTACGAATTGATAGTTCGGTAGTGGTGCATAAAAAGAGTCATAGTAGTGTTCTCCTACTGGTGGAGAGGTTATGAATGATGATTTACACGAGAGACGTGTTGGAACATTGAATTCCAACAGAGGGATGATGATGGTTTGTGGCATGTGTTTCTGAAAATTTGACAGTAATTAATGAACCTTTGAAAAAGTTTGAATCACCAACAGAATATGCGTGTATATAACACTTTCTTCTCTTTCTCAAGCTCATACAAAAACGAAGATCAAAACTGAATATTGTGTGTTGCACATAGTGTGCACACTATCAAAATATTCAAAACCAAGAAAGAAAGAAAAATCAAACATAAATCTTCAATTTAAAAAAACATTGTTATATAGATATTCATTATGTATACATTTGTTTCAAGGAAACGCTTTAAAAAGGGCTCATACAGACAAAAAATATGATTTTTCTTCATCCCTCCTGTTTTTCGTGCTTACTAATATGAGTGAACAAAACCTGCCCTTAATAATTCACGAAAAAAAAATAAAACACACACATATCACAAATTTAATGAAATTTATTGTGTGATTAAGGATTACCAGGAAAAAAAATCACAAAGCATTATATACACAAACAATTCAAACACTAATTCATGATGACGAAAAACCCACTTGTAGAGAAAATTATACATTTAGAAACGGCTGGTATGGATAGAGAAGGTATTAATAGAGGAGCAAACAACGTTTCGACTGCTTTTAAATATATAATTATAATTCAAACACTAGACACACATTTAAATTGGAATAACTTAGTTGGGCCTTTTATTAGATTGGTATACTGAACTACTTTTAACAAAAACGAAATAACTATTTAAATACATCATGGAAATGATAAGAATTACAAAAGATAAATTAATTTTTGTGTAATTTAAGTATGTACAATTTTACCAACTAAGCTTCTAGAGTTGTACCCTGGGCTTTCTATTGAAGTGTCGCCCACCTCTTCTCTCTGTCACAGCTGACAGGTACCAGCAAGATGTGGTTATTTAAACTATCTGTGGCTTAACTCTATGTATACTAAAAGCTTATGGGAGGTACTAATAAACTGAAGTAGTCACTTTCGTCTTTAATTCTTCATCAAATGAAAATAATGTTAAGATTTAAGTTCCTGTACAAACTGCAAAGATAAGTCTACCTACTGAAACTGCACTATCTTCAGTAACTCATGTAGTGTGATGAAAACTTACAAAAACTTTATTTTTATTGTTAAATATATAAATTATGGATGCTAGAAATTAAGTTGTTATTAGATTAACTATATTCTGTCATGTTTCAGGAAGCCATTTTGGCTCATCTAAACAACTTAGGTTGTGATATTTTCTTTGAGAGATTTCTGTGGAAAATGACTTAGGTAGTGTTCTTTTCTTTGAGAGATTTCTGTGGAAAATAACTTAGGTGGTGATCTTTTCTTTGAGAGATTTCTGTGGAAAATGACATAGGTAGTGATCTTTTCCTCCTGAGATTTTTGTGGAAACAAATGCGAGCTGTGGCTTCAGGTTTTGTATCTTTCAGTGTGCTAAATGTAATTTATTTTTTCTATTGTTCGTTTTTAGTTCAATGACTTATTGAAAGATGTTTTTAAATAACCCTAGCTATGCTTGTAATATTTTATAAAACTCTTCATAGTACCCACATTACCTGTGTTGTAAAAATTCTCTTTAAGGCAGCCACCATAACCATTTCTTTCAACTTGGTTTATTACAAAATTGCACAATTTTATTCAGACAAAATAATGTAAATCAAGATCTTCTTTTTCTTACACATTTAAATCAAAGTATTTTTTTAAAAATGGATTCTTAACCATTTCATTCGTTCTGGCATGTATGAAAAAGCCATGACATTTTACCACGAACATAAAAGATGAAACTCAATATGGTGATAGCAAAAACAGATGTATAATATATTTTACCACTGGCACTGGTTACAGCTATCATGTTAAAATTCAGTATGCCTTCTCAATTGTGTTCGAAATCTTGTTAGAGCTTCCTTGCGTTTGTCTCCTCAGCTATGATCTTTAAGTCAGTATATTTCTATGATCACCAAAGTGGAAACTCACTAGACATACGCTATAGTCATTGTAGGTTTCACAACAGAGAAAAGGCTTGGGAAGATGCCTCATAATTCGCCAGAGGTGGGACTCCATACACGGCCACTAAAGCTGATAAAGAAACAATTACATTAAAGCAAAACTCGTCCATGGAGCACAATTTTCAGGAGATGAATGCTGAATTAATAGATGACTTAGCCTTAGCTACAACCCAAATTACGGTCATCTAAGGTTAAGAGACGCCCTTTTATTATAAAATTAAAAGAATGTCCAGCACATGCGAGACAGGCTTGTTAATACCAAGTAGAATGTCAAAAAGACCTAAGCATCTACAGTGGTCGTTTGAAATCTGATAATTTTGAATACTGTGTTGGCTTGGCTATGATGAAAGGGAGGCAAAGATTTAAACACTTTTCGGATTGAAAAAATTTGAACCTAAGTAGATTTTTATCTTCTTTTTGTGTATAGTTGAGACCAATGTAAAAATGGATTTCGTTTTCTCTGTTGAGTTAGTTTTCTATCTCAGTTTACTTTTATGTTATTCTTATCACCCACTCTAAATAGTTGAGTCACAGGAACTTTCCCAATCTTCCTGGAGAATTCTACCAATATTGCAGAAAATTGTGTCGAACAATTGTCAGAAAATAAATTTCGAACTGAAAACACCGCAATACCTCCAGTACCATTTACTACAGAAACAGGTTCTGGTTAAATCTACTTGTATAGGTTGTTAAGACTCTTTTCTTATTTTTTTCCAGTGTCATATACCAGAGGGACAACACCCTTTCATGGTATTTGTAAACATATTTTCTTGCCATGACACCCAACTATCTTAATGTAGTCTTGGGTTCATTGTGAGTCTCATAATCTACACGTTTACGCACATGGATGTGTACTGGCTAAGGTGGTACTTTGATATTTATATGCAAGGCATAACACAAGTACCACAGAGATTAATAATTTAATGTTGCAATTGTATTCAAGTCGTTTATCATTTGTTTAAATATTGAGTTCCTACCCTTTTTAGGAAGCGCTACTTTAGAAAAACTAAATTCAACCCCTGACTAGGTGTATTTTCTAACAGACAAAACTAAACACAAAAATCAATATAAAACATTGCACTAATTGAAAGGATCCCTATAGTGTAGGGATATATGTAGGATATAAAATGTACCCTAATTGTGGTCGGATACACATTCTATCAGTCTTAATCCTCTTTCACCAGATTTAAATGAAAAAATTCATAACCAGTAATAAAATAATTAAAATTAAATTATATATATACATAAACACATTAATTTTTCAAAATATGTAAAAAATTGAGGGTGAAAAATAAAGAAATTAATCTTTTGGAAATAAATCAACTCAATAAACAATGGTTGTGATAATTATACGTGATAAAGAGAATGGTTGTGATAATTATACGTGATAAAGGGAATAGTTGTGATAATTATACGTGATAAAGGGAATGGTTGTGATAATTATATGTGATAAAGGGGATGGTTGTATTTGAGACACAACTTTTAAAGTGATTTCGCTACAAAAGTCCAATTTCTTTATGTAGGTATATGACTTTCCAACTATAACTTTTCAACAACTATAAAGCTTACATGCACGTGTGTGCGTATATACATATAGGTTAGGAGAGATAGATGGTGTGTTTCCATTGCAATGTGGGTCCTTACTTTCAGTCACCTCCAAAACCTAAGATACATTTTATAATCCCAAGTTCTAGCTGGTACCCTAGGATCTTGTTCTAAAAATATGCAGCGTATATTGTTTAATTTTAATGTGTTTTGTTTGTGGCTTAAAAATTTACGGTTAAACATATACATATATACACTCGTCAACATACATAGCATGTATAAAATTTATGCACTATTCCAATATCTATCAGTAGTCTCTCCACTCTAGCGTTTACAGACTCCCAGTATAGCTACATTTCACGAGCATACACATAACACGCGGTATGTTGGGTGTCATATATCATAACATTGTGGCTATTGTATTAGGAGCTATAGCCATCCAATTTGCATTAATCTAGCCCGAAAGATGTCGTTGTTTAGAAAAAGAGCATCATACACTAACTACCAGAGTGACACTTTTGCCAAATGTATTTTATGTCACTACATTGTTGTCACATTCATGCTTTTTGCAAAAATAATTTTGTTTTTTTAATTTCGCGCAAAGCTACACGAGAGCTATCTGCGCTAGCCGTCCCTAATTTTGCAGCTTAAGACTATAGGGAAGGCAACAAGTCATTACCACCCACCGCCAACTCTTTGGTTACGCTTTTACCAGTGAATAGTAGGATTGACAGTAACATCATAACGCCCCCACGGCTGAGAGAGCGAGCATGTTTGGTGTGACGGGGATTCTAACTCGCGACCTTCGGATTACACTATGTCACACAATTTTTATTTTTTCTTGTTCCTGGACAGAAAGTATTATTTCCCAATTGCTTATTACTAAAGTAAATGGACAAGCCCAATTTTTCTCTTTAAAGAGGGGGCATATAACGAAAATATGATGGGAAGACTATATTTGAGGGTTCATACGTGAAAATGATACAGTCGCAAATCTCGAAAAACCACTCACTTCTAAACATTTTTGTATAACTTTGCTATAAATAATGCAAATTTTGATTCACGTTGTTTTATTCAAACCTTATGCAAATGAAAATGTGCAAATTTGCCCGTTTTTAAACAGAAAATAGATTAATTTCTAAATTTCATTATCCAGGTCACAAAAACAAAGTTTGAAGGGAATAATGGCCATTTTCTGTACATTCACAACATAAGTAATTAAGATAAAACACATACTATCCAGGAACAAAACTTGTATTACATGGTGTCATGAGTCAAGTACCTTGACCACCTGGCCAGACAGGTTAGAGAGAATTTGTTTGTTTTGGAATTTCGCACAAAGCTACTCGAGGGCTATCTGTGCTAGCCGTCCCTAATTTTGCAGTGTAAGACTAGAGGGAAGGCAGCTAGTCATCACCACCCACCGCCAACTCTTTTACTAACGAATAGTGGGATTGACCGTAACATTATACGCCCACACGGCTGGGAGGGCGAGCATATTTAGCGCGACCCTCGGATTACGAGTCGCACGCCTTACGCGCTTGGCCATGCCAGGCCTGGTTAGAGAGAAAGGGAAATGCTTTTAGCTCTCAATCCGGGAATGTGTAGGCCCAGCAGTGTCCTTAAGAAATTTACGATAATCTTATATGATGAAGCGGACTGAATCAAGCGACAGTATTTAATGTACTTTTTAAGGCGATTAACGTTGATTAAATAGGCGTCCATGCACTTCAATATGGTTCTGGCAACATTTTTTTTTATTAATTATGGAAAAATAAAATGTGATTTCAAATTGTTTTATATTGTTCATGTGGACAGAAGCATCTAGTAAAGTCCCTAAAACAATCGAAGCAGACTTAATGGTGTCCAGATATGGCAAAATTTATATTAATTATGAAAACGTGAAATTTGATTTCTCGTTAATTTTATGTTGTTAAAACGGAACAATAAAGTATATAATGTGATTTTCTAGAAGTTGATTAAAGTGTCTACAGTGTGACACAGTTAATACAAGTTTGGAAAAAGAAATACGATTTCACAATAATTTTACGTTGTCTCTGTGGAGAAGTAAGAGAAAGCATTTGATGTGTTTTCTATGGTGAAGAGAGTTGATTAAATTGTCCACCCGATCACTTTTATGTGGTTCAAGCAACATCTTTATTTATTATGAAAAGTGATTTTGTAATTAATGTAAGTTGTATATAATTAATTCAATGGCTAATCCTGATAGTTTTGTATGGTTCCAGGTTTTACAAAGCTGAATTTTACAAATTCATAAGTTTTTGTTTTACAAATATATTAATTCTGTATATATTGTAATTTTATGTATATTAAAGTAATAATAACTAAGCATATTAATGAAGTCCTTTTATTCTAACCGGGGTGAGTGAGTTGTAAAAAACAGATAGTGCACTGGTAAACATTGAGAAACAACGACACCTTGTTTGTATCAAAATGAAATATCACATAATTTCTGTAGTCTTGTCATACACATGTCTTAGTTGCTATGGGTATGATATACCTAAACCTTAACTTGTATTGTAATGAAGTAACTATTTCCTTGTTCTCTTTCTCTAATATAACAAGAATTTACAATATCATGCTACTTCTCTTCCTAATAACGACATCACACAGCATTCTATTATTTTTCTCCCTGATAACATCATGCAGCACTGTGCTATTTCTCTTCCTGACAACAACACACAGCATTGTATTATTTTTCTCCCTGATAACATCATGCAGCACTGTGCTCTTTCTCTCCCTTACAACAACACACAGCATTGTGTATTTCTCTTCCTGACAACAACATACAGCATTGTTATTTCTCTTCGTGACAACAACATACAGCATTGTTATTTCTCTTCCTGATAACATCATGCAGCACTGTGCTATTTCTCTCCCTGACAACAACACACAGCATTGTGTATTTCTCTTCCTGACAACAACATACAGCATTGTGCATTTCTCTTCCTGACAACAACATACAGCATTGTGTTATTTCTCTCCCTGATAACATCACACAGCATTGTGTTATTTTTTTCCTGATAACAACACACAGCATTGTTATTTTTCTTCCTGATTTTCTAAAGTAAACGTTATTCAGCAGATGCAGACCTGCTGATCCATGTGAACAAAAGAAGCTCAAAACAATTAATGATTCTGTTTTAATATTTTAAAACTGGTTAAGCATTAACAAATTATTAAATAGCACAAACATATTACTGTAACTTAAATACCATTAGAGTTATTACAGTGACACAGTATAATCTATTTTTGAATTTTATGCAAAGCCACACGAGGGCTATTTGTGATAGCTGTCCCTAATTTATCAGTGTAAGACTATAGGAAAGGCAGCAAATCATCACCACCTACCACCAATTCTTTTACCAACAAATAATGGGATTGATTATCACATTATAACATCATTATAAGAAAGGGCAAGCATGCGACAGGGAATCAAATCCACAACTCTCAGTTCATGAGTAGATCACCTTAACCAGCTGGCCATGCCACGTTGCACTCTGTATGAACATAATGTCATTCTCACAATATCGTTTCCTAAACATGATATATTGAGTCTAGTTTGTATTTTCAAACCATATTTTCAAAATACCTGATAAAATTTGATTGGTGTTTATATTTATATCAATATGAAGCGTTAAAAATGTCTTAGTATATTTAGATTAAAAAAACATTAGTTATTTTCTAGAAAGTGTATAATTGCAAGTTTTATCTAAAACATAGCTTTAACAAACTATATTTTCAAATCACATATTATGTGATTTCTCTTCTCATACTGTTTTAGGTTACTTTTTAACAAATGTGGTTTATAAGTTGATTGTTTGTGATAATTTAAATTTCTTGTTTTATTTTTGGAATTTCTTGACTTTTTCAATTCAAAACATAAAAAAATTACACAACTGCTAACACTGATCTATTTTATTTTAAATCAAAATATATGATACAAAAATTATAGCTAATATTTTTGTTTTCTTCATAGCTACATGAGGAATGTTTGCTTTAGCCATTCTTACTGTTGTAGAAACAGACAAGGGAAATTATGATGTAGCCACAGAAGAAAGGATGACCACGTTTTCGTACAGCAAAGCCACATTGGGCTATCTACTCTGCCCAATGAGCTCTGATTGTAGTGTTGTAAATCAGACTTACCACTGTCCCAGTGCGGGACTGGACGACAACTGCTATAATATAATTAATAGAAACATCTGGTGACATATTAAATGTAAACAATAATTATCATGAACTATTTGTGGTTTTATATTTTGTAAACATAAAATGAAGAAATCATGCCATGTTCATGAAAGTTATTTACAGCAGGCAAACATAACATAAACTGAAGAAATAAGATGATTTAAGTGTTAGATTAACCATCTTTACTTTCAACCAGTAATTTAAGAATTAATTTTGAGAGATCTTCAAGATGGTTGATTTTAACAAAATCTAATGCTTTGTCTTAACTTGTTGGCTAACACCAATGTTTTAAAGTACCTTTTCAAAATAACATTACAATACCACAGATAGCCAGAGTTTAAAGCTCCATTCAAAACAAGCAGTCAGCATTTTGCAACACATCGATAACCCAAAGAATCAAGACAAGAAAAGAGTCATTCCCTTATTAACCACATTCAGAAGTAAATGAATCAAACCACAAATACACAAGTTATGTCTAATAATGGAGGTGAAGACATTTAGTAAAACATTTTATTTAGAAGGTTTAAACACTTTAGAAAAAAAACTTATTCCATCTTCAGCTAGGTTAAAAAATCATTACAAAGATGTTGAATACTAAAATTATAACATAATAATACACTCATTAGTTACTAAGAAAACCAGTAAATGGGTGGATAAAACAATGTTTATATAGATTACAAAACAGCTGTGTTACAAATGAAAATATAGAACATTTTCATATCTTAGGAGTTGGGCAGTCTTTAGCTATGATTGGACTTTCTTCAATGTAGAGTTCAAGGTCTGAAGATTCTGTTAAAATGACAGAGAAGTCATTAAACAAAATACTGTGACTGGTGGCTTTAGAATGTGAACAAATGGATGAGTAGCTGAGTTTAGGTAGTGGATGCTTGGTTCTGTTAGATACTTCTAAATGTTCAAGGACTCAAGTTTTTAAGTGGCATTTTGTTTTGTCAATGTATGTAACCTAAAAGTCACTTTACATGCAGAACCTATAAATGTAGAACTTTTGGATTACAATTAACGCTCTATATTCATGAGGTGTGTATAAATATATGTGAAGTGACTGTTTCTAACATCAGCAAAATGAAACACCACTTAGAAACTGGAGTCTGTAAACATTTAGAAGTATCTAACAGTACCAAGCATCCACTACTTAAACCCAGCCACTTGTTCACTTGTTTGCATTCTAAAACCACAGGTCAGAATATTTCTTTTAACAGTTTCACTGTCATTACATTAAATGTGTACTCATAATAGCTTGACCCTTAATGATTTACAAAGCTCTTTGAACCTGAAATTGTTCCAAGTTTTCACTCTCGACTCAGCTGGTGTGTCTGTTTATATATAAACATTGCTTTATCCATCCATTTACTGCTTTTCTCTGTAACAAAGTAAATTAATGTCATGTTGTAATAATGACCTTTGTTACATAATTTTCAGATTTGGGTTAAGATGGGATGTATCCTTTCATGGTTTTCTCAAGCTATTTGTTACAAAGTCTTCACCAAACAGTAAACAAACAATATGGTTTCTTCCAGATGTGTATTCTATAATGATTTTTACATGAAACTTCCGTATTGTTTTCCACTATGTATAGTTTCTCCCTAGAGTTTACTCTTGTATGATATTTTAATTCAGTTTTTCTCATGAATACTTCATCACAAACTGTACAACAATAAGGCTTCTCTCCAGTGTATATTTTCTTATGACATTTATGAGTGATCCACTGTTCAAAAGTCGTTTTTCACACACTACACAACACGTTTTTTTCCAGTGTGTATTACCTCATGTTTTTTTAGGGTACTTATACTTCCATATATTTTCCCACACACTGTACAACTGTATGGTTTCTCCCCTGAATGTATTCTTTGATGTATTTTTAAGTTACAGTTAGATCTAAATTGCCTTCCACAACTGTTACATTGCTCCCCAGTATGTTCACTCTGATGAATTTGTAATTCATTATTTGTTACATAATGTTTTTGACAAACTGTACAACTATAAGGTTTCTTCCCTGTATGTATTTTTCCATGCTTGTTCAAATTACTGTTTGTTCTAAACTGTTTACCACAAACATCACAACTGTAAGGTTTCTCTCCAGTGTGTATTCTCTGGTGTATTTTTAGATAATCTACTGTCAGAAAAACTTTTTCACATGCTACACAACTGTACGGTTTGTCACCAGTGTGTATTCTCTGGTGTATTTTTAGATAATCTACTGTCAGAAAAACTTTTCCACATGGTACACAACTGTACGGTTTGTCACCAGTGTGTATTTTCTCATGTTGTTTTACATAACTCTTTGTTTTAAATTCTTTTCCACACACTACACAATTGTAAGGTTTCTCTCCAGTGTGTATTCTTTGATGTCTTTTTAATTCACTCTTTCTTCTAAAATCTTTTCCACAAACTGAACAGCTGTATGGTTTATTTTCACTATGTATTCTCTCATGTAGTTTTAGGTTATCTATTGATCGAAATTCTTTTCCACACACTATACAACTGTATGGTTTTTTCCCAGCATGTATTGTCTCATGTTTCTTTAGGGTACTCTTAGTTCTAAATACTTTTCTGCACACTGTACAATTATATGGTTTCTCCCCTGTATGTATTCTTTGATGCACTTTCAAATTACAGTTAGACCTAAATTGTTTTCCACAAATGTCACAATGGTTATGTTTCTCTCCAGTGTGTATACTGTAATGAAGTTTTAATTCATTATTTGTTCCAAAATGTTTTTCACAAACTGTACAACAATAAGGTTTCTCTGCAGTATGTATATTCTTATGACTTTTTAGGTGATTCACGGATCGAAACTGTTTTCCACACACAACACAACTATATGGTTTGTCTAAAGTGTGTATTATCTCATGTTTTTTTAGGTTGCCCTTTATTCTAAATGATTTCCCACACACTCTACAACTATATGGTTTCTCCCCTGTATGTATTGTTTGATGTATTTTTAGGTTACAGTTACTTTCAAATTCTTTTCCACAAACATCACAACAGTTGTGTTTCACCCCAGTATGCACACTCTGACACAGTTTTACTTCCTCACCAACTGTAAATCTTTTTCCATGAGTTTTACAAACACACGTTCTCTCCTCAGTATGTATATTTTCATGATTTTTTAATGGAGTATTTGTTCTAAACTCTCTTCCACATATTGCACAACTGCGAGGGTTCTCTGGAGTATGTATTTCTTGATGTCTTTTCAAGTCACTGTTCATTCCAAACTGTTTTCCACAAACATCACATTGGCAAGGTTTTTCTCCAGTGTGCATTTTTTCATGCTTTTTAAATTCACCATTTTTTCTACAATGTTTAGCACAAATTTCACAACTGTAAGGTTTCTCTGTTGTGTCTGTCCTTTCATATTGGTTTAGATTATCCACTGACTCTGTAGTGTCTATCCTTTCATATTGGTTTAGATTATCCACTGACTCTGTAGTGTCTATCCTTTCATATTGGTTTAGATTATCCACTGACCCTGTAGTGTCTATCCTTTTATATTGGTTTAGATTGTCCAATGATCTATATTTTTTTCCACATGTTACACAACTATGTGACATATGAGAATGTTTTAGATTATTCTCATTTAAATTTGTTTCTTCACATATATTATTATTTGGTTTTGAGAATCTGATGACTTCTGTAAAGAGATCTTGTCTTAAAACATCACTAGGAAACTGACCATCATAACAGGTGATCACACTGGACTTGATATCTAAGATCAAAATATGTGAACTCATTTTCATATAATCAACACCAACTTCAATATTAAAAGTAAAAATGATTACTATACAATTATTTAGTTTCACACTTTGTAAAATTTTACTCTCTTGTTCAAATCAGTGTTGAAAACACAAAGTAGCAATAACAGATCATGTTACAGAAAAAGGTGGACAGTGTTAAGCTGTGAGAAGTGTTTCAAGAATCAGCTCTATCAAAAAGTAACTGATTAATTTAACTGAAAAGTGGTCACATCAGTATAATATTGTGATTATTTAACATTAACAATGACTGATGTCGTTCAAAAATACAGATCTATATAAGTTGATTAAAAATTGAATAAGACAATGTTAAAATTCTTTAGTGAAGGCCTTAACTAAAAACTACAAACTATTTAGGTGGTTTATAGGCTCACCATCAGCAAGGAGACAACACTGATGAACACTGTTACACTAAGTATATACATACACTTAGTTTTCTTCATAATGCAAAAATCTTTGACCAGTTAACATAAATGATGCTTCTACCTATTTAACATTTTTTACACTACAAACAAACAGTTTCTGTCAGAGTTACATTCAATATTTAATAAAACTATTTGATTATCATATATTTTAATCAAGTACATTGTAACAGTTTTATATTATCTGCAGAACAATACATAAAGCATGATGAAAGTATTTATAAACCTGAACACCTGATACAGTGACAAATGCATGTAAATGTTTCCATGCAGACATTCAAAGTTCCAGTAATTCAAGAGCATTCCATGAACCGATGTCAAAGGAAAACACTGTATAATTACTTCAAAATAAAACATGCGTCCTTTCAAAGTACCATACAATTTGTGTGACAGTTTTAACTTGAATAACAAACTATAACTAACAGAAAGAGCAAATTCCACACTAAATTTTGTAACAAGGACAGAAAAGTTTATCAATGTGTGCATTTTACATAAGAAGTAGAAATGAAACATTTTCTTGTTGAGAGCATGTAACTAGCACTTGGCTATATTTTCTTTGCTCATATTAGTTTGATAGACAGTTGTATCAAATATAGGTTTCACTTCATATTTTAGTTAATTATGTTTTTAAAGTTCATGTTTGAAAAGTCTAATGATTTTTTCTAAGTGTATCTATATGTCCTGTCACTCGTTAAGATGCTAAAACATGGGTTTATTTTAACTATTTAGTCAGAGACTGAAACATTTCTGTTGGTCATAATCTGGAGGCACCATCTGACATTTTGGTTTACAAAATGAAAGACAGAGAATAAGAAAGGAGAGTAAAACATTAAAAACAAAGTGAAAACATAAAAATGTGTAATTATAGATATAACTCAAATAAGACATTTGAAGATTATTCGACAAAGAGATAAAAGGTAAGTAAACATTAAAAATATTTCATTATAAATATTACAATGCACTATACATTAATTATAACAAGTAGAGTTAGTGATACAGTTGAGGAAATAGGAAATAAGATATAAATATATATTTTTGATCACAGAATGATTTTATAATTACCACATTTATCTATTCTTGTGTGTTTACCTTTAAGACTAGCAGTACAATGACTATGTGAAAAATGTCATGTAACTATTTGTATATTTGATAAAAAAAACATTACCTGTATATGAAGAAATTTAGTGTCTTTTATAAAACCAATTTGGTTTTAACTCCTGAAATTTCAATAGGCAAATTATAGAGTGGGAAAGCAGTAGTGACTGGTTGAATCAGCCAGTTGAGATCAGAAGGTGTTGTTTTAAATATCAATTGTAACAGCTATTTGTAAAGTCAACTTAACATCAGTTTTAAACATTTGTGGAGATTGAGGGAAGGAAGGGTAGGTTTCTACTGATAAATATACCAATTAATTACATTCAATAATGTGCAATGGACTTAATGTCAGGGACTCATTAACAAAAGAGGAAATTCTTCAAACGTGTGAGGTAAGCTTTTTTAGTGGGATGTTAGTGGCGACTTTGGGAACTATAGGATAAAAATCCATAAGCAGACAGATCTCTTTTATTCTTGTTCATTTCGTCCTATAAACACATAAAGTAAATTTTTGCATAGCACTTAATACCATATTAAAATAATTTTGTTTACTGTAAAGTCCTACAACACTCTATACTCCATTTATTTTAAAACTGAAATTTGCAACAAGAACACTGTATTATAAGATGTACATCTTTGTAGTTTTTGCAATTTTTATGAACAAAAAGGGCATTGTTAAAGCATAGGCTCCAGCCTACATTATTGTGCATGTCACTGCCTACTTTTACACAGTCTTACAACTTATGTTAACCAGTAAGTTGGAAAGCATCCATAGTGGATTGTTAATCAAAGCCCAATCATGTTTTAAAAAAGTACTTAACACATGATTGGTCTGATTTATTTTTAATTTAACAGATCTACACACCTCATACTAATTCTGTCTTCTGTAACTACCTATGAGTATATAACAGATATGTAAAGATTTTCATTGTTACCTTGAAAGCTGGACAACAATTGTGAAAGTTGTTGCTATCAAGGTCATTGCCATGAACACATAACATCAAAGCAAAAGTTTGCACAAATGAAGTTGATTCATTTATTTACAAACAACAACAGAAATCTTGCTAACATTATGGGAAAATTCTGTGTTGAAGTCAAATGGATACATACATTATATGTGTATTTGTTTGGTCAAGTGATTACTGGATCTTATATTTTTAAAATTACACAATTTCTATATCTTCATGAAAACAGATCCATGTGTAGGCCTGTGGACACAAGTTAAGGATACTTTACTACAGTATGAACTAACCAGATTCCAGTAAACCGGTAAACAGAAGTACAGAACATGGAATAAAAAACTGGTAACAGAACAATCACTGTTCTCATAACTAATCAATAATATTTTAGTCAATTCCTTTAACTCTTTTGTTTCTTCATTGATGAATTATACCAACCACATAAAGTGAACATTAAGATTTCCATACTGTAGGTTTTAACATGTTTGGTGTACCTTTATGAAAAGTTTCACGATTATTGGATGAAGTAGAAACATAAAGCAATGACTCAGCACTTCTGCCATTCAACAGTTTGTGTGATACTATGGTGTGACTCCACTGATAGCAAGAACCTCATACAACACAATTACTACAACTTTCCCTCTAAGTTTATTGTAATCCCAGCTCAGAGAACAGAGCCAGAGAGGGTTTATCAGCTTGTTTTCAGTACAGTGGTGGGAACAGTAACTAACTAAATACAAGTGATTATGATATTTTTCTATATATAGTTCAGGCCAACACAAGAAAATTAGTGGGGGTTTGAACACTGGTTATCCTTCCAAGATGATTGTGATTTATTGGTATAGGTGTTTTCACGAACACATACATATAACCACAAAACTCATCAATACTTAGTTTTTGGTTATTTTTCATAAAATATAAAAAATAATGATTTTTGGTATTTACCATGTAACAAAGTTCATTTGTACATGCTCGCTGTAAGCTTATTTATTTTCTCCCGTGAAGGTGGAAGACAAATGAATTTTTGTAGATTTCAAAATTTCATTTTTAGAAAACCAAAAATTTATCCAATTCCTATACTAACACAAATATACAATCAATGTAATTTATCTAGCTTTCTAACTAAGCTCGCTTCTATTCACAGCAGTAACTTAATCAACAGAGTATAACATTCCCCTTTCAAGTCAGTAACAAATGATTCTCAGACTTACAGTTTAGAATTTGCTTTTTATATTGGTTATAAACATTTACTTCAGAGGTCAAATGGTTTCAAAAGAATGGAGTAGTGTATGGTAGGTTTGCTTAATATACTGATATATCAGCTTGCCAATATTTATTATTTTGTTTTTAACATTCTTCTTTGAATTAAGAAATCAAAATATATATTATAAAAGTACATTTTGATGTCAAGTGTATTGATATTAATGTTAAAATAACTGAAATGTTGTGAAATGTATTCCTTTCAACTGTCCACAGGGAGAAGGTCGGAGAATTAACAGTTTTAAGTACTTACCACATGCACTTTCCAACCGAGAATCAATTTTTTGTGAATCTTCCAAAACAGGAGTTTTTGTTCTCCCATTCATAACATTACATTTTGAACTATCCAAATCACCATCACTATCATCAGAAAACTGTGAAATAACTTCATCTTTTGGTTGGTCATCAGGCTGCTCTGTTTTCGCTCCAACAAATATGTTCTATAAATCAATAAATAACTCTCTAGAGGTCTATAACAAAAATAACTCTCATAAGGTCGAAAACAATAATTAGTGACATCTAAACAAGTATATATCATCTCCATGTGACTAATGCAAAATATGATAGAAATCTACCATTTCAAAGTTGTTTATGTTTAATAAAGAAACTAATTTTTTCAATAAGCCCAGAAACAAACAAAAATACAGAGAAATGCATTTTTATATCAACAAAGGTATTGAAAACAAGAACATAACTGAAAGAAAAGAAAAACAATAACCAATTTTTTTAATTTTTAAATGAATAAACAAAATGTTTTGAGCTTCATAAAGATATACTACTGAAAATAAACATTAGATATTCCAGTTGTAAATGTGACAGTTTTCTGATGTCACAGGTATTCCAGTTTCACTGATATGTTAGGAAACTGATACATTGCCTCCATTTCTAGTTATAACAATGTTAGAGTAAAGAAAATGTAATATTTGTGTATATCTAAATTAATTATACCATAAAAACAGTTGAACAGTTGTAAATATCTAACACTCATGATACAATCTGTGTGCTGCTAATGATAATGAAGAAATAAAGAGTACTGTAATATGTGTAAACTATTAATACTGATAAGGTGACACCTGATGGGATTTGTAGAAGTCTAAAGCTCATGGCCAGTGAAGGAAAGTTTTTGTCTTTGTCATATCTTTACTTGGGACACAGGTTTATAATTTATATTAGGATGTATCACATAAATTTGTTTCTTCTGTTAATATGATGTTACAATGCTACATCTTTCATTTGATTATGTAATGCACTATATTTGACACTTACTACCTTAATAAGTAGTTACTTTTAAAGTACTATTTTCAATTCAACTTTTTATTTTCTTTTAGCAGACTTGATTGTACTATTTGTGACTTTGAACTTCTGTTCTAAATAGTATCTCAAAATCTGTTTCTGAGTTAAGTTGGGAAAGTTATAAAAATATTGGTGGTGGACTGAAATTTATGATAAATTCTCAAGTTTTAATATTTCTAACCTTAAGGTATACAGACTAAGAAAAATTTAATCACTGACATTATTAAAAACATATGGTAGACAGGTGTTATTTCAATTTACACAGTACATTTCTTACAGAATGTAAACATATCAATGCTATAAATAAAGGTACCAGTTTGACTAGTAAAGTATGAACACATGATGCAATTTATCAATGCTATAAATAAAGCTACCAGTTTGACTACTAACAAATTAACACAACGTAAACTTATCAATGCTATAAATAAAGCTACCAGTTTGACTAGTAAAGTATGAACACATGATGCAATTTATCAATGCTATAAATAAAGGTACCAGTTTGACTAGTAAAGTATGAACACATGATGCAATTTATCAATGCTATAAATAAAAGTACCAGTTTGACTACTAACAAATGAACACAACGTAAACTTATCAATGCTATAAATAAAGGTAACTGTTTGACTACTAATGAATGAAAATGATGTAAACTTATCAATGCTAATACTAATTAGTTTGACTACTAATTCCAATTATTATTTTTCATTCTTTTAGTCACTCTAATCTAGTGAATATATAATTTTCACATTAGTTACTTTTACACTAATAAATAAATAATAATGTTTAAAAAAATATATACAGAATTTTACGAGTTCCCACTGTTTCCTTTTTCATTGTTGAGTGTCCATAGCATTTAAACCAAATTGTTTTCTATACTAATGGTACTACTGTACTAAATAGTTTTCATATGATATAGTACAGAGGATTGAATAGCCTAGATGGGTCAACAGGTCCCTTGTTTTCCCTAAATATTATTTTGTTATTACTGCACCTAAGAACACAAAATAGTAACAAACAGAAGGCAAAAAATATCCTAAAGTATGGTAATTTATCTGCTTTCTAACTGTAAGATAAGGAATCTTAAGAACTCTGAACAAGTTTGTCAATGTAAAAAATGTGAGAAAAACAGACATGTGACAAACAATGCAATATCCTACATTATTTGAAAGCTTAAAATTTTGGTTTGATATTGGTTATAAATAATGTAGTATCAAACATCATATTGGCCGTCTCATGTTCTATTTCATATACAACATCAAGCTTTGTTTCAGTAATATCTATACTGAGTTATTTACTTTATTCAGTATCTCTAGAGGGGTGGTAGATAGATATGTTAGAGTGGAAGAACCAGAAAACAAATGTTACAATTCTCATACTAGGAGAGACTGAACATTTTAAAAATTAATTCCTTCTAAGATTAAGAATATCAAACTTATAAAATATTAAAATTTGATTTATTAGATACATTTTGATGCCACGTTTATTTCTATATGTTGATCATAAGGTAGCCTTAATTTATCTCAGGACGACTGGTAGAGATATTAACACTTTGACCAGAGAACCGTGTTTTGACCATACAAGTACAACATCCAGTTTGATCCAGTTTATGTTACACACATTCTTGCCTACTTTCTCAAACATTTTATTTGTTGCTCAACAAACACAGCGCTGCTGTTTTTAAAAATGTTTGGAGTAAAACTTTCAAAATGAATAACTTTGGTGGATGATAAAAGTGCCACAAGCATGAAAGAAAAAGTCTTCTTTTGGAACATCTTCCTTCATAGTTTGTACTGAATAAAGTTATGCTGAATTTGACCTGGATACAGGCAGTTAGCAAATCATAATGCATTACAGAGAGCTTATAATTTACCAATACAGTAGATTTTATATTAAAGCATGAGAACGTGATAATATACCCAGATATGTTAGTCTCACGCTCAGTGGATAAGTATTCCTTTGATAAAACTGGAAACAGTTAATTTTGTTTAATGCATTTCTCAATTTTTCAATATATTAGGATTACACCATGTTACTCACATGCTACCAATATGTAGCAAATACATACTTTGTATGGTAAAAATAACAGTGACAATGTTATTTCTCTTAATAATACACAGTAATTATATAAATACAATAAAAAAATCTGTAAGATGAAAATAAATAATTTAATGGAAACAGTCAATTTCTAAATAGTATTTTGTTAAGGGCTTTTACACTAAATCTTTATGAACAGTTATAAGTGAGACAAGACAATGCATCGTCCATGGACCATAAAGTATGTTCAGGGAGGACACACAACTACCAAACATGTACTATGTTTGAAAGTCAGCAAACATTCAACAAACTTGCATGTGATGTATAATTATTATTTTCAATAAAACATTCTATGTTCCAAAAACTCTTACAAGTAATGTATTTAGTTATTTTACTAATGTTAGTTAAATTACCAATATTATGCACTGCCTTCCATATTCTGCTTTAAGTGGGTTTTTACTGTTACTGTCTGTTTGTCGATAAGAGAGACTGCCTGTCATCAATTTATGTCCAAGCTGTGCTATGCATCATGACATAATATATGCTACAGAAAGTATTCAGTTATACATTTTACTTTATTATGAAATAAAGAAATTACTGATAATGAATTGAATTACTAGATTTATAAATATGAAATAAAATGAATAATTCTGTAACAATTTGTACATGTTCTGTCTTTGAACAGTCAGGCTTTATGGAAATATGTAACAATTTGTACGTTCTGTCTCTGAACAGTCAGGCTTTATGGAAATATGTAACAATTTGCAAACATTCTGTCTCTGAACAGTCAGGCTTTATGAAAATATGTAACAATTTGTACATGTTCTGTCTCTGAACAGTCAGGCTTTATGGAAATGTGTAACAATTTGTCCACATTCTGTCTCTGAACAGTCAGGCTTTATGGAAATATGTAACAATTTGTACACATTCTGTTTTTGAACAGTCAGGCTTTATGAAAATATGTAACAATTTGTACATGTTCTGTTTGAACAGTTAGGCTTTATGGAAATGTGTAACAATTTGTACATGTTCTGTTGTTATGTAAATGTCGTGTAAATGTTTTGTAAACGACAACATGTCGTGTTGTGTTTAAATTTTCATTTCTATTATTTATATTTACATATTTATATTATTGTTTCGAAGTTTAAACTAATAAAATATGTTGTTATTCATTTAGAATTTTCTAGAATTAGATAGACCAATCATATGTATTTAAATGAAATGCTGGCGACCTCGTGTCTAGACGTTTAGTCTCGTGCTAGAAAGGACATGCGCGGATTGCTCTGGAGTTCTGTAGAAGTTTCACGGTGGTTCGAGAAGTCTAGGCCTACAATATATAAACAGACGAAGATGCGAGGAAGAAAAAAGAGTCAGACATTAGTTTTTATTCGAAGAAAAGAAGAGTCAGTCATTCGTTTGAGAAAGATTAAGTGTTTGCTGTGATTATTCAACTTGGATTTGTGACTGAAGTTAGATCTACGGAAGCTGTGAGTTTACTTCGTCAATCTCTACGATTCATCCAAATTAGTGGTTGTACTGAAAGTCAACACGTGTGGAACAATTTATGGGAGATCGGAAAAATTAAAGGCGACAATTTTGTGATGTTCATTGGAGGCATCGTGAAAAGAACTTCGTCGAATCTATTGAACTGTGAACTATTTCTGAACCTTTTCATTTAAACTTCGGAATTTCTTCGTGGGACCAAATTCACACCCTAGACTGGAATTTGAGACTTTCACTTTAGATCATTATATTAGATACAAGCCAATACCATTTTGTATTGTGATTAATTTTGAAGGTTGAAACTAATACCATTTTGTTTTGTAATTAATTTTGAATGTTTAAACTTAATATCTGTCATTGTTATTATATAATTTATGTTATATCTGTTAATAGTTTAGTGTAATAAATTATACAATCTGTGTCTTTCTGTTGCGTTTAGTCTACATAAAACATAAACAAAAACGTAACACTGTCTCTGAACAGTCAGGCTTTATGAAAATATGTGACAATTTGTACACATTCTGTCTCTAAACAGTCAGGCTTTATGAAAATATGTAACAATTTGCACACGCTCGGTCTCTGAACAGTCAGGCTTTATGGAAATATTCAAATGATTCATTCTGACACCTTTCAAACACATAAGCGACAATCTTAATGAACAGTTATAAGTAAGACAAGACAATGCCTTGTCCAAGGACCATAAAGTATGTTCAGGGAGGAAACACAAATACTATTTATGTAATCTTCATAGCTACTTGAATACTCCATGACAGTAAACAAAAAAACTGATGCAGACAAAACAATGCTCATGTATAAAATATACATATACTGACATGTTATATTAGCCAGAGTTAATCTATATGGAATTTTTCAATGACAATAAAATACAGTAAAACCTGTTTAAGACAAAATTGCATGGGAGTGAGTAAAACTTCCTTAATCATATATAACTTTTGAGCGAAACATTATACTTGCTTGACTCAAGGGAAGTAAGATGCTTATGAATGAAGTTATTACACTGTTTATGCTATATTTATCAGAATAATAGCAAAAATAGACATTCAAAATATAAGTACACAAAATCTTAATAAAATTTACTTGAAGAAAAAGTGTTCAATTTTAATTGTTTCATTTTTTTTAATGGACTTTCACATGCAGTTAAAAGAGAACACCAGTTCTATGGCCTTTTCACGAAGGTTATTTTACCCCCTTCATTTGTGTATACAATTTAATAGCGTTAATATAACTTAACACTTGCAATGAAGTAGGAATTTCTGTTTCCTCATTATCTTTTCAAATTAGGGAAGACAGGAATTATTTTTTTCATGAGAATTATTTAAAGAGAAGAATTTTCACTTGAAAGACAGATATATTTCTACAAATCATGAATTTAATTTTAACTGAAAAAATAATGACAGAAGGAAAAAAGAACAGAATCTATTTAACTGATACTTACTGTTACAAAATGTCCCAGAATTTATTAATATTTAAAGAAATGATTAATTAAAAAAGAAATTGATATTTAATCAAAAACATTTTTTTCTGCCTTACTCAGGTTCTAACCCAGCTTGTTGATGGACGAGGTAGAAAGATAGTTTTAAGCCTGCATTACACAGGTTGTGCCATAGAGTCTTTTATAACAGACATCTCAAGACAATTCTGCCTTATGCAGTTTCTGGATTACACAGGTTTTACTGTATTATGCTATCTGTATCCTCGAAGCATTACAAAATTACATTTGTGTACAGTTTTGTTAGTAACATGAAATTCCTGATGTTTCTCAGATGGTAAAATTAATTAATATTTTTCAACATTATTGACATGTGGAAACCACAGACTATAAACATCCAAACACTGATTTAAGTGAGCCAAGGAAAGACATTGTTATAGCTGTGTGATAACTTTATTAAAGTAACATAAATCAAGACATTGTTATAGCTGTGTGATAATTTTATTAAAGTAACATAAATAAAGACATTGTTATAGCTGTGATAATTTTATTAAAGTAACATAAATCAAGACATTGTTATAGCTGTGATAATTTTATTAAAGTAACATAAATAAAGACATTGTTGTAGCTATGTGATAATTTTATTAAAGTAACATAAATAAAGACATTGTTATCGCTATATGATAATTTTATTAAAGTAACATAAATCAAGACGTTTCTACAGCAATGCAATAATTTTATTAAAGTAACATAAATCCAAAAAAATACCTTAGTTTCTTTTGGTGCATTATCATACTTCTCTTCTTGTTTCTGTTTTTCTATTCCCAACTTCAAATTGATAGGTAAAGACCTTTCTCCTATAGAATCAGCTTCCCCTGTTGGTAGGAGAATAAATTGTGGTTGTTTCTCTTTAACAACACTGTGTGTAAATTATGTTTTCACTACATTGTAATGAAATACAACACAATGCATTTAGATGAAAATGTCTGGTGTATAATTTTATTTGTATTTATTATCCACTGGAAAATTATTAATTATGTGAAAAGTCCAGAGAATAATAAAAAGCAAGATGAGCAAGCAATAAAAAACAGAAGTAGGCAGATCTTTGTTGACACTCTGTGTAAGTTTCTATAACACACTAAGTCACATGTATTTACTGACACTCTGTGTAAGTTTCTATAACACACTAAGTCACATGTATTTACTGACACTCTGTGTAAGTTTCTATAACACACTAAGTCATATGTATTTACTGACACTCTGTGTAAGTTTCTATAATACACTAAGTCACATGTATTTACTGACACTCTGTGTAAGTTTCTATAACACACTAAGTCACATGTATTTACTGACACTCTGTGTAAGTTTCTATAACACACTAAGTCACATGTATTTACTGACACTCTGTGTAAGTTTCTATAACACACTAAGTCACATGTATTTACTGACACACTGTGTAAGTTTCTATAACACACTAAGTCACATGTATTTACAGAAGAATTATCTTCCACAAAAGAAAGATAAAAATAATGTCCTTATACTACAGAAAAGATATGAAACCAAATTTCAAAAGTGTAAATACAATAGATGTTTTCTTTCAGAATATTAACATATTCCTTACTGGGTTATTATCTCTTAACAGCTACAAGGCTTTTGGTTTGAAAGACCCTGAAGCAGTAACACCATCCAACTGAAAGTTCTCCTACCTTTTATACAACATACAGATCAATCAGCAGGAATGAACACTCGTCCCTACCTTTTATACAACATACAGATCAATCAGTAGAGATGAACACTTGTCCCTAACCAAAGTTCTCCTACCTTTTATACAACATACAGATCAATCAGTAGAGATGAACACTTGTCCCTAGCTAAAGTTCTCCTACCTTTTATACAACATACAGATCAATCAGCAGGAATGAAGACTCATCCCTACCTAAAGTTCTCCTACCTTTTATACAACATACAGATCAATCAGCAGGGATGAACACTCATCCTTTTCTACCACAAGCCAGTTTTTTGTTGTTTTTTTGCAGTTGTCGTGATATTATGTATATGTTTCTTAGCTTGTGGGAAGTAATGCATTTTGGAGTTATATGTTCAGTTAAATCACAAGTCAAAATACACAATGAGATAGAGAAGGGAAATTATGTCATTAATAAATATAAACAGATCAGTACTAGAGCAGAAATCATCTAATAAAACATGTTTATTAATGTCACAACAATGATAAACTCAAATTACAGTTTCCAATCAGCCTAAGAATCAATGTTAGAAATTAAAACAACGTTGTCACAAAAAGAATCAACTGAACAAAATTAATTATGTCAATATTCATCTTCTGACAATTAATTGATCAATGTTATGAGTAAACCAATTATGGTGAAAATAATCAAATAACCCAAATGAGGGTTTCAGCTAACCTACTAATTTAGGTTATCTAAACAACTGAAATATTATTATGTATGTTTACTGTTAAGCTACATAATAAGTATTGGTGGGATCTTGTGAATTTAGGGTTGTAGGTTTGATCCTTACTGTCAATATACTTGTTCATCATATTTTTATTGTTGTAAAGAAACAAAAGTTACTTCCAACTTTCACTGGTTGGTTTGTTGATTTGGTGTTTTATCGCACAAACCAGCAAGGCTATCTGTGCCAAACATCCGGTAAATAATTAAAATTAAAGTAAATTTAGTAAAATTAATAAAAAAATTAAGGTAAAAAAAACATAAATAGTATAAAACCAATGCTTTCATCTTGTCTTCAACATTAAGAGAAAAACTATAGTAATACAAGTTGTAAAGAACTTTCTGTAGCATAATTGTAATTATCATAACTCCCCAGGAAGACTAACAGGTAAGTATAAAAACCACCATCAGTCACCTGAAGCTGGCCTTTCCAGTCCTGGTTCCAAGTTATCTGACGTTATGGCCATTTTCAAAAAGTACGTGTAAAAAAAGTTGTAAAAGACGTGTAGCAAAATTTTAATTATAACACGCCAGGATGACTAATAGGTAGTTGAAACAGCAGTGTTAGTCATCTGAAGTTTGTCTTTCCAGTCCTGGTTTCGAGTTATTTGATGTTAAGTCCATTTTCTAATTTCAAATCAAACTAGAGGGACTGTGATTCTTAAAAGGAAACCACATTAAAAAATGTCTAACGTATAAATTAAAAAACTTAAATGGCATTAAACAGATTAATGGCCTTTAAAAAGCTAAAAAAAAATTACCAAGGTGGACAGTGTCACTATCACCAATAACACTAATGTTATGGACAAACCTTAGAACAGAACATGTTTAAAATGGTGGCATCACTGAGAGTCGTAACGACATCAAGAAAGTAAAATGTGGCTTATTGTGATCTGAGTGTTACACAGACAACACACTAATACATCAGTTCCAGATAAAAGAAAATGAAGAGTTAAAAAACTGTGACCAATGTGTAGTCTAGTTAGAACAACTTTCTCTTTCCAATCCTTACAGAAGCAAGATGGCCAAAGTCCAATATAGGGTTTTATTTGAAAAAGCTTGTTTTCACATTGCTCACTCCGAGTCAGCTGTCATCTGGCATGGAGCCAAGCCTTGAATACAGGACCATGGTCCATGTGTGGAACAGGCACAGTGGTGATAGTGCCAGAGCAGATAAAATTAACTGCAGTGTCGGTGAGTTCGTTCCCGTGAATACCAACATGAGCCAATAGAAGGAGATGTTAAAAAGAAATGGGCCAGTTGGTTTTCAATATCGGAGAGAACAGGGTGTGAAATAATGTGAAGCGATTCCAGGACCAGTAGAGAACTAAGTGAGGCAGTATAAATAATGCAATTTGAGTACTGCTTAGTTTCTTTGTGATCCAGAGCATGAGAAATGGCATACAGTTCAGCAGTAAACACAGAAGCTGTAGAGGGGATTCTGGGTGCACCACCAAACCATGGCAAAGCCCACACAGTCACCTAATTTCAAACCATCTGTATAAACAAGAATGGAAGGATGGTTTGAAAGATGTTCAGCAAATAAGTATTTCCATGACAGTTAATGCAATGAAGGTTTGTTTTACACTCATAGGCATTGTGGTCCTTGCCATTGCAATGAGCATATGTCAAAGGACAATGACATGATATCTTTGAGTGACTGAATAGCTGACACTATAAATATGTGATTGGGTTTGGAATATATGGCCATACCTTGCAATTAAGATAACCTGCCTTGATGGTGGCAGGTGGATGTAAATGTTAAAATGAGGACACTGGTCAGCTTTATAATTCCATCTTTGCAAGTGCAGATATGCCTCACTGCAGAAACTCTTTGGGTAGAGAAACCAGTGAGAATCTCTGACTCGTGGATGTTCTTCAAATTCCTCTCAACAATAATTGCTTGTGACAAATTCAAAGTAGCATGTGGAGTAACCTAAATGGGTGAATCTTCAATCACCTTCAAATTTAAAAGGAGTTCACTGTGTTTAGATGTGGATATTTCCACCAGTACTTAACAAAAGCAAAGCAAGGCCTTCTAAGCACAGCTAAAATTATGAATAATGTACATTTCTGTTATACCTCTTCATTTTTTCATAATTTCAGCAATATACGCTGATTATGTGATTAGACTCCATCAACCATAGTATACCAACACAGGTAACTCTATCAATGCAGCACAATCCTCACTTTTGTGAATTGTCCAATACAAACCAGAAATGCCATCAAATCAATGGGAAGATAGTGGGTGATAAAAGATAAATACCTCTTACAAATATGTTTTCAGCATTAGAAAATGTTAATTTCTAAAATGATACTACCTACTCTCACCCAAATCCAGAATCAAACATTGTAAAGGTGGATGGACCAGTAAAAGTGCAAAAACAAATACACAAGTGAAGAGTAACCATGATAAAAGATCGGATGTGTCACATCACAATTAAAAAATGAGGCACACCTGTGGAATTTAGTACTACTCTTGGAACAAGAATGTTCTTTGCCCATTAAGACAAAAAGATACATAGAACATGTAGCTATGCCTAAAGAACCTTATATGTGTACAAACAGACAAAGTGTGGTCTGCCCAAGCAGTAAACATGTAGAGTAAGTGCCTCAGGATATGACAAATAATGACAAGTGCAGTCTATGAGCAAAAACAACAATAGAAGTCCCTTGAAAAAGTTTATAAGATCAACAGTTTCAAACCACCTGGGCAAAAAACATCCAGGGGAAGCACTTTGGATAAAATGGAGTATCTTAAGTGTTATCCATCCAGGTAGAAAACATCCTACATAAGATTGATTGTGTTATATTGTATGATGCTTTCACTGGATAATGTGAGGTATGTCAAGTGTTGTACATCTAGTGAAAGCATCTCTGTCTATAACAGAATGAGAGATCAACAGGTACAGTTCACCCAGGCAAAAAATACTTGAGGGGAGAGCTTTCTAGTAAGTGGTACTATGACAAGCAGTGTCTCCATTTTGGCACAAAATACTCAATAGAAGCACCTTGTATAAAACTGTGTATTTTGTATCTTGTACGAAAAGTGTTAAGAGATTCATAAGTGAGGTCTGCTTAGATAAAAAAAACACCTGTTGTAACCTCCTTGCATGAAGTGTATGTCACAATCAACAAGTGCATTCAACCCAGGCCAAAAACATCCAAGAAAAGCACCTTGGATTGAGAATATTATGATATTCATATAATATGAAATACAACAGAAATAGTCCTCAGCTCACAGAGTGGGTACATATGACAAGGAAATCTGAATTACCATATAAACCCAAATTGTGAGGTAACCATGGTCTACCATTTCAGTGATTGAAAACTCGATGTGGAAAGGAGCCCCTTATTCTACTGAAAAAATAAAGGGGTGAATGGAAAAACTGGAGACAGTATAATAAGCACCTGCATCTCTCTATATTGAAAAGGAGATTGCAAGAATCACGGGTCAGTAGGTATAGACAAAAATCCCTATCTGCTTTACTTGCAGTCCAAGAGTAACAATCCACAGTATATGTATATCGATAAAGAAACGTAATATAAAGATATAGATATATCACTAACCAAGTGACCAGTGGTCTTACAAAAACACCTCTCTCTCTCTACAGTGAGCTTTAGCAAAATATGCAGAGTTAGTTTTAAAATAGCAAATCCATCATATGTGATCAGGTAACACCTTCCACTAGGTGGAATCTTAAAGTACAATGTAAAGCAAATGAAAAAGAAAAAGGCAAAACAAAGATATAATTAGATGTTAAAAGTTAACTCACTTACAGACAAACGGATGTGTGAATAATTGTCACAGATGGAAGAAGATACCTGACCAGAAAAGACACAGCTCGATCATGCAAATAATATTCAACAAAAGTACTAGGAGTTGTCCACATACAGACTTGAATAATCTCTTTGAAAGGATGGTTGATTCAAGAAGCTAAGGACACAGGTTAATTGGTATATTTGGTGCAATGAAACATTAAACAGTTATTTTCCTTCCAACAAAAAGTCAGAATAAGCTATTCATAGGAGTCGCCAAACTCAGCCAGTAAAGGTAATAAGAGAAAGATCACATGAAATAAAGGTACTCTACTGAATAGAAGTGAGAACAGAAACCATGAAAGGAGTCTGTATGAGACACAGCAATGAAGAGAACAATCTGAATGACGACAAAGATATGAACCCAAATTAGAGTGTAAATGGGAATTGGAAGATAAAGAATGGTAAAAAAGGCAAAACAAATCACAGGAACAGCAAATGTTTCAGGAAGCAAGGAATGATCAGAATGTCAGAGGTACAGAAAGCATAACTAGTATTAATATCAGAATGACCACAAGTTAGAAGAAGACAAAAATATGTCTTAAGAAAAAGATGGTGAAAAGAACATATAGCAATGGGTTCAAATGGAGAATGAGCCAGGATGTGAAGAAACACACTGAGATCCTAATCTGGAAGCAAAAAGGGATGGGGTGGATGAAGAAGACAAAAGAAACAGAGGAAGACAGAAACAATAGGGGAAGAGAAGGATTTAAAAAATGGGAGAAACTGTTCACTGATTAGAACCAGTAGGCACTGACAAACACTGATCAAATACCCAAGTAAAAAACTGGTACAGATGAGGAACAGAAACTACAGTAAATGGATCAGAGTCTGATGTTAGACCAACATCTCTGATACACAGTCAAAGAGGAAGCATTAATGATGTGCATGTTTTCTTATAACATAGCCACACTGGGCTATCTGCTTAGTCCACCAAGGGGAACTGAATCCGTATACTTTCCACTGTACCAGAAGGAGACAGCATGAATGGTATGGGTAAACACAGAGATTTGGACTTGGTTTTCCCTTGTTTGACAATAAAATTAACAACAACAGAATTGCAAGAATGAACCACAACCACTAACCCCCACAAAAACAGAAGAAAATAACTGACGGCCTGCCAAACTGTTCACAATTTCAGGAGGTTGATATTGAGAATAGTTTCCTCAATGGATCAACTGATGTAAATCTCCCAAAAGTTAAGGGAAGCTGCATAGCTCACCAATAAAGCATTGGTAAACAGATGAAAGTTAGAACAATGTGGAGAAAGTAAAACACCCACTTTGGTACGATCCCTGTGGAGCCATCTAACAAGGTTGAGCCTAATTTCCCAATGTAAAGGTAATAGGTTGATCCAAGGGAAAATGGGACAGTTTCATGGATCAAGAAACATCCCATGAAGGGAACTAATATGCACCTAACCTAAGGAAACAAGAACTGCCAGGGAAGCCCACATCCCCTAAAGAGATAGCACCTCTCAGACAGTATGAGGAGAAGACAGTGCCTGAGCAAATATTGGTCCATACCCCCTGAACCTAGATGAATAAGGTTTTGTGTGTGGGTTAGAAAAGATTTCTCAAACTTCACGAGAAACTCCACCTGAGCAGAATACTGAAGAAAGAAGCAGGTGTGTATGGCAGAGTGGCAGATCGGCCTGGGAAAACAAAAACTGTAGCCAGTCATATATGTAATGATTAAACCAAAGATCCAATGAGTGAAGATGATGTGCTAAAGAGTGAATTACATGACAGAATATATAAGGAACCAAAGAAAGACCAAACAACATTGCTTGAAACTGAAAGACATAAGAACAAGGTGTTGAGAGACAGTACCAAAGCTGACAAATTAGCAATGTTAAACAACAGGAGGGTCCCGATTTCTCTCAGAAATTTAGCAGAAGGCTTAAGATAACAACTGTAATGAGAAAATAACACGTAAAAGGGTGGTCAAAGTAAGATAAATCCTAGAAAATGAGACAGATTAAAATAAATAAAAGATTTAGGATATGAGCCCAACAATGGAAGGAAAGGATCCAAAAATTGTGAATCCAAATAGGGATTTCAGACACATGGGTATGCGAAAGAATATTAGTCCAACAGCCAAGGGGGATGAGTGCATACTCACATCTAACTTTAACTGATAGCAAAACACTGAGCATGAACAAGAATGTTGGGTGAGGGAAGAAAAAGTAATAATAATGGTGAGGATTATCCACTAAAAATAAGAAAAATCAAGAGCTAAGGTGTAAAATCTGACATAGTCATCAACAAGTTGTATTGTAAAATCTGACATACTCATCAACAAGTTGTATTGTAAAATATGACATACTCATCAACAAGTTGTATTGTAAAATATGACATACTCATCAACAAGTTGTATTGTAAAATATGACATACTCATCAAGTTGTATTGTAAAATATGACATACTCATCAAGTTGTAGGGTAAAATATGACATACTCATCAAGTTGTATTGTAAAATATGACATACTCATCAAGTTGTAGGGTAAAATATGACATACTCATCAACAAGTTGTATTGTAAAATATGACATACTCATCAACAAGTTGTATTGTAAAATATGACATACTCATCAACAAGTTGTATTGTATGGAACGTAATAAGGAAACCAACATGACTAAACATTCAGATTTTAAAGGTTAAAGAACACCTGGTCAGGCACCACTCACCACAGAGTGAGATACACATAATAAATATTTATCATAAAAGAAAAATTAAAGAATAAAGATAACTTACCCAGTGAAAGCTGCATGGAAGTGTGAAGACAACAGACAAAGAGGATGAAACTCTGATTACATGCAAATAGTGAGGGTCAAAATTATTAGAAACAGTCTATGTGCCCAACAGAAGATGTTCTTCCAGCAGACAATGAAGATGAGATGCCAGAGAAAATATAAGTTGTTGTATTTGATGAAAAGACAGATAGAATAAAGTATGGGAAGATGACAAAAGAGAAGAATGAGCCAACTGAATCAAAAGTCAAACCCAACTTGTGAGGTTGGAAGGAGAAAAATCATGAACAGAGGATAGTTGATAAGGGATAAAGAAACGGAAACAAGTATCAGGTACGGAAGCTGTATAGATAATATAACACTGAAGAGAACACAGAAGTCTATCTGGATCAGGCTAACAATAAACAAATGAATTAAAACACTGAAAATAAAGCATACAATCACATAAGAAACTTATTCAGTTTTAATACAAAGAGTTTCAGGTCAAGGGTAGTTACAAAGTCAGCCAAGTTGATTAAATCCATATTTGTATAAACAGTTAACATCACACTATAATTTGAGACAGATATTTCACAAAGTGTTTCATAATGTATTTTAAAACCTTACAGTGCCTAAGGTTAAACCAAACATACTTAGTTTTCTACTTAAGTAATTTAAGGAGTGCATTTACCAACAACATTTTGTTTTCATTTATACCAAAAGGATATTTCTGTATATTAAAAATAAACCTCACACTTCACCAGTGTTGGTTCTAGAATTTTTCTCTAGTGGGCCAATTCATCCAAGCAGTTCCATTTAATAAAGTAGGTACCAATTTTGCAAGTCATAAAAGCATAACATTATCAAGTAACTTTATTTGTAGAATCAGCAAAATGAATAGTTACAACTTGTTTTATATGTGTACAAAGGAAACATAGCAACCATAGTTTTCAAATAAAAGGTGCATCCAATTGATTTTGTACCAGAAGTATTTCACCACCCAATAAAGAATTCTCCACAGACTTTCCTAACAGTCAAGAACTGGAAAGGAAAAAGTTCTTCTGTACTCTATGAGAAGAAATAAATGGAAAAAAACAAACAAACCCAAAACAATGTAAAGGTGTGTGTACTGTTGTCATTAATTTGAATTGGATCTCACACCCAAAATTACGCAATGAAATTACTGCAATGGGTTAAAGAGAATTGTTACAAGCAGCACACACACACACATACATACAGCCACTGTTAAAACAGTCTTGCCAAAAATGCCAGTGAGGAAAGAGAAGGAGCAAATGGATTTAACACTTTCTATGGTCCCCCATTCCATGTGGAATTAGAGCAACTATTCTGAGATAACACTGGCCACATAATGGGTGACATAGCCTTTACCTCTACAGTTGACATAATGCATCCTTTATCTCTGCAGTTTATATCAAGATTTTCAACTCACAATGCTGAAGTTTTAGTTAAAAATATCTGTATTAAAAACCTATTTCAACTATATAATGTAACAATAAACAAAATAAATGTAGTGGAAATGGAAAAAATAAAAATATACAAATTATAATTTTTGTAATAATCTAGATTGTGCCATGTACAGAAATATAAATTTTGTAAAATGTATATTAAAAGAAACTTTTGAACTAGCAAACACAAAACTTAGGTATGGTATGTCATTATTAGAATTTTATCATATATGTGTCAAAAATTTAATTATAGATTTAATGAAATTAAATACCTAAGATAAATCCTTAATAAGGGAAAAAGAAAAATCATATGTAGGCAAAGAATTTAAACACAAGATACATGATGACTTAGCTCTACCATCTTTAATCAACAGAAGAATTTAACAGGGAAAAAACTATCTTGAATCTATTCAGTCAACAGTTAGTTTTAAATCTATAGAAACTCTTACTCAACTACAAAACATTTATTGAAGAATTTAATTGAGCAGAAATTGGTAAATTATTTTATTGTCATAACAATGAATTTAGGAATCCTTTTCATAACCACAGTTACAGGTAATTCAGATTAAACACAAAGAATAACAATCAATATTCCAAAATGAACTAACTTTAGAATAAAAACTAATAAAGCTGAAGTATTAAAATATTGGTAATTACATTATTAAATTATGGAAATAAACATACGATCCTCCATGTTTCATTTTTAAATGTATATTACATTTTATAAACTCCATAAGAAATTGTTGAAACAACTTAAGCCTATCTCAATACAAAATATATATTTTTTTTACAAATAAAATTCAATAGAAAGTGCAGCAGCAATGTCTTATTACCCCTATTGATAAAACACTTAGCAACTCTGGTTTTTACATGTAAAAAATTGTATTGTAATTAAAAAAATTAACAATACAAGTACCTTTGGCAAAAATACTTCAGAGAGTAATACTGGTACTAATATAAAGAAAGCCATTAAAACATGGAATATACACAAGTTACTTCTTTTCAGTTGCTAATTTTATGCAATTTCAAAATGGCATGAAATTCCTATCAAGGTCAGATTTATAACTAATAATTCAAATAAAATTACTAACTCTATATATATATATCATTCTTAATATGCTGGGTGTTGTGTTTTAAAAATTAAAACAATATGTTTGAATAATTCAAGTAACTGTTTCAAATATGATTAAGAACATTCCAGTTTTGGAATATATGAATAAATGAAATACCTCAGTTATGGCCAGTTCTGTTTCTACTAATGATTTCACAACATTGTATACTAAAATAGATATGACAGATTTGGTTACAGTATTCAGTGACCTATTTGATAATTTTATACACAGAGAAAGAGATATTCCATAATATCAAATTATCAAAATCCAATGTACACATATTCTCCATTTCTGTGTTCATAACAGTTAATATTACTTTTAATGAACAGTTATATAAACAGTGGGTACAGCAATTGGAGAAAACTTCTCTTCAAATTTGGCCAAATTGCATTTGTTTCTTTATGAAAATTCATTCATAAAACAGGTTTCAAATCCTAAATCATATATGTATAACTTTTGTTACAAATATGACTGAACTGATATAAATAATTAGAAATTTATACCTAGCTTAATATATCCAAAAGACCTTATAACAGACAAAAAGTAATACAAATCAGTTACATATTTAATTTTGGATGTTAAGTTAGTAACTAGCAAGGTACAAATGACTATTTTTGATCTATCTACCCTGAGCAGTGTAGTTACCTATCTCTATTTAGTTAATCGTTTTATTACAAGTTGAGTGGAATCCACCCAGCTCAAAACCACAATGATATTAATGACAGTAATTATGTTACCATTTTTGATAATGTACTCATATGTTTACATAGTATTGCAGGTTATAAGTAAACACCACAAGGATTTTATGCACAAAATATCAGGTTTTAAATTAAGCAGCAAGATATTTAAATTAAAGATTTTCTCTTAAATGTTTTTCAGAATGTTGACAAGACAACATGCAGAATAATTTTCATTTTAAGATTGAAAATACTTTCATGCATCAGAAAATTTTTAAATTTCATATGTGAAATTTAAATAATCTTCAGACAATTATCGACAGTTTTATTGGAAAAACTTTTTATTTTATCTGTTATTTTCATTATCAATTTGGAATATCTGTACATAATTGATAGATTTGACAAATCGCGTAATCACAACAAAAAATCAGGAAGTAACAAATTATGTTTTTTTTCTAAAATGACTACAAACATTTAATCTAAAGGGCTTAAATGTCATAACATTATATATTTATTATTTTTATTATATTGACCTTTCAGCCATTGCTGGCTAAGAATGAAGTTACAATGAAATAGAGCACATGACCTCATATTACCCTATCAAAGAATATAAAATTGATCTTTATTCAGTCTTTACAAAGTAACATGTCTTGGTTGTGTTTTAGTGGACTATTCAGTATTTTGAAAAATAAAATCACTTTTCAGTTATAATATATTACATACACACACAAACACACGCATTACAGTTCATAAATAAGATAGTAAACTTATTTTTGTTACAATACATAATAGTAAGTAAAAAATAAAGCAAACAATTATCTCTTCTAAATATGACCTTGATACTCACAGTTGTCGCTTGACATATGATGTTAGGTCTTTGAAAATTTTGCAGGTGGAGGATATGAAACAAAATATATTTTAGACTTAAAATATACATTTGAATAACTAAAAAAAAATAAATTACTATATCTATACCAAAGAAATTCATTATAAATTGTTTAGTTTTAGTAACAAAGCTGAAAAGGGGTTAAAAAAGAGAAAAGAAATTTCAAACAGAACTCAACTTACCAACATGAAGGTTTGTACTGAATGAAAGAAATAACAATGTTATATGAAAGTAGTTGGGAGAACTGCTTGTGCAAATTCTAAGCTTTCAATTGTTTATTCATATCTCCCATATATAAGGAACAATTTCCAAAAACCAAAGGAGGTAAGCAGAGGGCCACAGTGTTTGATTCAGTACATTAATGGTATGTCATCATGCAGAAAAAATAGGGTTTTATATTTTATCTTCTAATATTGGTAATCTGAGTTCCTATTTCACACTAAAATTGTAGACCTACTGTTTTGACAGTTCAGATGAATCATTCAGGTCAGTTAGTAGAGCACATGTGAAATGCTTAACCTCAACCACAAGTGATAGTTCAGAAGTTAAAACAGTGTTCACAGTTTTAGGTTACTTAAATAACAGACAAAAATAACAACACCTCAACTAAATATAATTTACATAGAAAATACAAAATTCTTCACAAGCAATGAAAACCTCAGGGACACTGATAAAGTAAAAAATGTTGCATTCACACTATTTGTGCTGAATGTAAATAAAACATTAAAATAATAAATATATATACTTACCACTACTCAACATAAAAGTCTGATCTTCCTTTTTTATTAATTTCATATCCAATAAATCATCCTGCTTGTCATCAGAATATGGTTCAATCTTTATCTTTAACACTTCCATGGTTACATAAGAAGCTTGACCTTTATATTTTCACCAAAACCTCCAGTTTGAGAAACACAAAGTAAATATTAGACATGGTTCATACTAAACTGTTCAGATCACTTTGACAACTTTCTAATCACTCAAAATATTTATATAGCACTTTTTGGAAATTAAAATGTACATAAAAATCAATCAGGTTCCAGTTAAAGCTTATAGAATTCCTATTTATTTATTTGACATGAATACAGACTAAAAAGGAAAAAACAACCATTTAGTGTTCTCAACTCTGCAACATGTATTAAAGTTAAATATATCAATATATTCTGCTATCAGTCTTGACACTGAAACTGTCACAAGCCATCTTTATCTGACAAAAAGTTATACAACAAAATGTATAGTGAAAAACCGTGACAATATTTAACAACAGTTTAATTTAAACATGACTGGAAGTAAGTTTTTACCCAACTGAGTATATATCCTTCATATACACATATATATAGATAATTATACAAAATGGGACATCATTAGCCCTGATGAAATACTAAACTGTAAACTTTAATTCTGTATAAATTTCTACTGATTAATTTCAAAATTATGAAATTGTAAAAAAAAAAAAAGGCAACTATAAATTTCACAAACACATAATTTAAGACCATGGTTTCATTAGTAAAGGCATCACAAGGTATATAGAACATATAACATAAATAAATATACAGACCAGCCTTCTATTGTAAAAAGAGCTAAGGAAAAATATTGTACAATAACAAAGACAACCAAAATGTACAACAATGGTGGTTACTCACTGCATTAGGGTTTAAGACTAATAGTGTAAACAAAATTTGAAGAGGACATTTCATAGAAAATATAATTAAAGAACATTCTGGGAGCTGGAAATTAAGAAAAATTGATTTAACCTGTGCATCGTACCTTATTAAAATGAAACACCAATTTGATCTGGAAAAAAAATGCAAAATTTTACTTATCTGTTGAATATGTAAAAAATTAAGACAGTTTGAAAATGTTATGAATAAACAGATGTTTAAAAACAAATCCAAAAACATTTGTAAATGACGAAACCAATTTAATGTCGATACACTTCATACCCTACTTGTACATAGGTGAATGTCATTTCTTCTTTGTTTAAACATATAAAGTGAAATTAAATAATTACATCCAAATGAATACACAAAATCATGAGGAAAGATTGCATTGAAAACAGCAAATTTCAACATCTGATTAATTATATTATAACCATAAATTTTAAGATATAAACAAAACACATTAAAATTAAATAAAATATGCAACATATTTTTAAAAAAGATCTTAGGGTACAAGTTACAACATGGGATTATAAAATTTATCCTAGGTTTTGGAGGTGACTGCTGAAGTAGGACCTACATGGGAAACACTGTCTATCAGTCTTAACCCCCAATTCACTGGTCTCACATAAGAAATAGACACAATTAGACTACAAATTAGGAGAGCAAGATGTCAGTGCTCAAGCCCACAATGTCCCACATCTACATCTTCCTGCAGACAGCTGTGGGATGGTGACTGCTCTGTCAAGTTAAAATAATAAGGAAATAAGGAATGACCATTTGGGAATAAGTAAGATGAAATTTCCTGAACTTAGCATTCCTCTCCCCAATATGGTAGAGGGATGAATTCACACAACACTGAACTATATCAGGAACTATCAAGTTTACTATGACTGCCATGCTTCATGTGCAGCTCATGGTGTACATCCATGGTGGGATGAGCTAACCAGTGGATACAGCAGCTATCCAAGGACAGACCCAATTTATCCAACTGCACCTGGATACGAAGGCCAAAAGGAGCAATGCTAGATTGTCTGTTCTGAAATAGTACGGCCCACCAAGGAAGGAAAACACAACCCCAGGTGGGATGCTTTGGTAAGGAACAAAGTTTCAAAGCATAGAGTAAAGACAGCTGCAAATGGCAGAGGTGCAAAGAAGGTTCATGAGACTCTGTGTACAAGCTCTGAACTGGAGAAGTACAGAAAACCCCAGTACAGAACCGAAGTCCTTGATGATGAATGTGGTCCAGCATCATTAAGCCAAAGTTCTTGCAGAGCCATAGACCAGTGAGCCACAGTCGAGTTTCAATCAAATAAGAGCACAATGTCTTCAGCACGGAACATTGATCTGCTCCTCAAGTGGTGGTAGAGAGGACATGGAGGATGTTCAGTGCTCTTCTACATTTGACCTATAGCTGCTTGATGTGTAGTATAAAGGTCAGCTTACAGTCGAAGATTAGCTCCAAGAATGAACTTTGTCTCAAAGACCACAGGAAGAAAACTTTACTTATAAGGAGTTCAGGGTCAGTATTGGAGGCAAAAGTGCATGCAAACAGTTTTAGAGAGAAAAGCTAAAGCGTTTGCTGTGGTTCACTTCAGTACATGATTGAGGGCAGTCTGTAGCTGCCACTCAATATACCTCGTGTTTGACAACTGACAAAATATGAAAGTCATTGACATAGAGACTGTTTGCAACAGTGAGATGGAGTTGTTCAGTGATGGCATTAAGCTTTATACTGATAATTGTGACATCAGAACACAGCCCTGAAAGACTCTAAGTTCCTGTGAAAAAGAACAAGAAAGTATCAAACCTACAAGAACTTGGAATCTCTGGTCCATAAAAATGGGCAAATGGCCAGGTAACCCATATATATGGGTCTTGCAAAATGCCATACCTCCATGTTGTATCATAAGCCTTCTCAATGTCAAAAAATATTGATACAAGATGTTGTCGTTTAAGAAAGGCTTCTCTGATTGACGTTTCGAGTCAAATTGGGTGGTCCATGGTGGGGCACTTTCATCAGAACCCACACTGGGTGGGTGAGAGGAGGTTGTTTGATTCAAGGAATTGAACAATATGAGCATTAACTTTCCTATTTAAGGTCTTACATAGATAGTTCATCAAAGCAACTGGACGGTAATTTGAAGGAACCTTGGGATCCTTCCCAGGCTAAGAGAAAGGTAGGACAATAGCCTGGGGGCAGGCATCAGTAAAAAACATTCTCCTGCCAGATCCAGTAAAAAACAATTAAAAAAATAGCAAGAGAATCATGAGATAGACAGCACAGCATTTCATAGTGTACATCATCAGGTCCAACCGATGTAGTACCAGATCGATGAAAGGTCAGATTGAGTTCTGCAGGTGTAGAGACAATCAGCTCAAAAGGAAAGAGGTGATAATTCTGCCCATGTTTTGATGGCTAAGATGGTGGAAGAAGAAGCAGAAGTGCTAGATACCCAGCAAATTTTTTCACCTAGAGAATCTGTGATGCTCCAGGTATCAGATACTTCCTAGCCAACAGAAAGCAAGATTGAAAGGGGGACAAAATTATATTGTCCACTGACCTTTTGATTCCTGTCCCATATGACTTTGGAACTGGTGGTAGAAGATATGTCAGTTGTGAGCTTAACCCAAGATTCCTTATGGCTTTGACTTCTTACCCACTGAGCATGTGCATGGGCCTGCTGGAAAGCAATGCAGTTCAAGAGTGTGAGATATTCCAGGCCCATTTTTGAGCCTTCTGTGCCACAGAATTCCACCACGAATGAGAATATAGTGGAAAACGTGTAGAGGTTTCACAAATACATTAAGCAGTTGCTTGTATAATACAGTCAGTTACTGCTGACACACAGTCGTCTGTTGTTGACTTATAGACAATGGTAGGATTAAGTTTTGCAAGAACAGTTATTGAAGGCCAGTTTGCTTGATCCAGCTTCTACCAGGGCATGCAGATTGGGAGGCATCAGTCATGGCTAGTCTCAGTCAAAAGTATAGGAAAATGATTACTGCCTTGTGGATTATTGTCAACCTTCCATGAAAAATGAGAGAACAGTGTAGGGGAGCAAACTGAGAGATCAGTAGCAGTAAAGGACTGACTAGGTGTATGAAAATAAGTAGAACTGGTACTGAAAAAAAAATATTGTGATCAAAGAGCACACCCTCTATGAGGCAACCTCTCCTATTAATATCAGCACTTCCCCAGAGGGGATGATATCCATTAAAGCTCCCTAGGATTACAAATGAAGATGGCAGCTGTTTAATGAGAGCATCAAGGTCTCTACAGGTGACAGGTAGAGAGAACAAACAGTGATGGTATGAACCAAGGTAACACGGATGGCTACAGCCTACAAGGGTTTCTCAAGTGGCAAAGACAGGGTGGGCACATGTTGATCAACCAACAATGCCACCTCTCCAAGTACTTATCCATCACACAGCCTGTCATTTCAGTACAGAAAGGTGATTGTATTGGCTGATTTCAGAAAAGCTTATTGTAAGGAAAGACATACAGGATGGTACAAAGCAATCAATGTTTTGATATCATCTAGATTAGAGTGTAAACCTCAACAGTTCCATTGTATTAAGGTGGCCATTTTTATTTATGTAGGTGAACTGGGTGGAGACCCCTTCTGTTAACAACCATGTCTTCTTGTGGTTTGTTGGAATGTATGTAAAGGACAGAGATAAATGTTGAAGATGATTCATCAACTTTTTTCACCATGGAGGACAAGAGACTTTTCATTTGTTTGGAAAACAATTCTTTTGGAGGCACAGAGAGATCTGACTGCATCCCCAATGGAACAACATGCAGCAGCATACATCCAAGATGAAGTGGTGGGCATTGACTTTCATTTTCAAATGCTTCACCTCTTTTTCTTCCAACCATTTAGGGCAAGAAAGAAATTAAGAATGGTGAGAACAATTGCATTTGATGCAATGAAGGTCTGTTTCACATTCAAAGGCATTGTGGTCTTTGCCACTGCAATGAGCACACATCAAAGAGCCACGACATAACATCTTCAAGTGGCTGAACCACTGACACTGAAAATACCTGAGGGTTTGGGAATGTATGGCCATAGCCTGCCTTGATGGTAGCAGGTGGACATGGTGATGTAAATGTCAGAATGAGGATATTGGTCAGCATCATAATTCCATCTTTACAAGTGGAGATACACCTCACTGCAGAAACTCCTTGGGTGGAAAAACCAGTGATAATCTCTGACTCAGGGATGTTCTTCAATTCCCTCTCAGCAATAACTCCTCATGATGAATTCAAAGTAGCATGAGGTGCATCCTCAATAGGTATATCCCTAATTGCCTTTGAATAGAAGAGAAGTATACTGTGTTGAGATGTGGTTGTTTTCACCAATACGTCGCCAGATCAAAGCTTCTTTATTGACTCTGGAGAGCCAGCAAGTCCCTCTCATCCCTTCTGAGTGAAAAAGGGAGACATTTGCCCTGAAGATTTGTCTCAAAGAGAATGTAGTATAAGAAAATGAAGTACAACAGGTGGTACAGATGTTGAAGATTGATGCTCAGAATCTTCAAGATGTGGTTGTTTACTCATAGACTATTTTACTTAAATTTTTATTTGGATGATCCATAATAGAAAAGGAAATATTTCAGTGCCCACTGACCCCACCCACCATGAAGCCCTATGAGGGGATGCACTACAATGTCAAACAAAGACACTGTAGTAACACTAGGGTTTCATGAGCACTATACCCAAACACCAGCATCAGATACAATGTTCACAACACCTGCTGAGAACATCAAACACTGGTACTTGGTTGATCCCAGCCCAAGTGAACCAGCCACCCCAAGACCATCCATCTACAGGAATTCAAGGTCAAAGTGGTGTGTTAGGGGTTGGTCCCCTCAACCACCAGTATCCTCTCCTCCCCCGTCACAGGTCATCATGTATGGTAAACATGTAGGTGGATGTTTAGATCTCGGAGGAGATAAATTGAAAGAACAGAACCTACCCTGGGAGGTCCCCTCACCATGTACAAGAATGAACACCTAGGGACCACGAATGAGGATGCTATGGAAAATATGTCAAGGTTTTGGGAGTACACTGAGTAGCTGCCTAAACAATATCATCAGTCACTACTGTCATGCAGTGGTCTATTGATGACAGGTTCAAGTTCTGAGAGAACAGTGAAAGAGGGCCAGATGGCCTGGTCCAACTTCCATCAAGGCATGCTGGTCAGATGGCATTGACCACATCCAATCTCTCTCAAAATGATTGGAAAATTATCATTACCTCGTGGGTTACTGCCAACTCTCCAAGAAAGTAAGAGAAAAGTGATTGAGAGCAGACAGAAAGATCAATAGTAGTAAAAGACTGACTAAGTGTATGAAAATGAGTATCTGAACAGTATTGAAGAGAGAAAGGTTGTGATTTGAGAGCATGCTCTATGGAATGACCTCTCCCATCAATATCAGCAACTCCCCATAAGAAATTATGTCCATTAAAATCCCCCAGGATTAAAAATGGAGACAGTAATTGCAGAATGAGGGAATCAAGGTCTGATTGATCATAGGTCCCTTCAGAAGCCAGGTAGAGAGAACAAATATTGATGGTACAACCCAAAAAACACAGATGACTACAGCTTCGAAGGGTGTATCAAGTGTCAAAGACAGGGTGAACACATGTTGATCAATTAGTAATGCCACCCCTTCATGCAGTTGTCCATCACGCTAGCTGCCATTTCTGTAAAAAGCAAACTGCAGAAGCCTGGCACTGCATCGAAAAGTTTTAGAAACCTTTTCTGTAAGAAGACACATGCAGAATGGTCAGAATAAATCAAATAACTAATGTCAATATTCAAATGAAAACCCTGATAGTCTCACTACATCAAATTAGCCATTTTTATTTAAGTGGAGGAGAATGGAATGGGGAGTCCTGTTTTTCACAATTTGTTTTCTTTATTGAATGGAGGTTTATCAACTTCCATGCATCCTCTCCTCAGTTAAGCAGGCAGAACTCTGTCCATGGACAAAGTATCCAGCAACTGAAAGCATAAATGAATAAGTGTTTTGTATCTTGGGCCTGCAGAAGATGATGGACCTAAAAAAAACACTGAAACTCAAAGCCAAAGGAAGCATACCCAGGCAGTCACTGGAAAGAGTAGTGGGGACAGATGAAAGTAGATGTGGATTTGTCAACTCTTTTAACTATAAAGGGCAAAATACTATTCAGATGTGACAGATAAGGTAAGTAAAAATAAGTTAACATTTTCCGAAACTATATGTGTAAAAACAGCTGGTATGGGTTGAGAAAATTCCATGTAGAGTAACAAACAATGTTTTGACTTTCTTCGGTCATTGTCAGGTTCACTAAGAAAGAAAGAGGTAATTGACCAATAGATGACCACGTGTTTGAAGGGGTTGTGTAATTGAGTGTAAGAATGTAGAGGGTGTGCTTAGATGTTTGATTACACTTATTAATATAGATATAAAGGTGTTCCTTTGTATTGGTTTATTTTGGACTTGAGTTGTTGTATAAGTAAGGCTTCTTCGATTTTGCATTTGTTTGTTTGTTTCTATATTTAGTGTTTGGGTGTTTTTATGGTTATGTTGTGTTTATTTGATTTGCAGTGTTCAAAAACATGTGAAGGCGACATTTTGTGTTCTTTAAATCCAGTTTCCATTTTTCTATTTGTTTCTTCAATATAGAAGTTGTGGCAGTTATCACATTGTATTTTATAAATAATGTTGGTGTGATGTTTGTCAGTGTAGTTTTTACTTAGTATAGACCTCAGTTTTGTGTCTGGAAAATATATTTCAAATAACACCTTCACTGACATCACAGTTATTTCTTGCTCTCTATGGTTTCCACTCTTTGCCTTTCTATAAGCATCGAGAATGTTTCAGTCTTTGTATGACCTAATAATTAAGTGCCCCAGGAAAATTCTAATTTGCAAATTTCTAAAACCACTTCAGTGTGCCTGCTATCCAGGTAATGTATATAAACACCTTATCCTGATAATGAAATTACTTTTAAGACAAAATTTTGGTGGTGAGGTAGGGCTGGAGAACATCAACAGAGGTATTATTGGAAATGCGTTTTCAATTTAAGAAAATATTAACTTCCAAAACATACTTACCATCCACTTACACTATAGTTAGAATCTTATACTGAGAAGGTGGAGGGGCTGATTCATACAGAAAAATGTGTGTATAGAATAGAAGTGTACCTGGACAGAAAATGATACAAAAGTGGGGGAAATGCATTTTTTCCTAACAGGTATGCTCTTCACCTGGAACCTAGGTCCTATATCAAAGTTGAAATAGAATAAGAGTAATCCAAACTTGTAGTCACAGAGTGGAGCATTTCATACACTGGAATCAAAGCAAGAAAATAAGCAACACCTGAGTGGATAAACTTTCTCCTCTACCTGTCCAAAAGACAACATCCCAGACTTGAAATGACAGAATATTGTGTGATGTACTCAACCAAAGGAACATAACTCATCCAGTCTAGAATTATGAACATTCATCCTCACTCAAGAACAAGGAGTATTCCACTTGTCCTTGGAATTATGAAGAGGACATGAAACCTGTGCTCAACAAAGGACCTAGGATGGAACCATTTTGTATTCAGAATTATGAGAAGATAGTGGACCAGCTTCCATGAATATACTAAACCAACATTACTCAAAGAAAAGGGCCATGCACTTCTCAACCATATAGCTTCATGTTAAATCTGACCTTGAATTATGAGTAAGCTTCTGCAGAGCCTGGTACCATTTCTACAGACACCTAAAGAAGCATCCAGGGATCCTAGTCAGAGGACCCCCAACTTCACCCTCTTCTCCAGGAGTGAAGAAATGCACTCAAACACTCTAGTGAAAAAGCCTCTGTCCACCACCCCAGTGACAGAAAACTAGAGGCGGTATGGATTTGTGAGTTCAACTAGTAGAATCTAGAGGATAAAAAAAACCACTTTGGGAAGCCCTGAGAAACAGTGCTCTGAAAAATATGAAATAGGTGACCCAAGTTCTCTACATTTTCAAAAGCAAATCAATCATAATTTATTCAACCTAAAGATCAGCAGATATAAAAAGATCCCTTTTAGCTTTACTCATGACTGTTTAGAAGTGGCAGTCCATAATAAAGTAATACCATCTGGTAGGCATCCAGATGGTCTTATGAAACACTCCATCCAGACAGAGCCTGTTGCAACCTGTAATAATAATAGTGGTTGCTAGTGTAGAATTGAGAAGAGAAAGTATACCTGCCACAAAGTGGGATCCAGTGCAAAATAAGGGGACACTGAAAATGAAAGAGTACATGATTGAGGAAAATAATTCCCTCCGATTAAAGTTTAACAGATGTGGTCAAAATAGCTACAGGTGATAGTTGAAAACCCTCATAAGAGGAAACTGCCAGATCATGTAAGTAATGAGATAGGATAGCATTAGTAGTAGTTTATATACCAGCCCACACATGGTCTTCTAGAGGGAAATTCAACCGATTAACTAATGACATAGAAATATGACAAATCTGGCAAGATGTGGCATGTTAAATATTCCTTTCCTGTAATGATAATTCATTATAGGCCTTGTGAATCAATTTATAAAGCCAACTTGTGAATTTTTTATAAATTATTTTTATAACTTATTTTGGAGAAGATTTAAGTTAAAAGTTGAATCAGTTTTTACTTTTGTGATTATTTATTTATTCACTTGAGTCTCAGCCACACTACATCTTTACTATAGGTTTATTATACTAACACTCACTACACGAAGTTTCATTCTTCCTCTCACAGACCCCTTGCCACTAAAACCACAATGGAAAAACAGTAATTGAACTATTCTATTTAAATAAATGCATTTTGGTTTTTATGGCCTCTCTTTTAAGAAATCAAGCATGACATGACATAAACACACACTGGCTTTTGTACAGGTTAGATGTATGACCAGTAAGTCAGCTCATGAACTAGTAACTAAGGAATGAACAAAATACTATAGACACCAAGAAAAAATAGTTTTGTTTAATTGTAGTTACTGTCTATTACCTAAATACATCACAGTACGGCAATTCCAAACCCCAGTCTACTTCAGTTTCAACTTTATACTCATATCTAACAATGTCAACTTTTTTATTCAACAGCAGGCAAAGTCATAAAGTTTCTTGAGTTATGTCAATGACATCAGATAAACCATTCATGTAAGGATATGGTATCTTGATCTTTTCATCTTGACTTTTTATGATATTAACACAAACAGAAAACGGATTGAACATATAAAATTAGGAGATGGCTTGACTGGGTTATCAAACAGGTTTTACTACAAGTAACAAATGTACAATAAAGTCTTTTTCATTATGCAGGTAAGCTGTCTACAAACTTAATGTTCTAAAAGTGGGTTCATTTCCATTATACTTGATCAAAGGACCAAGGTTTCAACAGTACTGACATGACATGATGTAGGCACTAAGGAGAAAAATCACAAACACCTTCAGCAATTACAACCATTATTAGTGTGGAAATAAACTGTATCTAGGTGGAGCCACTGTTGCTGAGTAAATAAAGTAGTGTAGTAATGCATGACTGAACAAGATTTAAAACATTATTAGTACTGTTTGTCTTTATTACTTTATCTTTCTTTGACTATTTGCTGAAACTCATCAGCAACCTTATTAAGTTCACTTTTGATGTGAGGTTGTTTTCAATGATACATGAGGCTAGTACATCTAGTTCCTCTTGGCAGTGTTATGTTACTAAAATTATTTGCACATGGCATAGTTAAAATACAATTGCAGGCTGTGTCATTGTTCAGAAATGTGTGTGCAAGCTTCAAATGTTTTAGATTTCTAAGTTGAAGAAAAAAGTCCATAGTGATGTTGTTTTAATTACAGCATAAGTTCTAAACTAGTCATATTCATTGGTAAAATTCACATCTAATTCTTCTGTGTATTCATCTCCTAAACATTTTGTAGCTGATTTAATATCATGTCTCCAACAATATAATCAGTGCTTGCCAAATGTTTTTCATCAAGTTCATCTGAAAATTTGTTTCACTCTCTGAATGAGTAGAGAATCTTGCAGGATTGTATGATGTTTTTCAGCAGTCCAACCACACATTCAACATGAATTTAAACAGAATACGTCTCACTTGTTATTGGTGCAACTCTTCATCATATTTGCGTGCTTGAAGCAACAAAAGATGAACAGTTGGTACAAGCATGATTCAAGAGTTGGAAATGAAGACAATTTTCCAATCATCACTGTTTGTTCGGCCCTTTGCCTTGGTTATGTTTGCATTACATTGTGGGAGGACAAAGTCCCTGAATGTGAAACTTCAAGAATGAAGCCTTTTTAATTGAAGGGCTAAATGCAGAAATGGACAACTATACCATTATGTCTGATCCTCAATTACTGTTATGTAAAACAACCAGTAACTCATAATTATGATTACATTTCAAGATGATCAAATAATTGAAACTAGTTTTTCTGATCACTTTCTGTATTTGATTATTCCAACCATCCAAGTAATCAGACTGTTGCCATTATAAATTATCTTTATAATTTTCTGTCATAAACTTTACGACACCAGTCCTTCAAACTTAGATCTCTACAACTACTAGTAAGTCTAATAATAAACATAAAGGGTACTTTTAATAATAATGTGATAGCTAAGTATAGAACAACCATGTAACAAATAAACATGCCCTTACAGACAACTATGTAGAAAACAGATATGAGGCTATCACTACTCTGTATGAAAAATGAAGGTTCTTATGAGTACTTAAAAAAATACACAGGTTTGAACATTTTCTGAAGCTTTATGTAAAAATAAAAAATCTAACTTTGAAGATACTGTTCGTGGACAACTTAGCAAACTGAAGTGATCAGATCAGATTTTAAGAATGAAACATTGATGATGGTTGACTGTAGTCAGTACATTGAATATATTTGTCAGGTAAGAGTTTATTAATGTAAATATTCTTGTATTTAATATATTTGTCAGATAAGAGCTCAGCTAAAGTAAATATTCTTGTATTTAATACATTTGTCAGGTAAGAGCTCAGCTAAAGTAAATATTCTTGTATTTAATACATTTGTCAGGTAAGAGCTTAGGTAAAGTAAATATTCTTGTATTTAATACATTTGTCATGTAAGAGTTTTACTAAAGTAAATATTCTTGTATTTAATACATTTGTCAGGTAAGAGCTTAGGTAAAGTAAATATTCTTGTATTTAATACATTTGTCAGGTAAGAGCTTAGGTAAAGTAAATATTCTTGTATTTAATACATTTGTCAGGTAAGAGTTTTACTAAAGTAAATATTCTTGTATTTAATACATTTGTCAGGTAAGAGCTTAGCTAAAGTAAATATTGTATTTGATATATTTGTTGCGTAAGAGCTTAGCTAAAGTAAATATTGTATTTAACACATTTGTCAAATTAGTGACATTATAAATTCTCATTATAATTTTCCATTCACTCAAGGTTCACAACTGTGAAATAATTTGTAGGTCATAAACTTTACTATATCAGTCCCTCAAAGCTAATTCTATCTACCACTAGTAGTGGTACTTCTAATTTATGGTAGTTATGTGCTTATTTTAGTTCTTTACAAATATAGTTTTAATTCTCTTGAGCATGCTTTCACACATTCTACTGCAGTTCAATCAAAAGAATGCGATAAATACTATTAACTTCTCACAAATAAGTTAAGAGTATAATTATAAACGAAATGCACCAAAAGTGAGAAGACAACTGTATTGAATGACCAAACTCATCAGTCGCCATACAGAATGGCCGTCAGCCACAATGCGCGACTATTTAAACATTTGGACTAAAGTAAACAAGTGTATCATCGCTGTTCGCTCTTCTACATAAAATATTTTCTCAACCCAAACGACCCGTTTTTGCATAAGTGTATCATTAAAAGGCAAATATTCTCAGATGTGCAGATTTTCAACGAATAGTAACAATAATATTCATATTTTTTAACTCTGTTATCAGTGTTAGTATTGATACTACTAATAGTAGCATTATATTAGTTATTATGAGTTACATTACTGTTACTTTAATAATGTATTAAACTATTTTCCGTAACTTCAATTCTACTCAGGTTGGTGTGAATTTCTTTCATTTTCTATTTTTCAAGAAATGCTAATTTTCACAAGTATTATCTTATGGACCCGAGTTAATTTCGTTTTTCTAACAAAAAACGATAAAACGTAAAACACTTTCGAAGTTTATAACAATCCCATCCATTCACCTACCGCTCGTGTTATTAAATAACGTACAACTTCTAACAACTTTATCTCTACCAATACCGGACATACGTAAACGACATCCGAAGTTGATACAAAATGGCAAGTACTAAATTAAAATACAAAGAAAAGGTTTATATCTCTCACAAATTTAATAGAAGGATACCTACGTTAGCAGTCCCTAATTTAGCAGCAAATTTGAAATTTATTTACAACAAAGAAAACATCACAAAAATGCATGAAATTAAATGCCGAAAACGAAACACACAAATATATACAACATTAATATATACAAATAGAAAAAATCAGGAAATATATACAACACTAATATATACAAATTGAAAAAAAACGTGAAATTTCCTGAGTCAAATTGAAATGAATCATGCAAAAATTCAAATATTAATTTCAAATTTTTAAATTCGGAAAAACGTGATTCAAATTTTTGAGATAGATTTTTGATTCAGTTTACACAGAGATCACCTTTAGCATCAGAGAAATCAGAGTCCTTATTATTTTCTGGAAAACTATCCAACTTTGCAAAACGTGTGAAATCATTCTTTTGTAATTATTCCGCAATGACGTTTAGCTTTAATTGAAATTCGTGAATAGATTGTAATTGCTAGCTTATTATTTTGCTTCTTCCCTGAAGCTTCGTTTCAAATTATTCAAGTGAGCCACCATGTCGCACAGAAAGTGCAAATCACACTGCTATGACAAAGTTTCAATTTCGTGAAAATTTTCAATCTTACTTTTTTAACAAGATACTCTTTTATTTCAGGAAATAAGGAAGTAAATCGTTCCAAGACTTTTCCTCTAGTCAACCAGCTCACATTTGTAAAATCAGTAAAATCGTCAAAAGTACGGACACAATTTTTGAACAATGTCCATTAAACTGTTCAATTCATCACTTTTAGACATCTGAGCACATAAATTTTCCTGATACAAAATGCATTCGAATGGCAGCGTGGATTTTACATTATTTTAAATTAAATGCTACTTTAAAAGAAATAGAAATTCTAATTGAATTTGTTTACATTTCAAGAAATTTTTCAAAGGTGTATTTTTTTCATATGTTCGGTCTCGTAATATACAAAGGCCAAACATTTCTTCCCTAACTTGAAGATCTGAAGTTATATGCCGAACCCAAAATGTCAAATGTGTAGTGTCACTAACGTTTGTTGACTCGTCTAGTGCTAAAGAAAGACACAAGTATATTTTTAGTTGTTAAAGCAACTGATCTTCTATGTCTTTCGCCAACTCTAACATTCTGCAAACAATTGTTCTTCAACTCAATTGCAAATTATTTATCTTTTGAATTGTAGTATCTTTTATTTTTGAATCATAATTCTCCTACAGAGTTTTAATTACCACAATCAACATCAGAAAATTAGTTATTTTTTGAGCTAGAATTCAAGCTACTTTATAGCTACCTAACGTAACCAGTCCCATCGACGATAAAAATCTTTTACGGTCTCCATTTTGTTCATGAAGTTGTGCTTTCAGATGGCTAATTTCATTCATATGACTTTCTGCTATCAACTGGAAAATTTACATCAAATTCGTTGTGAAAATTGTTGAAGTGTTACTTAAGGTTATTTTTTTTATCATTACTAAAAACTTTGTTTCATAAACGACACACTGTCTTATTATTTGCTCAATCACTGCCAACTTCAACTCCCGGCTTTCATTAAATTCTCGTTTCACGTTTTTCCAGTCATGCGCCATTCTTTATTCAGCAGTAATGCCAGAATAAATTAAATTGCCTTTATTTTCTGAGTGTTCACCATCATTTGAATTCGTTCGTTTTCGAATTATCCGCTTATCAGTATCATGGGATTAGAAACAAAATATATTTAAATGCCTGAAAGTTGCACAATAAAAAATATGTTTGCAAGCACATGCAAAACAACGCACACTCGATAACAATGATATAAACCAGACTGGCGTCACAAAATGACATTAATGATGACATGAGGCAGTGCAACTGATTTCCAAAATCAAGCTGGCCGCAATTGTGCTATCCACTGGTCATCTTTTGCAGTTACGACCTTTGTATTCATTGATACTTTTCTTAGATCAGTGGTGGGCAACTCCATAAGATTTGATTATTTGATTATTTACTTTTCTATTGTTAACATAAATAAGTTTAATAACTCGTTTTTATTTATGTACACGGTTTGGTTAGATTTGTTTTCAATTTGGCGCAAAGCCACTCGAGGGCTATCTGCACTAGCCGTCCCTAATTTAGCAGTGTAAGACTAGAGGAAAGGCAGCTTGTCATAACTACCCTCTGTTAACTTTTGGGTTATACTTTTACCAATGAATAGTGGGATTGATCGTTACCGTATAACGCACCTACTCCTGAAAGGGCGAGTATGTTTAGTGTGAAAAGGATTCGAACCCACGACCCTCAGATTACGAGTCAAGTGTCTTAATCACCTGCCCATATCGAAGTTCTCTCTATATACATATACAATTTATTATAATCGAAATATGACTGTATTTTTCCAGGTACTAGTTAACTGAAACACAGTCAAGACAGATCACTTTATCAAGTCCCCCGCTAGTACAATGGTAAATCTACGGATTTACAACGCTAAAATCAGCGGTTCGATTTCCCTCAGTGGACTCAGCAGATAGCCCAATGTGGCTTTGCTATAAGAAGACAAACACACACTTTATTAAAACTAATGGTTGGTTTATGTTATTGAATAGGGTATCATAAGTATATGGGCACTGTGTCGTGGGAACTCCTGTATTGTTAGTCAAGCACTGCTGAAAGGTGGATATAATAAAAGTGATCTATATACATGAATATGTTATGAGATTTAAGCTATTTAGTCTGAACATTTATGATTTTGTTTTGTAATTTGTAGTCATCCTATACCAATTTTTTTTTTTTTTGGAATTTCGCACAAAGCTACTCGAGGGTTATCTGTGCTAGCTGTTCCTAATTTAGAAGCGTAAGAGTAGAGGGAAGGCAGCTAGTCATCACCACTCACCACCAACTATTGGGCTACTCTTTTACCAACGAAAAGTGGGATTGACCATCACATTATAACGCCCCCACGGCTGGGAAGACGAGCATGTTTAGCGCGACTCGGATGCGAACCTGCGACCCTCAGATTACGAACGCATGCCTTAACGCGCTCGGCCATGCCAGGCCTCCTATAACGAAAATGTCATAATTTATGTTAATTTCCTAATGGTTTAATTATGATGGTAAATAGATCTGTCAAATTGACTAAGCCTATACGGAGATTCGTCAATGAAAATAACATAAAACGTAATGGTTTTCTTCAGAAACGTTTCATAAAACAATCTAGAAATTATGAGAATCTCGCACGTGAAGCTTGAATTTTTTCTGATGCATAAATTATTTTTCATCTTAAAATGAAAATAATTTTTGCATATTGGATATGTACGAGAAAAACTTAAGAGTTAAAAACTGCACATTAAAGCGTTGTAATGTTAACTAATAAACTGTCAAATTTCTGAACATACGCTTACTAATTTAAAAGTAATTACACAAAAACAACATTGTAACCATTTTCCACTAGTTTTAGTCTTCTTCCTGCAATTACTTTTAAATTAGTAAGCATATGATAACGAAATTTGGCAAATTATCAGTAAAGATTACAAAGCTTTAGTATGCAATTTTCTTTCGAGTTTAGCAAATTGTGCCTGTGATCAGCAATCTTGGACAAGTTTTGTGTTTTTATTTCAAAACAAAATTCGTCTCCCAATAGAAACATTACATCATTAATTGGCAGAGTATAGTGTAATAAGTATAACAACCTAATAATATATACTGCCTCACGATGCGTCGCGTTGGTAATATTTATAGATGTGAGGACGTTTTTCGAAACTTCGGTCCAGGTAACAATATTAGTAATACACTAATGTTTACGTACATATATATTATTGATTTTTACACTCGAGAATCTTCTACAACTTTAGTGTGTAAAGACAGATTTAACACTATAAGTCAAGCACATTTTTAAACATAAATTTATCTTAAACCAACATCAGTATTTAAATATATACTCTTCAAAACAAGAAACGCAAAAGGGATATTTTTTATTTTAAAGAGAAATATATATATAATAACGTTACAAGCTCAGAGTACGTGATATTATTCGTGTTAAGGCACTGATTGTCAGACCAAAATGACAATAAAAGTTGTACACTTTGAAAACGGAAGAAAACAAACGATTTTTCGCCAAAGGTCATTCGTGTCCAATAAATTTGTTTGAGAGATCTGCATGTTCTGCAAGTGTAACGTGTGCAAAATCCCTATAAAAGTGACGGGTTCTCGGTTTCCATAGCTCAGTGTTAAGTCACCGACACACGATACAGTTACGCCAAGATTAACTGAAGCACAACGCAACAACGCCATTGGTCGTGGAAGCAGGCGAATCTTGAGCAGATGTTGCCAGAATTGTGAATGTTCACCTAAGCACCATCACTAGGCTATGGAATCGTCACCAACAACATGGATCAACTCGTGATCGTCCACGATCTGGCAGATCTCATGTGAGCACGCCCGCACAAAAACGCTACATCCAGTTATGTCACTTTCGGGATAGGACCACCACTGCGACGTCTACTGCCTTAACCATATCAGGGCTGCGTAAGATTTCCGATCAGACCGTACACAACCGTCTACGAGATGCAAGAATCCGACCTCGACATTGAGTCAGAGGCGTCATCCTCACTCAGCAACATCGTCAAGCACGGCTGCACTGGACTCTGGCACATCGGGTATGACCTCACCGACGATGGAAACATGTTTGGTTCAGCGATGAATCACGTTTTATGCTTCTTAGGCAGGATGGAAGGACCCGTGTTTAACGTCACCAAGGTGAACGTTTTGCAACAAACTGTATGCATGAAGTTAACAGATTTGGTGGTGGCAGCGTCATTATTTGGGCAACCATCGCCTACAATGCCAGAATACACCTTTTACACATTCGAGGGAATCGTACGGCTCAACGATACGTCGAAGAGATTCTTAGGCCCCATGTACAACCCATCATGGTGAACGTCAACGATGTTTTTCAACATGACAACGCCCGTCCTAACACAGCCCGACTCACCACTGTCTTATTGAGACACCACAACATCAACGTTTTGCCCTGGCCCTCCAAACCACCAGATTTAAACCCCATCGAACATCTTTGGGACGAGTTGGACCAACGTCTGCGACGGCGACAACCTCATCTACAGACTCTACCTCAGCTTGCAGCAGCTTTGCTTCCGTGGGCAGGAGATGCCAAGCAGTTATTGATGCTCACGGGGGGCATACTCGTTATTGACGTTGAGTGACGTTAAACTTTAACTAGTGAGCGTGGACTTCGCCTTTGCAGACTTTGGATGTTCAACAGTGAATGTGCAAAGTTTCACACATGTCATACAGAAGTACCCGGAATAAACTTGTTAACAGTTTGTCTCAAATTTTGCCTTTTACATTTCTTTTTTTTTGAAAAGTTTCTATATAAAACAGTAAATCTGTTACACTGGGTAGCGTGTCAGTAATGCTCATCTGGCAAGGTTTGTTGCAAGAAAACAAAATTGTTTATTTTATTTTACTTAGTTAAATTTTTTATATTCCACCACAGTTAGTTTAAACCCTCTCTCAACAGCTGCATACTTAATTAGTAACAGTTCCTTAATTTTTCCTGTTACGAATTTATCTGTAAAGCTTTGTAAACATATATATAAAACTAGATTTTTTTTTCATTTTTGAATGATATTATTCTCAATGTGACGGTATAAGAACAACAAAAGGTTTGCTATAAACTGATATTTCCAAACATAGTGTTGTTGTAAACCTCAACAATACTGTTACGTTTTTTTTATGTGGACTGAACGCAACAGAAAGACACAGGTAACAGCTTATATGATTTATTACAATAAACTATTATATATGTGACAGATATAAAATAAATTATATAATAACAATGACAGATGTTCAGTTTCAACCTTCAAAATTAATTACAATACAAAATGGTACTGGCCTGTGTCCAATTTAATGATCCAGAATGAAAGCCCAAAAGTCCAGATCAGAAATCCAAAATTCCAGACTAGGGGTGAATTTGGTCCCACGAAGAAATTCCGAAGTTTAAATGGAGAAGTCTAGAAACAATTCACAGTCCAATAAATTTGACGAAGTTCTTTTTACGATGTTTTTGATGAATGTCTCAAATTTGTCGTTTTCCAACTTGCCCCAGTCTCCCCTAAACAGTCCTATACGTGTTGACTTTCAGTATAACCAGTAATTTGAATGAATCGTAAAGATTGACGAAGTAAAATCACAGCTTTTGTAGATCTAGCCCCAGTCACAAATCCAAGTTGAATAAACACACAGCAAACGTTGAAAACTTCTTAAACGAAGACAACATCTCTTGAATCGAATGAAAACGAATGACTGACTGACTCTCCTCGCATCGCCATCTGTTTATATACTAGTAGGCCTACTGTATTCTCGAACAATCGCGTAACTTCCACAGAATTCGTCTCGTACAGACACCAGGCCAATACAAATGATCGATCTACCTAATTCTAGAAATTTCTACATGAATAACAACGTATATACATAACGCTTTATACATAACAAATACTCTCCATTATGATGTGTTGATTAACTTGTGTTCAGGATTACTGACGAGAAGTGGAATTCTCCGAAACTAGTATAACCCAAAAACACACGTTTATCAAAGTACAGATTAAACTGGACCTCCTTGAACTTAAACTTTTAAATTAAACATTTTTTTTGGAATTCTGGATATATACGATGTTTGTAAGTTATCGACTATTTCATTTTTAACAAGTATCTATAAAAAACGTAATATGCTATTTTTTTCAATTTCATATTGAATTGAATTTATGGTTCTTTGCTATTCAAATAATTATAAAATGTTGAATATTGATTTAATTACAAAAACGTTTGTCTGTTCTTGAATTTCGTACAAAACTACACGTGAGCTATCTGCGCTAGCTCTCTTTCATTTAGCAGTGTGATATTAGAGCGAAGGCAGCTAGTCATCACCATCCACCAACAACTTTTGGGCTGTTCTTTTACCGACAAATAATGGGACTGACCGTACATTTTATCATCCACACTGCTGAAAGTGCGAACATGCTTAGTGTTTGAAGGGGAATTCAAACCCGTGACCCTCAAATTACAAGTCGACTCTACTTAACCGCCTGGCAATGATGGGAAGTTTAAATATTAACGCATTTTAATACTGTTGAAATGTTGGCATTCAATAACACAATTGATTTAAGCGTCGTACTTGTTCGGAAATAAAATTTATTAAGTGTAAAAACTGTAATGAAATATACGCAGTCATAAATAAACTCGATACGAAAGTGTTATTGCATCACACTGTTACTGGTAAAAAATGTTAATTCTAATTTTACCACTGAATACGAAAACTCGCTCAATGCTAAAGTTGTTTTTGTAATTCGGATATTATAAACTAACATTTCAAAAAAATTGAGATATTAACGCTGATTTTAAAGAAATTCCGAAATGTATGTTTAAAAAAAGTTTTTGATAATGCCACATTTGAAATATTTATCAGAGAACATGGTTTTATCAACTGGTGGATTTGTTATGATAATTTTTTTATTTAAAGTGTTCTAGGAAAAAAACTTTAACTATATAAAAGAACAAAAAACGTACCTATTAAAAGGAAATGAAATAGTTTAGTTATCATAAGTGCACAGGCCTCCAATGGTTTTGTTGTCTTAAGTTTTACATATTCTATGGTAATCCCTAAACTGTAAATCTGAAAACAGTGTCAATTATTCTCCATAACATATAGGTTATTCACAAAACGACGTGCGTACTTTTACATAAGCGAATCATTTTCATCAGGGGCGTAGATCCTGGGAGTATACATTCCCCTTCATTTTAGGTGGGGGTATGGTGCATACAATTATCTCCCCACTACAGTTTGGTCTGTTGAATTGTTTCATTGCATCACAGGCCTGCAAATTGTGTGTTTGTTCTTGTGATTCTCGTGTTCTTACCAATCGAATCACATAATTAGGCCTAGATGTAGGTTTTTTTCAGTAGCCGAAATGTATATCTTTAATATAGGCGTGCTTTTCGAGTTAAGCGATAGTTCGTAAGTATCAGTCAGTAGGCGTAAGTATACATGCAAGGCTTGCAAGCACTATCACAGAATCTACCTACGTCTTGTACGTAGTGTAAGATTAAGTAAAATTCTCATCACAACAGACTAAACAGAGCATGAAATTCGAAAATATTACTCTCAAGCGTAAATTCCTGTGATCTAGATCTGGCAGGCCATTTGTAGCTTGTAGCTGCATCAATCTTATGTGTATATTGTGCAGTTTTCCTTTGCCATCTGTTCTTATGCATGTATAGCTGGTTTTATTGTTGAACACCTTACTCTCCTTAGCTGCCGATGCCGCTAACCATAGTGTACGTTTAGTGTACAGTTAACAACAGGTTCGGGCCGCTCGGATCCAGACGCGCCCTTGTCCGCTCGGATTCAAAAGCGCTCTACATCACCCCCCCCTCCTCTTCCTTTAGTCTGAGCCTCGATTTTACAACAGGGCTCATTAGACCTGTGTTTGTGGCCATCATTAATCCATGAAATTTCAGGTTAGCACCGCTCTCTAATTAAGTTCTAGTGCTTTATATTAAATTACAATATATTTTCTTATAAAAGATAGTAAAGATATTGTATTTTATTGTAAAATTAGAACACAAAATGAGCGATTTTAATAGTCTGAAGCCTCTACTTCAATTGTATTGTTAGTTTTTAGCAAAGGAATAAAAACTTGCCATACAGAGGAAATACCATGTTCATCAGAGGACGAGTTTGAAAATGCTTGTGCAACCATTGCACATCATGAACCATCAGATAGTTGTAAAACAAGTTTGTGCAGTAATGAAAAATCTAACATTTTACAGATACAGTGTGGAAAGTTATATCATTCAGATGCACAACTAATACCACGACAGAAAGCAATATCTCAAAATATCAACCTTCAGGGCAAGTGGTTTGATGAGTTCCCATGGCTGCACTTCGAAAATCAGACTGAAAAAGTCATATGCTTTCATTGTGCCAAGGCGGAAAATAGGGGCCTTTTTACAGGGAAATTGGAGAAACCAGTGGAGTATAACTTTATATCCACCGGGTTTTGCAACTGAAAAAGGCAAAACAGAAATTCAACGAACACCAATCCTCCTCTCAGCACAAATTCGCTATATCTCCAGAAGGTTCACTTGATGTAACTCCAGTGACTGTCCAGCTACATGATGGAAAAAAGAAGCAGCAGGAAGAATACAAAAGAAGTCTAGCTAAAATATTCAGAAGTTTACGTTTCTTACTGAGTCAAGGTTTAGCATTGCGTGGACACACTGATACGGAGGGGAACTTCCTGCAGTTAATGAAGATCCTGGAAGAGGAAGATTTTGAGTTGACGTCCTACTAGTCAAAGAAAACCACATTCACATCACCCCAGGTTCAGAATGAAATAATGGAGATGTTCAGCCATCAAATATTGAGGAACATAACACACGAAGTGCAGCAAAGTAAAATCTTTGCATTAATGGTTGATGGCACTTAATATGTTACAGGTGCCGAACAGGAAGCAATATGTGTACGATATGTAGATGAGAACCTTGACGTCCATGAGATAATTCTTGGTTTGTACAGTGTTTCCAATACAACTGGTGAAACAATATCCTCGAATATACTTGATGTACTGACTAGAGACAATTTACCACTGTCAGGATTAAAAGCACAAACTTATGATGGAGCTGCTAACATTAGTGGTGCGTACAGTGAATGCCAGGAAAAATAAAAGAGAAATGACCATCAGCTTTGTTTTTTCATTGTGTAGCACACAAGGCTAATTTAATAATGTTACATGCAGTTGAAGCTTGTGAATTTGTTCAAGATTCTATCCAGTGGGTACATGAACTTGGTGTCTTGCTTCAGAGGTCAAGCAAATACAAGACAATCTTTGAAAATATTGTATCGTCAGACAACCACAATGGTCCAGTTAAATAAATCCGTCCACTGTGTCCAACACTCTGGTTGTTCCGCCTATCTGCAATTACATGTGCTAATGATCACTACAGTAACATTGTTGATTCTTTGTCTGAATTAGCAAATGAAAAATCAGATGCAGCAGTGAAAGCACAAGATCGGCTGGACAGATTTGACAAAGGAAAGACAGTTTAGGATTGTTGATGGCTCAGCATCCATAAGCTGCATTACAGGAACTAAACCGTGTATTCCAAGCAAAATCAGCGACAGTATCTGGCATGATTGAAGGACCTGTAATGACAGTTGAACAATCGTGGGTATTGCAAACAGAGGAAAATTACAACAAGATATTTGATGAAGCTGAGAAAAAGGTAACTTCCCTAAATCTGGTACCTATTGAACTACCAAGCATTCGCAGACCCCCAGAAGTATCACAGGTGATGGCTCAGCACACCATTCTGCAACAGCTAGAGATTACTACAGAAGCCAGTATTTTGAATTTGTGGACACAGTCATAAAACATCTGACCACTAGATTCAATGTAGACAACAATGACTTGAGGCAATATCTGGCACTTGAGAACATGATCACATCTGGCAAGATTGACAACTCGGTTATAAACTTCTATCCACAAATCTCTGCACAATGGCTCGAGTTTCAGTTGCCTATGTTCAAAGGAACAACAAAAGCAGTATCTCCGAAAGGTGCGAAGGATGCTTACTGTAAAATGCATGAAACAAACAAGCAGATATTTAGTGAAGTGTTTCTTCTCATGAAAATTTTGCTTATATGTCCAGTATCCAGCTGTGAATATGAACGCAGCTTTTCTGTATTAAGACGGTTGAAGACGTGGTAAAGGTCAACTATGTCTCAGTGTTGCCTCAACCATGTGGCAGTCTGTCACACTTATAAAGATGATGTCGACAAGATAAATATAGAAGAGCTTATGAAAGAATTCATAAACAGATCATCACAAAGGAGGTCTACGTTTGGGAACATGTAGACTAGAGGACTAAATGAATCTTACTTCAATGAAAAGTATGAATAATTTTGTGCTACATTGTATTGATGTGTAATTTTCAAGAGTTCGAAAAGACATTTTAATTATTTTTATCAAAAAACATGAACAGTTTTTCAGTACATATAAACTTATCAAGGGTAATTACTAATTTCATAAATATTTGAAAACGTAATTTATGTTAGTTAATGTAAGTGTTCTTGTATTTAATATATTTGTCAGGTAAGAGCTTAGTTAATGTAAATGTTCTTGTATTTAATATATTTGTCAGGTAAAACCTTAGCTAAAGTAAATGTTCTTGTATTTAATATATTTGCCAGATAAGAGCTTAGTTAATGTAAATGTTCTTGTATTTAATATATTTGTCAGGTAAGAGCTTAGCTAAAGCAAATGTTCTTGTATTTAATATATTTTTGAGGTAAGAGCTTAGTTAATTTAAATGTTCTTGTATTTAATATATTTGTCAGGTAAGAGCTTAGTTAATGTAAATGTTCTTGTATTTAATATATTTGTCAGGTAAGAGCTTAGCTAAAGTAAATGTTCTTGTATTTAATTGTTTGTTTTGGAATTTCGCACAAAGCTACTCGAGGGCTATCTGTGCTAGCCGTCCCAAATTTAGCAGTGTAAGACTAGAGGGAAAGCAGCTAGTCATCACCACCCACCGCCAACTCTTGGGCTACTCTTTTACCAACGGCAAGTGGGATTGACCGTCACATTACAACGCCACCACGGCTGGGAGGGTGAACATGTTTGGCCCGAATCAGGTGCGAACCCGCGCCCCTCGGATTACGAAGCGCACGCCTTAACGCGCTTGGCCATGACAGGCCCTTTTATTTAATATATTTGTTAGATAAGAGCTTAGTTAATGTAAATGTTCTTGTATTTAATATATTTGTTAGTTAAGAGCTTAGTTAATGTAAATGTTCTTGTATTTAATATATTTTCAAGAAATTGTCTGATTTGTGTAAACCTTCTTTTATTTAATGTACTAATCCAGTTATATACTGATTTATTGTTCCTTACCTTTAACATAATGTTTTGATTAGTTAGTAAACCATGTTTTGTGCCTCATTTTGGTAGGACGATGTTAGATAAAGTCACGATACAACTCATTAGCAGTTACTTTATTTTGGAGGAAACAAGATGTTTAAAGTAAAACAAGTTTGTAAATATTCGTTACACTTGTACAACAGTAATTGACTGAATTTTCGGAAAATGCAACTTTATGATAAAACAAAACACGAACATGATAATAAGAAGTATTTACCAAACGTTTTGGATTCTTCACAGTTTCATTATGAGTAACCTATAGGTGCAAAAATCAAACAATATTTGTAATTACAAAAGAAATATATACATAAGAAGTAAACATTTTGAATATAAACAGATAACGTGGCACAGTTGAAATATTTAAATAAAAATAAGTTTAACCTCGTGAAGGCTGTGTATTATTTATGTACAGAAGAAGAGTTTTTAAGTATAGTCTTTCTTTTACGAGAAATTTAGTATCATGTTTGGCTGTTGAAATAATTTTAAAACTGTAGTAAAACTCGGATGTTTTATTTCTATATTGTACTGATAGATAACACAGTTGGGGGTTGGTAGTTTCCTTCCAGTGTTTATTGATAAGCCCATGTGTTCACAAGCTCGTGCTTTGATGTTACATTTGGTTTCAGCAATGTAAGAGGCCTTACCGTCTCCAATATCTGTGTAAGTAGTCGATATGTAAACAATGTGCAGTCAGTAAACGATCATTATAGCGGTAAAAATCGTGAGCCTGAAATTCAGTTTCATAATAAGTTTCAGACCAATTTGAGGATAGTAGAAATTATATATATTTTGAACTGTTTCATGATAACGTAGTTTTATCTCTTGGGATATGGTAAGCAAGCTCATAAGGGAAGTTCTGGTAAAATGTGTATCTCAGGTGGTTTTATAACCGAGTTTTTTCTTAACACAGTTTTATTAAGAATCACAACTGTTTTCTTTGTCTGGCCGGGTTATAATAGTATTTTGTTTCTTTGCTGGTATTTCAGGGAGAATGTTAAGTTTTTAACTTGGTAGTAAATCTTTCTCGTGCTTCTCCGGAAGTATTCTTGAAAAAACTGGGTAAAGATTTTATACTCTGGTAGAAGGTTTTCCAGGCATAGAAGTTGTTGGTTCATTTAAGTTTTGCGGATAGTATGAAGAGATTCAAACCTCTGGATGGCTATAATCCGTGATGACGAGAAAACTCACTTGTAGAGAAAATTATATATTTAAAAGCGGTTGATGTGGATAGAGAAGGCACTAATAGAGGAGCGAACAATGTTTTGACCTTATTCGGTCATCGTCAGGTCACAAAGAAAGAAAGGGTTACTGAGTGTAGGAATGTAGAGAGCGTGCTTAGATGTTGCATATATTTATTTATATAGATATAAAGGTGTTCCTTTTTATTGGTTTATTTTGGGCTTGGGTTGTTGTATAAGTAAGGCTTCTTTAATTTGAGTTTGTTTATATTTGATTCTTTATTTAGTATTTGAGTGTTTTCTATGGTTATGTTGTGTTTATTTCATTTGCAATGCTCGAAAACGTATGAAGGTAACTTTTTGTGTTCTTTGAATCGGATATTTCTACTTGTTTCTCCAATAAAAATTCGTGTCAGCTGTTACATTGTATTTTATAAATAATGTTGGTGTGGTGTTTGTCAGTGTAGTTTTTACAGAGTATAGACCTTAGTTTTGTATCTGTTTTTTAATAAATTCGGTATTAAATGGGATGTTATATTTTTTGCCAAATGTTTTTGGTTTTTTTTCTGCTATTGTCAGGAATAAATGGTATGCAGCAGCATATGGTTTCGTGATTTTATTTAATCGTGGGGCATATTTACTTTTGTCAGTTGAATTTGCTTTTTGTCTGGGTGTGTGCGTATAATAATCAATGATGTCAAGAAACCCACTTGTAGAGAAATATATGTATGTAAGAGCGGCTCATTTGGGTTGAGAAAATATTTTACGTAGAGGAGTGAACAACGTTTCGACCTTCTTTCTGTGAACCTGACGATGATCGAAGAGCTCAAACGAGTTGCTTTTACATGCATGTGTGCGTATAATGTGTTTTTTTTTCAGTTTGTGGAGGAAACATAAAATTAAAGAAGCCTTACTTTTACAATAACTCAAACCCAAGTCAAACCAATACAAAGGAACGCCTTTGCACCTGTATTAATAAACGTATCCAACATCTAAGCACGCCCTCTAAATTTCCACACCACTCAATTACACAACCGTCTTCAAAAACGTGGTCAGCTACCGATCAGTAACCCTTTCTTTCTTTGTGAATCTGACGATGACCGAAGAACGTCGAAACGTTGCTCGTGTAAAATTATGGGGTCTGCACACAGCTGTGCTCTTTTTTTTATAACTGCACAGTTGGTTTCAACGCCAAATTTTATGTAGATAAGACCAGACCTCAAGCACTACGAGCATAAACTTCACTAGCCTACCTAAATTCCGAGCAGAAATCGAATGTTGACCACAACCGAGTTCCGACGGCAGGGCCAACACATAAAGTTAAAACGTTTATGTCATTGGCAAATGTACAACTTCAAATAAAAATACGTAATAGTTACCCTATCACAGGGCTCTTGGTGTCAGAAAGCTATCTTATTCACCCAAGCCTCTAGAGTGCTTAGACCAACATCTGTGGGAAGATGACGTTGAAAAAAGAGGAATCTATAGGAAAATTTTAGTTAGGGTCATGAAAGCGTTTTGTTCACCCAAACGTCGCTCCTTTATTGGTGCCTCCTCCACCATACCATCCGTTTTTAAATATATAATTTTCTTTGAATGGCTACTTAAACTGATGTTGTTGTAGCTACAGATGACTTGGTCAGGGGTGATCTTGGTGTAAGTTATGTTATTAGATGCTTTTCTTAGTTCAACATTTTGTTCGTTTCTGGAAATTTTATTATCGTTATTTTAGTTGATAAAATCCATTAGGTGGTTGAAGTTAGAGATAAAGTCAGTTTAAATAAAAAACGATATTTGTGTTGCTGTTTCCACCCGAGTTCTTCATTAACTAAGCAATTTTGACAAGTATGGTATACTATAAAGTTTGAAAGTTTCTAGAAGTGAGTCTGAACTGAAGAAACTTCAGAGTTAATGTTTTGTATTATGTTAAAACTAAATGTAAAAATTTATCATTTTTTGTTTAGTAGTTTAGTTTTTCAATAGTTTTGTACGTTTTGTGCCTGGAAAATGTATTTCAAATAATACCTCTACTAACTCTGTGGTTATTTCTCGCTCTCCATGGTTTCCACTCTTTGCTTTTCTATAAGCATCCAGAATGTTCCAGTCTTTGTATGACCTAATAATTAAGTGCCCCAGGAAAATTCTAATTTGCAAATTTCTAAACCCACTTCAATATGCACACTATCTAGGTAATGTATATAAACACATCCTGATAATGATCAAGATGTGCAGAAAATCGTTTGTTATCAAACATTTATAACAATCAAGATGTGGAGAAAATCATTTGCTATTAAACCTTTATAACAATCAAGACGTGCAAAAAATCGTTATTGAATCTTTATAACAATCAATATTGCGGAAAATTGTTTGTTATCAAATCGTTATAACAATCAATATGTTGAGAAAGTCATTTGCTATTAATTGTTTATAACAATCAAGATGTGCAGAAAATTGTTTGTTATCAACTCGTTATAACAATCAAGATGTGGAGAAAATTATTTGCTATTAAACCTTTATAACAATCAAGACGTGCAAAAAATCGTTATTGAATCTTTATAACAATCAAGATTGCGGAAAATCGTTTATTGTTGAATCTTTACGACAGTCAAAATGTGCAAAATATCGTTTGCTATTAAACCTTTATGACAACCAAGATGTGCAGAAAATTGTTTGTTATTAAAATTAAACCTTTATAACAATCAAGATGTGCAGAAAGTTATTTGTTTTTAAATCTTTATGACAGTCAAGATGTGCAGAAAATCGTTTTTTATTAAATCTTTATGACAATTAAGGTGTGCAGTAAATCGTTTGTTATTAAATCTTAATGACAATCAAGATGTTCAGTAAATCGTTTGTTATTAAATCTTAATGACAATCAAGATGTGCAGTAAATCGTTTGTTATTAAATCTTTATCACAATCAAGATGTGCAAAAAATCGTTTGTTATTAAATCTTTATGACAGTCAAGATGTGCAGAAAATCGTTTGTTATTAAATCTTTATGACAATTAAGGTGTGCAGTAAATCGTTTGTTATTAAATCTTAATGACAATCAAGATGTGCGGTAAATCGTTTGTTATTAAATCTTTATCACAATCAAGATGTGCAGAAAATCGTTTGTTATTAAATATTTATGACAATCAAGATGTGCAGAAAATCGTTTGTTATTAAATCTTAATGACAATCAAGATGTGCAGTAAATCGTAACTAAAACTTTATGACTTCGTCTGTTAATGTTCCACCAATGTCTTCACCACTAACTTTTTACTTTCTTCTTTCCATAGAGATCACTTTGCAAAACTACAGTTGTATTAGTGTCACCATGTATGTTAGAATCACAGCAACACACTGGAGAGAACAGAAAAAAGATGTTTAGTTTTATCAAACTATTAAAAAGTAAGTGGTACATCATATGATATACTTACAGTGGAAATATCACGTGTTCAATACGTCCTGAGTAAATTTACAGTGAAATAACATGTAAACTTTCTTTGCTTACCTGAAGATGACCTAAGAAGGTCGAAATGTTGTTCTCTACTTTATTTTAATAAAAGTTTTAATACCCATACCAGCCGTCGTGAGATACATAAGTTTCAACCTCGTCTAATGACTAGCCACGCGGAAATCTCTGGTCGTTTTGGGTAGTTCTCACGACATCAGATTAAATAACACAGGCCTGCGATGGTTTTATACGTCTTGAATTTTTCATATGCTCTACTGTTATTTCCGTAAACTGAGTGAATAAAATATCCATTTTCTCTTAAATATGTAATTTTTTTCATAAAACGTCGTATGTACTTTTACACCAGTGAATCATTTTCATTGAAATCGGGTCAAATATTGTTTTGTTTTAAATGTTGATAACTGCTGGGTATAGAAATCTCATGACATAATAAATATTTATTATGGTACGCAAAAATTCAGTTTGATCTAAGTAATAGTTATTTTTTCCTGATTTGTAAGAAAAATCTTTATATGATACAAAAGTATATTATTCTCGAAATCTGCGTGGCAGAATTATGGAAAAATCTATTAAAACTACAATAGCTTTTATAAAGTTTAAATTCGTAGACCTATTTGTTTGTTTTGTTTTAAAATTTCGCGCAAAGCTACATGAGGGCTTATTGCGCTAGCCGTCCCTAATTTATTAGTGTAAGACTATGAATAGTTTTGGGTGGTACTCTGGCGACACTGTGTGCGCTCTTATGGTAATTGAGGGAACTACTCAACCCTCTAGTGAGACTTCATTGTACTACCCACTCATGACGTCATCAGACGTAACATCTTTTTATAACAACTTTATGTACATATCAATGATTAGTTGTTTTTGTTTGTATTATATTTGTATATATTACATCTTTTAGAAGTACTAGTGTAAGGTAACTTTTCTGGAAGTAATATTTCCTTAGATTTAGCCCGATGGTAATTTTTAATATTCATTGCATTTTATGCAGATGACGTTTCTTATAGTATGTTTTAACATAACGTGTAACTATTTATATATATGTGTGTGTGTGTGTGTGTGTGTGTGTGTATAGTTGATAACCGATAAAACATGTAAACAGTTGATATATCACCTGTATTAACAGTACGTATCTGACAATTCATATAAACAGTTGACAACTCACAAAACTTATAACAATATTTGCACACAGTAATAATTGACAATTATTGATTGTTATGTATATATGTAAATATTTTGTTAACGACAACATGTCGTGTTGTGTTTGAATTTTCATTTCTATTATTCATTTTTCCATATTGATATTATTGTTTCGAAGTTTAAACTAATATTTTGTTATTTATTTAGGGTAACATTTAGAATTTTCTTGAATTAAGTAGACCAATCATATGTTTGTAAATGAGTGCTGGTGACTTCGTGTCTAGACTGTAGTCTCGTGCAAGAACGGACACGCGCGGATTGCTCTGGAGTTGTATGGAAATTGCAAGATTGTTCAAGAAATAGGCCTACCGGTATAAAAGACGGTGACGAGAGATAGATTCAGTCATTAGTTTTATTCGAAGAAAAAGAGTGAGATTCAGACATCAGTTTTATTTCAAAAGAAGAGAGTTAGTTATTTGAGAAAGATTAAGTGTTTGCTGTGTTTATTCAACTTGGATTTGTGACTGTAGTTAGATCTACGGAAGCTGTGATTTTATTTCGTCAATCTCTACGATACATCTGAATTACTGCTTGTGCTGAGAGACGGCGAATTTATTGAACTGTGAACTGTTTCGGAATTTCTTCGTGGGACCAAATTCACACCCTAGACTGGAATTTGAGACTTTAATTTTAGATCATTACATTAGATACAGGCCAGTACCGTTTTGTATTTGATTTATTTTGAAGTTTGAAACTAATATTATTTTGTTTTGTAATTAATTTCGAATGTTGTAACTTAATATCTGTCACTGTTATTATATAATTTATGTCATATCTGTTATATTTGTTAATAGTTTAGTGTAATAAATTATACAAGCTGTTATCTATGTTTTTCTGTTGCGTTTAATCTACGAAGAACTTAAAACATAAAAAAATACGTAACATGATTAATATTTTGTAACAGTCAATAACTCAAAATAAGCAATAGATGAATAGCCTACACACAATTACGTACTTAAATGTACTTCGATTTGTCAATAATGACTTGACAATAATTAAAAATCTAAATGCTACATACGAACATTATTATCAACATTTAAACCACATAAATATAATCTTTATATCTCCCATATATGGTATTTGATTGATATATACTTACTGAGCTGACTAAGTTTTTATTCAAGTCAAACGTTCGTGAAGCGTTCAGGATCACTTTGGAACTGTTCACGTGTCTAGATAAGAGAAAGTCCAACTTCCAGAGAAAATATGAAACAAAAAGAGGTTAATTATATACTTTTAATTATTTGTTGATGTAGAAGAAAGTAAAGTTTGGTAAAAACTACTTCTACATGCAGTAAATGTATTTGTTAACTTTTCTCACTGAATATGAATTAAGGAGTGGAATTAAAAATTCATGGAACTAGAAATTAGTATTTACGATTCGTGGAACAGCTGAAATTTACATTAAATTATTTACATGTATACAAAGTGACCAAAGTAGCTTTTCTTGAACATAAAATTTGATTTCAGCCGCTAACATTTTAGTGTAGAACTTTGTTTTCATTATAAAACGGGTTATCATTATCGATATGCAATACTAAAACTGTTAAATATACGGACATTGACAAGATCCATCGGACCTGACTCGCAACCATTTGTACTTGTTACAGTTTATGTACTAGTAAATTGTAATACAATAAGTTTATCTTCACAAAATGTCGAGGAATTTTAGTAAACATTACAAGGCTTTCGAACACGAAAAATCAAAATTTTAATAAACTATTTTTATTAATATGTATTCGTGAAATTGTCTGTTCTTTTTTAACTATCACATGAGTAAAGTTATTTTATTTTTGAGATTAAAAATACTTTTCTTTGTCTCAAAAATCTCATATTTCATTTTTATAACCACTAGAACCTCTCAAATGAATGTAGAACTTTATATTTGTTCTTTATTATATTTATTGCTTGATTTTTCAACCTGTAGAAAACTCAACCATATTGAAAAGAAAAAAATGTGAAATCAGAAATAACAGAGCAGCTGTTTTCTTTTTCTTCATTATTAATTAAGAAGTTTCAAAGTTACGTATTCTATGAGATTCAACTGTTAAACACGCCCTATTAATTTTCTGTGTTTATTTTACTTTTAACACTTAAAGTTAAACCCACTGTAAATAAAGTTGAAATCTCTGACCATTTTTGCGCAGCGTGCGTAATACGACACACTAGAAAGCAGGAAGGCAGGCGGAAAACATAAAAGTGTCATGTATGCATGCCTTTGCTCCATGGCACAATATTGGTAACGGCTTATGTTTCCTATAACACTTACAAAAGAAATTTGCAAGGGTAGTAAAATTGTAATTAAAATGTGTGAAAACATTTGTTATATGGTTCAAAGTTGCGCTGGTCCAATAAACATTGTAGGTTCTGAGCCTCGCTAATATGAAGGTGTATTTGGGGACTTATAAAATTTGTTACCCTTTTGTTTAAAAGTTGTCAAGTTTTGAATGTGATATAATGTTTTGAATTTACCTCAGTTTAGAAAATAACACAAATGCAGTAGGCCTAACTAAGTATTGGTTTACAAATGTATACTATTTCGGCTACCGTACGTTACTGTATAAATATACATGTTACTATTTACTCATTAATGTTTACATTTTACTTATATTTCTTAAAACATAGAAAACAAATGAGAAATACATTGAAAAATATTGATTTCGAATACCCGTGTTAACGAAATTCTGCACTCGTGCATACGTGCTATTTTAAGACTTTCGTGTGGAGCGTGTAGAGGTAAGGTTTTTTGTAGGCTTGATACATTAAATTCTGGAAAATAAAAGATAATCAAATTAGAGTACTCGTGTCTTCAAAATCCGTATAATACAGAATGGTCTCTAAGTAAGTACATGTGGGTGAAAAAAATCCCATTCCTATTTAGAGAAACGACTTATTGATCACACATCAATTGTTTCGGTAAAATTCTTTTGCCCTTAAGTTACTTATAAACAACTGTTAGAATTATGTATAAGGGAAAATTATCTTTCTATCGGTTAAGAACTTTAAAATGATATTTGAAGAGTGGAGTCACTCTAGTAGATTTGCTAAATATATTGATATCTCAGCAAATCATAGAGGTAAGAGGTTGTTCTTCTATATTTAGCTTGTCTATATCTAAAATTCGAATTTCTAATTCGTTAGACACTTGTACATGTTGTATGGTGAGCGTAATAAAGTAAAAACTGGACAATAAGACAATTGGAGATGTTATGTGACATATAGAATTCCACGTGTGTATGTGTGTTTTCTTATAGCAAAGCCACATTGAGCTATCTGCTCAGAGTTAACAAATTGTCAGGTATTTGTTTCCAACTCCAGAGTTAACAATTTGTCAGGTATTTGTTTCCAACTCCAGAGTTAACAAATTGTCACGTATTTGTTTCCAGCTTCAGAGTTAACAAATTGCCACGTATTTGTTTCCAACTCCAGAGTTAACAAATTGTCACGTATTTGTTTCCAACTCCAGAGTTAACAAATTGACACGTATGTGTTTCCAACTCCAGAGTTAACAAATTGTTACGTATGTGTTTCCAACTCCAGAGTTAACAAATTGTCACGTATGTGTTTCCAACTCCAGAGTTAACAAATTGTCACGTATGTGTGTCCAACTCCAGAGTTAACAAATTGTCACTATGTGTTTCCAACTCCAGAGTTAACAAATGATCACATATTTGTGTCCAACTCCAGAGTTAACAAATGATCACATATGTTTCTAACTTCAGAGTTAACAAATTATCATTTATATGTTTCTAACTTCAGAGTTAACAAATTATGATTTATATGTTTCTAACTTCAGAGTTAACAAATTATCATTTATATGTTTCTAACTCCAGAGTTAACAAATTGTCACGTATGTGTATACATATTATCATATACATTATCATATGTTTGTAACTCGTTATTCCTGACATTCACTCTACCTTTTTTTTTCTCCTGCATTTAGCCTTAAATATATCTAAAACTAATCCATAAATTCTCTTGTAAATATTCATGAGATTAACTCAACTAGTGCTAATGTCATTTAGAAACTATTTTTGGAACTCTTGCTGTTACTGTAAAATCTTTTAAATCTTACCCATTACGTTCCTTTCGTAAAATGACCATTTGATAAATCTGTGTTTCTTCGTTGTTAGAAGCTATACGTTATTGGTGTTATATTATGAAACTAAATTTGCAACTAAAACAAAATTTGTTTTACTACCTGATTGATGAACTCCTTAGAAGAGTTTCGCACTTTGGCTTTCGATATGATATCCAGCAACTTGCAGTTCTGAAAATTAGAAACCATAAAAAATTGTTAAAAGATTTCTGTATTCAATTTGTAAAATGGAATCCTTACATATTTAGTAGAAAAATATCTGTTTAAAGGTATTTTTTAAATTTATTCTACAACATGTACACAATGGGCTAAATATAAATAGCAGGCCAAGAGACCCTATGAGCCAAACATAATTGTCCCTAATTTTGAACTACTTAACACAGGGAATGTGGATAGCTAACAAAACCTGCTACTTAAATTGTTTGTTTGTTTTGGAATTTCGCACAAAGCTACTCGAGGGCTATCTGTGCTAGCCGTCCCTAATTTACCAGTGTAAGACTAGAGGGAAGGTAGCTAGTCATCACCACCCACCGCCAACTCTTGGGCTATTTTTTACCAACGAAAAGTGGGATTGACCGTCACATTATAACACCCCCACGGCTGGGAGGGCGAGCATGTTTGGCGCGACTCGGGTGCGAACCCTCGACCCTCAGATTACGAAGCGCACGCCTTAGCGCGCTAAACCATATCAGATCTATAAAGTTACTATAATAGTGAATTTAAATGTAATTTGTGAAATATTCAGACCAGTTAGAAAAAAAAAACAGGTCATTTATATGTAAATTTCTTTAAAAAAGATGCTTAACACTAATTTATTAGTTTTATATTTAATTATATCATTGTCTCTACCCTTTCTTTTCCATTGGTGACAGAAAACTTCTGCCTCTTCAGAACAACTTTATCTACTCAGATTAGCCTGTGATGGACACAAAGGTTACCAAAGAAGCTGAATTAAAGGATTTGTTTGTATGACTACGGTTAACCTGTGATGGACACAAAGGTTACCAAAGAAGCTGAATTAAAGGATTTGTTTCTATGACTACGGTTAACCTGTGATGGACACAAAGGTCAACAAAGAAGCTGAATTAAAGGATTTGTTTGTATGACTACGGTTAACCTGTGATGGACACAAAGATCAACAACAAAAACTGAATTAAAGGATTTGTTTCTATGACTACGGTTAACCTGTGATGGACACAAAGGTCAACAAAGAAGCTGAATTAAAGGATTTGTTTGTATGACTACGATTAACCTGTGATGGACACAAAGGTCAACAAAGAAGCTGAATTAAAGGATTTGTTTGTATGACTACGGTTAACCTGTGATGGACACAAAGGTTACCAAAGAAGCTGAATTAAAGAATTTATTTGTATAACTACGGTTAACCTGTGATGGACACAAAGGTTACCAAAGAAGCTGAATTAAAGGATTTGTTTGTATGACTACGGTTAACCTGTGATGGACACAAAGGTCAACAAAGAAGCTGAATTAAAGGATTTGTTTGTATGACTACGGTTAACCTGTGATGGACACAAAGATCAACAAAAAAACTGAATTAAAGGATTTGTTTCCATGACTACGGTTAACCTGTGATGGACACAAAGGTCAACAAAGAAGCTGAATTAAAGGATTTGTTTGTATGACTACGATTAACCTGTGATGGACACAAAGGTCAACAAAGAAGCTGAATTAAAGGATTTGTTTGTATGACTACGGTTAACCTGTGATGGACACAAAGGTCAACAAAGAAGCTGAATTAAAGGATTTGTTTGTATGACTACGGTTAACCTGTGATGGACACAAAGGTTACCAAAGAAGCTGAATTAAAGGATTTATTTGTATAACTACGGTTAACCTGTGATGGACACAAAGGTTACCAAAGAAGCTGAATTAAAGGATTTGTTTGTATGACTACGGTTAACCTGTGATGGACACAAAGGTCAACAAAGAAGCTGAATTAAAGGATTTGTTTGTATGACTACGGTTAACCTGTGATGGACACAAAGATCAACAAAAAAACTGAATTAAAGGATTTGTTTCTATGACTACGGTTAACCTGTGATGGACACAAAGGTCAACAAAGAAGCTGAATTAAAGGATTTGTTTCTATGACTACGATTAACCTGTGATGGACACAAAGGTCAACAAAGAAGCTGAATTAAAGGATTTGGTTTGTATGACTACGGTTAACCTGTGATGGACACAAAGGTCAACAAAGAACCTGAATTAAAGGATTTGTTTGTATGACTACGGTTAACCTGTGATGGACACAAAGGTCAACAAAGAAGCTGAATTAAAGGATTTGTTTCTATGACTACGATTAACCTGTGATGGACACAAAGGTCAACAAAGAAGCTGAATTAAAGGATTTGTTTGTATGACTACGATTAACCTGTGATGGACACAAAGGTCAACAAAGAAGCTGAATTAAAGGATTTGTTTGTATGACTACGGTTAACCTGTGATGGACACAAAGGTTACCAAAGAAGCTGAATTAAAGGATTTATTTGTGTAACTATGGTTAACCTGTGATGGACACAAAGGTTACCAAAGAAGCTGAATTAAAGGATTTGTTTGTATGACTACGGTTAACCTGTGATGGACACAAAGGTCAACAAAGAAGCTGAATTAAAGGATTTGTTTGTATGACTACGATTAACCTGTGATGGACACAAAGGTCAACAAAGAAGCTGAATTAAAGGATTTGTTTCTATGACTACGGTTAACCTGTGATGGACACAAAGGTCAACAAAGAAGCTGAATTAAAGGATTTGTTTGTATGACTACGGTTAACCTGTGATGGACACAAAGGTTACCAAAGAAGCTGAATTAAAGGATTTATTTGTATAACTACGGTTAACCTGTGATGGACACAAAGGTTACCAAAGAAGCTGAATTAAAGGATTTGTTTGTATGACTACGGTTAACCTGTGATGGACACAAAGGTTCAACAAGAAGCTGAATTAAAGGATTTGTTTGTATGGCTACGGTTAACCTGTGATGGACACAAAGATCAACAAAAAAACTGAATTAAAGGATTTGTTTCTATGACTACGGTTAACCTGTGATGGACACAAAGGTCAACAAAGAAGCTGAATTAAAGGATTTGTTTCTATGACTACGATTAACCTGTGATGGACACAAAGGTCAACAAAGAAGCTGAATTAAAGGATTTGTTTGTATGACTACGGTTAACCTGTGATGGACACAAAGGTCAACAAAGAAGCTGAATTAAAGGATTTGTTTGTATGACTACGGTTAACCTGTGATGGACACAAAGGTCAACAAAGAAGCTGAATTAAAGGATTTGTTTCTATGACTACGATTAACCTGTGATGGACACAAAGGTCAACAAAGAAGCTGAATTAAAGGATTTGTTTGTATGACTACGGTTAACCTGTGATGGACACAAAGGTCAACAAAGAACCTGAATTAAAGGATTTGTTTGTATGGCTACGGTTAACCTGTGATGGACACAAAGATCAACAAAAAAACTGAATTAAAGGATTTGTTTGTATGACTACGGTTAACCTGTGATGGACACAAAGGTCAACAAAGAAGCTGAATTAAACGATTTGTTTCTATGACTACGATTAACCTGTGATGGACACAAAGGTCAACAAAGAAGCTGAATTAAAGGATTTGTTTGTATGACTACGGTTAACCTGTGATGGACACAAAGGTCAACAAAGAAGCTGAATTAAAGGATTTGTTTCTATGACTACGGTTTACCTGTGATGGACACAAAGGTCAACAAAGAAGCTGAATTAAAGGATTTGTTTCTATGACTACGATTAACCTGTGATGGACACAAAGGTCAACAAAGAAGCTGAATTAAAGGATTTGTTTGTATGACTACGGTTAACCTGTGATGGAACAAAGGTCAACAAAGAACCTGAATTAAAGGATTTGTTTGTATGGCTACGGTTAACCTGTGATGGACACAAGAGACACACAGACAATTAAATTAAATGAATGACTCTCATGTATGCGTTCTAGATTAGTCTGTTTCACATTAAAGTTGACTTTTGATATTGTTCGAATACATAGTTAGGTTAATTCATTAACACATGACAATTATTAGTCGGAGTTACTCGTTTTAGACAAATTAGCAAAAAATGAGGTAGAGAGATGAACACGATTTTTATAAGTATGGTAGAGATATATTCCCCCCGAAAAATCTATTGAAACTAATAAAAGTTGTCTTACACCCTGTAACACATATAAGGAAACCATTATAGTTTATTATATCAAATAGCAAATAAGCACCGTGTGTACACATTCTTATGTCATAGGCAAGTATTTCTTCTAAAATATTTATTTCTGTCATTGTGTTTAAAATTTTAGGTATTGAATAATTAGTTCTACTCAGGCTAAGTTTCTAAAGAAAAAAGAATTGAATTTTAATTGTTAATTGAATCCTTTAACCCTAAAAAGTGTTTCATTCTTATAGATGATAAGTGATGTTTAACAAAGTATCTAATAGTTCGTTCGTAGTTAAACTTGATAATACGAGGATCATAACGTAGGTTAGTTTCGATATCAAAAGTCTGTCAGTAAATATTTAGACATTGTTCAGTTAAAGCAAACTGTTAGTGGATATTTGTTGATTGATACATCACACCTTCTGTAATCTGAGGTTGTAAGGAAGTCCCTCTCTCGCTACTTTTATTTTTAATAATTATTTTTGTTGAATCTCTCCACCATTCCACTTTTAGTATAAAGTTAATATATTTAGGGTTTGTTGAAACTCCCCATAATTCCACTTTTAGTACAAAGTGAATCTTGTTAGGGTTTATTGAAACCTCCCATAATTCTACTTTTAGAATAAAGTGAATCTTGTTAGGGTTAACTGAAACTTCCCGTAACTCCACTTTTAGAATAAAGTGAATCTTGTTAGGGTTTACTAAAACTTCCCATAATTCTACTTTTAGTATAAAGGTAATCTTGTTAGGGTTTATTGAAACCTCCCATAATTCTACTTTTAGAATAAAGTGAATCTTGTTAGGGTTAACTGAAACTTCCCGTAACTCCACTTTTAGAATAAAGTGAATCTTGTTAGGGTTTACTAAAACTTCCCATAATTCTACTTTTAGTATAAAGTGAATATTGTTAGGGTTTACTGAAACTTCCCATATTTCCACTTTTAGAATAAAGTGAATCTTGTTAGGGTTTATTGAAACTTCTCATAATTCCACCTTTAGTATAAAGTGAATATTGTTAGGGTTTACTGAAACTTCCCATATTTCCACTTTTAGAATAAAGTGAATCTTGTTAGGGTTTATTGAAACTTCTCATAATTCCACCTTTAGTATAAAGTGAATATTGTTAGGGTTTACTGAAACTTCCCATAATTCCACTTTTAGTATAAAGTGAATCTTATTAGGGTTTACTGAAACTTCCCATAATTCCACTTTAAGAATAAAGTGAATCTTGTTAGAGTTTATTGAAACTTCCCACAATTCCACTTTTAGAATAAAGTGAATCTTGTTAGGGTTTACTAAAACTTCCCATAATTCTACTTTTAGTATAAAGGTAATCTTGTTAGGGTTTACTGAAACTTCCCATAATTCCACTTTGAGAATAAAGTGAATCTTGTTAGGGTTTATTGAAACTTCTCATAATTCCACCTTTAGTATAAAGTGAATATTGTTAGGGTTTACTGAAACTTCCCATATTTCCACTTTTAGAATAAAGTGAATCTTGTTAGGGTTTATTGAAACTTCTCATAATTCCACCTTTAGTATAAAGTGAATATTGTTAGGGTTTACTGAAACTTCCCATATTTCCACTTTTAGAATAAAGTGAATCTTGTTAGGGTTTATTGAAACTTCTCATAATTCCACCTTTAGTATAAAGTGAATATTGTTAGGGTTTACTGAAACTTCCCATAATTCCACTTTTAGTATAAAGTGAATCTTATTAGGGTTTACTGAAACTTCCCATAATTCCACTTTAAGAATAAAGTGAATCTTGTTAGAGTTTATTGAAACTTCCCACAATTCCACTTTTAGAATAAAGTGAATCTTGTTAGGGTTTACTAAAACTTCCCATAATTCTACTTTTAGTATAAACGTAATCTTGTTAGGGTTTACTGAAACTTCCCATCATTCCACTTTTAGAATAAAGTGAATCTTGTTAGGGTTTATTGAAACTTCTCATAATTCCACCTTTAGTATAAAGTGAATATTGTTAGGGTTTACTGAAACTTCACATATTTCCACTTTTAGAATATAGTGAATCTTGTTAGGGTTCATTGAAACTTTCCATAATTCCACTTTTAGAATAAAGTGAATCTTGTTAGGGTTTCTTGAAACTCCCCATAGTTCCATTTTTATCTGAAGTGAATCTTATTAGGGTTTGTTGAAACTCCTCATAATTCCCATTTAATCTGAAATGAATCTATTTAGGGTTTGTTGAAACTTCCCATAATTCCAATTTTAGTATAAAGTGAATCTTGTTAGGGTTTGTTGAAACTTCCCATAATTCCCTTTTAATCTGAAGTGAATCTTGTCAGGGTTTGTTGAAACTCCCCATAATTCCCTTTTAATCTGAAGTGAATCTTGTTAGGGTTTGTTGAAACTCCCCATAATTCCACTTTTAGTATAAAATGAATCTTGTTAGGGTTTGTTGAAACTCCTCATAATTCCCATTTAATCTGAAATGAATCTATTTAGGGTTTGTTGAAACTCCCCATAATTCCCTTTTAATCTGAAGTGAATCTTGTTAGGGTTTGTTGAAACTCCCCATAATTCCACTTTTAGTATAAAATGAATCTTGTTAGGGTTTGTTGAAACTCCTCATAATTCCCATTTAATCTGAAATGAATCTATTTAGGGTTTGTTGAAACTTCCCATAATTCAACTTTTAGAATAAAGTGAATCTTGTTATGGTTTATTAAAACTTCCCGTAATTCCACTTTTAGTATAAAGTGAATCTTGTTAGAGTTTGTTGAAACTTCCCATAATTCCACTTTCAGTATAAAGTGAATCTTGTTAGGGTTTGCAAAAACTTCCCATAATTCCACTTTTAGTATAAAGTGAATCTTGTTAGGATTTACTGAAACTTCACATAATTCCACTTTTAGAATAAAGTGAATCTTGTTAGGGTTTACTGAAACTTCACATAATTCCACTTTTAGAATAAAGTTAATCTTGTTAGGGTTTACTAAAACTTCCCATAATTCTACTTTTAGTATAAACGTAATCTTGTTAGGGTTTCAGTGATGTCGAGAAACCCACTTGTTGAGAACTTTTATATGCAAAAACGGCTGTTCTGGGCCCAGAAAACACTTCAAATAGAAGAGCGAACAACGTTTCGACCTTCTTCGGTCATCGTCAGGTTCACAAAGAAAGGGTTACTGGTCGGAAGCTGACCACATGTTTGGGAGGGGTTGTATAATTGAGTGTTGCAATGTAGAGGGCGCGGTTTGAATATATAATTTTGTCTAAAATATTAATATAGGTATAATGGTGTTCCTTTATTGGTTTATTTGGGTTTGAGTTGTTGTATAAGTAAGGCTTCTTTAATTTTTCGTTTGTTTATGTTTGTTTCTTTATTTAGTATTTTAGTGTTTTCTATGGTTATGTTGTGTCCATTTGACTTGCAGTGTTCGAAAACGTGTGAAGGTGACTTTTTATGTTCTTTGAATCTGGTTTCCATTTTTCTACTTGTTTCTCCTATATAGAAGTCGTGGCAGTTATCACATTGTATTTTATAAATAATGTTGGTGTGGTGTTTGTCAGTGTAGTTCTTACATAGTATAGACCTTAGTTTTGTGCCTGGTTTTTGAATAAATTTAGTGTTAACTGGAATGTTATATTTTGTTACTAGTTTTTGCCAAATGTTGGTTATTTGTCAGGAATATATGGTATACAGCAGTATATGGTTTCGTGATTTTTTGATTCGTGAGATATATTTACTTTTGTTGGTTGATTTTGCTTTCTGTCTAGGTGTGTGCGTATAATGTTTTCTACGGTTTGTGGAGGAAACTTATTAATGTTGATGAAGTGTTGTTTTATTTTATCTAATTCATCGTTAATTTTATCTGGTGAGCATAGTTTTATGGCTGTGTTTATCTGGTTTCTTAGTATGTTGAGTTTTTGTTTGTTTCATGTGCTGAGTCCCAAGGAATGTATAGTCCAGTATGGGTGATTTTTCGGTGAATTTCTGTTTTGAATTGTGTGTCGGTTCTTATAATTTTGAGGTTAAGAAATGATATTTGATTGCTTTCTTCCTGTTCACATGTGAAGTTAATGTTGGGATGTATAGAGTTAATGTGAGTGAAAAAGTTAAGTATGTGTTCTGTAGATTCGAATCCCGCAATCGTGTCATCTACATATCTGTACCAGTATAGTGGTGGATGTAATGCTGTATTAATTGCTTGTGTTTCAATTTGTGTCATAAAAATATTGGCTAGAACTGGCGATACTGGGTTGCCCATGCTTAGGCCATTTGTTTGTATATAGTTTTGGTTGTTGAACATGAAGTTTGTCTTTATTGTGGTGAATTCTATGAGGGTTGCTAACTGGTTACTGGGAATGTCTATGATCGGGTTAGGGTCTCGAATATAGAGTTCTAAGGCTATCTTGCAGGCTTCTGTTGTTGGAACTTCTGTGAAGAGGGATATAACATCGAAACTGGCCATTAAGGCTTTATGATTAAGTTGATTTAGATTGGACTTGAAATTAAAAGAGTCTTTGATGAATGAGCTGGCTGATGTTGCATATTTGAGAATGCCCATGCTATGTATTTACCAAGATTGTAGTTAAACGATTCATATGTTGACATTATTGGTCGTAATGGACAATCTGGTTTATGAGGTTTGGGGATGCCGTATATTTGCGGTGTGCGTGAGTCGGTTTTACGTAGGTAGGAATAAAGTGTTTGTGAAATTGTGTTGGCTTTTTTTATTTAGTAGTAATTTGTTTAGTTGCGTCTCATGTGTCTTTGTTGGATTTGTGTGTATTGGTTTAAATTTGTTCGTGTCTGATAGGATGTTATTCATTTTTTGTATGTATTCATTCGTGTTCATTATTACTATAGCGTTACCTTTATCTGCTTTTAGAATTTTTATGTTTCTGTCTTGTTTTAGGTTTCTAATGGAATTAATGTCTCTTTTTAAGGTTGTTTTTTAGTTTTCTGTTTTGTGAAATTATGTTGATAGTTTTGTAAGAAAATTCTTTGAAAAATCGTTTAAGATAATGTTTTTAGGTGGTTCTGGAAAATATAAATTTGTAATTTTACCTGGGAAGTTTGGCTGTTGGGTGTCAATAAAATTATCTAAGTTGTCTTCTTTCTGTTTGTTGTTTTTTTTCTGTAGAAAGTATCACAAGTCTCCTGGCTAGGTTTTCTAAACATGTTTTGATTTCTATGGTTGGAGTGTACCTTGGTGCTATTGCGAAGTTGAGTCCTTTGTTAAGTAGATGTATCTCGTCTGTGTTTAATTGTCGGTCAGATCTGTTAATTATGAGGTTGGTCAACGGTTTGTCATGTTGATGTCTTTTCTGTTGCTTACATCTTAGTTTTTCAAGTTTTTGGTTGTGGCAGATCTTTTTGTCTCTATCGTTTTTAGTATTGATTTGGTTTATGTTTCGTTGTATTAGTCCGTAAATCTCTGGTTTAATGCAGCATGCTAGTTGATAGTCTAAGTTCATTTTTTGTTTTTGTAAGTCATATAGTTCTTTGTATTTTGTGTTCAACATGGCTTTAAGAAGTTTTTTCTGTAAATTTTGGATAATGTTTGTGTATTTATTAAAATCTTTTGAAAGTTTTACCTTTACAAAATTAGGGGTTAGTTGTTCTTTTCTACATTGTTGAATAAAGTTGATGTCATTTCTTCTGTTAATGATACGTAGGTTTAAATTTCTTAGTTTCTTAACAATCGTGTGAGCGTGTACTGTTAATGGTGGTGTACTGTATGCTTGTTTAGAAAGAAGACAACTTAGATAACTTTATTGACATCCAACTGCCAAACTTCCCAGGTAAAATTACAAATTTATATTTTCCAGAACCACCTAAAAACATTATCTTAAACGATTTTTTCAAAGAATTTTCTTACAAAACTATCAACATAATTTCACAAAACAGAAAACTAAAAAACAACCTTACAAAAAGAGACATTAATTCCATTAGAAACCTAAAACAAGACAGAAACATAAAAATTCTAAAAGCAGATAAAGGTAACGCTATAGTAATAATGAACACGAATGAATACATACAAAAAATGAATAACATCCTATCAGACACGAACAAATTTAAACCAATACACACAAATCCAACAAAGACACATGAGACGCAACTAAACAAATTACTACTACAAATAAAAAAAGCCAACACAATTTCACAAACACTTTATTCCTACCTACGTAAACCGACTCACGCACACCGCAAATATACGGCATCCCCAAACCTCATAAACCAGATTGTCCATTACGACCAATAATGTCAACATATGAATCGTTTAACTACAATCTTGGTAAATACATAGCATGGGCATTCTCCAAATATGCAACATCAGCCAGCTCATTCATCAAAGACTCTTTTAATTTCAAGTCCAATCTAAATCAACTTAATCATAAAGCCTTAATGGCCAGTTTCGATGTTATATCCCTCTTCACAGAAGTTCCAACAACAGAAGCCTGCAAGATAGCCTTAGAACTCTATATTCGAGACCCTAACCCGATCATAGACATTCCCAGTAACCAGTTAGCAACCCTCATAGAATTCACCACAATAAAGACAAACTTCATGTTCAACAACCAAAACTATATACAAACAAATGGCCTAAGCATGGGCAACCCAGTATCGCCAGTTCTAGCCAATATTTTTATGACACAAATTGAAACACAAGCAATTAATACAGCATTACATCCACCACTATACTGGTACAGATATGTAGATGACACGATTGCGGGATTCGAATCTACAGAACACATACTTAACTTTTTCACTCACATTAACTCTATACATCCCAACATTAACTTCACATGTGAACAGGAAGAAAGCAATCAAATATCATTTCTTAACCTCAAAATTATAAGAACCGACACACAATTCAAAACAGAAATTCACCGAAAAATCACCCATACTGGACTATACATTCCTTGGGACTCAGCACATGAAACAAAACAAAAACTCAACATACTAAGAAACCAGATAAACACAGCCATAAAACTATGCTCACCAGATAAAATTAACGATGAATTAGATAAAAAAACAACACTTCATCAACATTAATAAGTTTCCTCCACAAACCGTAGAAAACATTATACGCACACACCTAGACAGAAAGCAAAATCAACCAACAAAAGTAAATATATCTCACGAATCAAAAAATCACGAAACCATATACTGCTGTATACCATATATTCCTGACATCAGCAAACAAATAACCAACATTTGGCAAAAACTAGTAACAAAATATAACATTCCAGTTAACACTAAATTTATTCAAAAACCAGGCACAAAACTAAGGTCTATACTATGTAAGAACTACACTGACAAACACCACACCAACATTATTTATAAAATACAATGTGATAACTGCCACGACTTCTATATAGGAGAAACAAGTAGAAAAATGGAAACCAGATTCAAAGAACATAAAAAGTCACCTTCACACGTTTTCGAACACTGCAAGTCAAATGGACACAACATAACCATAGAAAACACTAAAATACTAAATAAAGAAACAAACATAAACAAACGAAAAATTAAAGAAGCCTTACTTATACAACAACTCAAACCCAAAATAAACCAATATAAAGGAACACCATTATACCTATATTAATATTTTAGACAAAATTATATATTCAAACCGCGCCCTCTACATTGCAACACTCAATTATACAACCCCTCCCAAACATGTGGTCAGCTTCCGACCAGTAACCCTTTCTTTGTGAACCTGACGATGACCGAAGAAGGTCGAAACGTTGTTCGCTCTTCTATTTGAAGTGTTTTCTGGGCCCAGAACAGCCGTTTTTGCATATAAAACTTGTTAGGGTTTACTGAAACTTCCCATCATTCCACCTTTAGTATAAAGTGAATATTGTTAGGGTTTACTCAAACTTCACATATTTCCACTTTTAGAATAAAGTGAATCTTGTTAGGGTTCATTGAAACTTTCCATAATTCCACTTTTAGAATAAAGTGAATCTTGTTAGGGTTTCTTGAAACTCCCCATAGTTCCCTTTTTATCTGAAGTGAATCTATTTCGGGTTTGTTGAAACTTACCGTAATTTTCTTTTAGTATAAAGTGAATCTTGTTAGGGTTTGTTGAAACTCCCCATAATTCCACTTTTTGTATAAAGTGAATCTTGTTAGGGTTTGTTGAAACTTCCCGTATTCCACTTTTGGTATAAAGTGAATCTTGTTAGGGTTTGTAGAAACTCCCCATTATTCCCTTTTTATCTGAAGTGAATCTTGTTAGGGTTTGTTGAAACTCCCTATAATTCCAGTTTTTAATCTATACTGAATATTGTTAGGGTTTAATGAAATTTCCTTTTTACCCAAAGCATTTTTCAAGACTTGTTTCATAAAATCTTTCAACGTACTGAGCTGTATTTCTTCACTTTGGTACAGATATAATAATTCTCTCGTGAAAATAACGTATTGAAATCAAATGAAGAATAAATTGCACAAAACTCCGTTTTTCACGTTATTTTAATTTTCATTGACAAAATCATTAATTCTTTAGACTATCTGGTTTGATACAGATATCCGTGAATAGGTACACAAGGGCTAGCAACTCTAGTCGGCCCTAATTTTGAACTGACGAAAGTTAATTAACAATAGTAACAGCCAATACTAGTATTTTGTAATATACTAGTAGCCAATAGTATTACAACATACCAATGTCCTGATATTTTACCCTTACCCAGTGCAAACATTAGACCCTCAAATCTATAGTTAGACACATAAACAATAAGGTTATATCCAACTCTATTCTTTCTTTAAGTATCCAGAGATATTTAAGAGATCTTACCTCAAGATTAATTCCTTCAGTATAACAACAGGTTATATTTAACTCTACAATGAAGATGAAGGACACCATTGCAAAAACAATAGTGTTAGATCTAACAGCAAAGGTCAGAAGTAAGCAAGATACACAGAGCATGGTGGCGGTGTAGATGAAGATAGCAGGAGAAAACAGTTGGCTTGTCTTGTCCACTAGGTCGCATATTCGGTTGTAAAGAAGTCGCAGGTTTTCCAGTTCTTCAGAGTGTCTATGGTTATCTTTGGACGTCAAAAAATTGTCCAAATAGTAATTAAACGACTTAAGGTCTTCGGTCAATGTCACAGATAAGTAAATGCAGAAGAAGAAAGGAACCCGACAAACAGATGACCAAAATGACCAAAAAACGCGTGACAGCCTGGTAGATGTAATAAGGGTGTTATCTAGATTTTCTGAGCCAAATTTTGTTTTCCAATAATCCTTTGTTTCAGATATAAAAGTAAAGCCAACACTCTCCAAGACTATAAATAAAAATATCAACTCTAAGGTCCGTGATACTCGTTGTATCCGTATTCTTTGCAATTCAGAGGACCTTAGGGGTAATTTTGCTTTCATTCGCTGATAGCAGGAGAAGTAATCATCGAACCTAGGAGCATTACGTTGCATGGTGTAGATAGCAACGATGCATGTGGCTGTTACGAAACTGTAGAGAATGGTGCTCGAAATGCGATTAAAACTTGCGTCTGGGTTGATATAAAGTTTAGCCAAGTTAAATATGCAAGACGCTACAAGACAGACTGAGACAAAAACTGTGTGCAAAGTTGCTACAACACTTCGTCTGAAACGGCCTTCCGTTTTCGGAATGACAAGAGGAAACCCACCAAAGACTCGGAAAATTCTGGCCAGCCTACAGAACCCTTTAAATTCTTCCAAGCTACTGTATGTGTTGAATGAGGTTTGGGTGTTAGAGACTGACTTATGGGTATGTTTTAAAATGTTTGGGTTTGTTTTCTGTAGCAAATCCATCTGGCAGATGAATATTTTTTTAACGTAAGCTATCCTAAACCAAAACTGACGATTTTACTAAGAAAGTTTTAAAACGAAACAGTCTACCGTATCTTATTCCAAACTGAGTGATTTCATAAACCGAAACCTTTATATAACTTACACTGTTGGCAGATTACAGACTGATACCGAACTTTCAAGATATAATAAAAACAAGTTATTGAAATCACTTCTTTGTTCCATAGCCCACCCTTGACGTAAAAATAAACGTACCAAGTAAATCGTGTTACTCGTAATAACATTAAACTGAATAACTCAACTGCTGGGATTTATTACTGTAATAAAGTTTTCAATACTTCATTTCTATTCATTCAGATGTTTATCGTTTTCTATCAAATGGAGAAGAAAGTGGTCGGCTTTCGTCATTACACGCACAAAAGGGACAGTAATTAGTAGCAGTCGAAATTCATTAGATACGCTCTAGAGAGACGATCTAATGTTATACACAGACGTTAAATAAACATGTAAAGAACTAAAAGTAACCGTACCAAGGATTCAATAGTTTGTAAAACAAACGTCACTCAGTTTTTACAGTTTTATGATTTATTAAATTAACTTCAAGTACACGTTACCAATAACAATAATGAAAAGCATCACTTTATATGTTCCACGATACTATAACTATGGACTGTTTATGTTTTAAAATATCCGACTCCGCTTTCATCAGTTAACTCACGAGTCCTTGGCTGTTTTCTATATACAGCTCTTCTTGAAGTTTGATACTGGGATAATTTTATAGAAAGATCGACTATTTATATTCTTTACTTTTTATAGTCCATAAACTTTTTTCAAATCCTGTGAATTATACTTCAAGCTTATGGAACTATATTTTAACCACGGTTAACAAGAACTAAATTTAACTCCTTTATTGCTAGCTATACGTCACCGTTATTGTTAATGTTACTATATTTTAGTTATTGCACAGGTTACTCACAACGTTGCTGGAAAGTTGTAATTGGCGAGATTGTAACAACGGTATTTATATAAATTGCAATATATATATATACATATACACAAACAAAGAAGATGGACATAAAAGTTTTCCGCACCATTAAAAATGTTGTTAATTTGTTATATTTTTTATTCGATTACATAAAAACATGTAAAACTATGTTTTTTAGAAGCCAGTCGACGATCTCAAATGCTAACTTGACCACTGACTTCAGTAAACACCTTCATGATTTTGATTATATTTTATCGTACAAAGTATTGTGTTCCTTAGATCTTCTTCTTACAATTACCTTACAAAATTAGTGAAGTGTGGAAACATCTTATCAAAAGAACACAGATAAATGTATGTTGAAATATGTATAAGGCCATCAGTAGAGTCACTGATGACATGTTATACAGTAATGTGTAACAGCAGATTAATCTGTATCCTATGTTTTGTGTTTTTTCTTATAGCAATGCCACACTAGACTATCTGGGGAGTCTACCGAGGGGAACCGAACCTCTAACTTTAGCTTTGTAAATACGTAAACTCACCGCTGTACCAACAGGTACTATGTCCTATGGATTGTAAGATTGTCGTTAAAATAATGGTCTTAACATAATTTAATCTAATTAATAAAGTAATTACACGTGAAAATAACTAAAGTAACATCGTTTTAAAACTAGAAAGTTTCGGGTGTAAAATGGAATATTTTGTCAGGTTATATGGATATCATGAAGTGAAACTAGCAAGAAAATAAATGTTAAATCATTGCAGAATATTTAGATAAACGTCTTTTTCAGGACGATTTGTGTACCAATGGTCAGGAAATGTAACTGAGTACAGAACTAATGATTGACATTGTCTTATAGCAACGTAGCCTCTCTGACAACATCACTGTCTCTCCTTCCCCTATTGCCTGTAGTTTATACAAGCGTAACGACCTCTAATTGTGTGTTACGCAGACCCCAGGGTAACTACTCTACTAAATAGTTTGTTTTCATTTATTTGTTTTTGAATATTCGAGTAAAGCTACATGAAAGCTATCTGCACTAGCTATCAATAATTTAGCAGTGTAAGACTAGACAGAGAAGGCAGCTAGTCATCAACACCCCCCGCCAACTTGGGCTACTCTTTTTCTAACGAATAGTGGGATTGATTGTTACATTATAACGCCTCAATGGGTAATAGGGCGAGCGTATTTGGTATAACGGTGATTCGAACCATGGACCCTCAGATTACTAGTCGAGCGTCTCAACCACCTGGCCTACTCTAAACAGAGTCTACAATATATGTTCTGTGGGAACGAGTAGCGAATGATGTTTTCTAGTAAATTCGTATCACTACTCTAGGGTTAGCTACCAGTTTGTTCGCCAACTTTCATTCAATTCCTTTAAGTCTCACGCTTAATCCTTTTTTAACACCTATGTTTTTGTTTTTTTAAGATTAATAATAACTGTATATGTACTTTTCGAGTATGAAAACTGTTAAGTAATGACGTAGAACTAGAAAATGTATTTAGGTAATGATCTTCTGCATGTATTCAGATGTTGCAGCTAGAGAGTGTATAATATTGATTGAGATCAAGTGAGTTCATAAAGAAGTGCGACAACACCTATAGTTTTAGCGAATAATAATGACTTAGATACAATACTGTGTTATAAGTACGAGAAACAGCATGTCAGTTTTAAGTTGCTGAATTGTAAGTCATTCATTGATGTATTTGAATCAATGTTAGTTATAACATCATAGTCAGCAGTTCTTTGAGAATCGAAGACAACGCAGAGAAACCAACGCTTAAATTGTCGGCTGGAGTCCAACACTGCTGTCGATTCCTTTTCACAGAAGCAGCTGTGCAACTATCGGCAAAGTGTGTCCTTTTCACCTTTTGTACGAACCATCCTTAATGGATTTGGTGCGATCATTGGCCAGAAACTACCAACAGGTAAGAGGCACATCTTGCTTATACCAGTATAATTTGTCTATTGAGCTACTAATTAGTGCCTTACTACCATAATGGGGGCTGGAATGCCAGATTCAGGAGGTAAGTTTATTTAACTTACTTACCATCAACTGGTAATACCTTTATATTTATGTCTTTTTGTTTTTTCTTCTTTTACGCTGGAGAACAATCACCTTCCCATTTTATATGCAAAAACGGCTCGTTTGGGTTCAGAAAATATTTTAAATAGAAGAGCGAACCCAAACGAGCCGTTTTTGCATATAAAATTCTCAACAAGTGGGTTTCCCGACATCACTGAATCACCTTCCCACATCTGTCTGTAGGCAGTGAAGGGTGGTATAGATGTGGAATGCTGTGGGCTTTATCTTTACGCCGGAGAATAATCATATTCCCACAGCTGTCTGTAGGCAGTGAAGGGTGATATCGATGTTGGATGCTGTGGGCTTTAGCGCCCACATCTCGTCGTCCTAACTTCTGTTCCTTTGATTACTTTATTCTTCTTCATGCGAGACTGCCGAACAGAGGTTAGGGCTGATAGATAGTGTATCCCCATTTTAATGTGGGTCCTACTTCTTCTGTCACCTTCAAAACCTAGGGTACATTTTATATCATATATTATTGCCTGCACCCTGGGAGCCTTTTTAATTTCTGCAACATGTTATTATTTTTGTTGTAACAAATTAATATATAAATGTATAACACCAGGAAACTAGTGTCGACACAATTATGTCTTATACTTACTCCTACATATATGTAATTTAGCTACATCTGTTTTCTAATTAGCAAGAGTATTGGATTTGAAAGCCAGTTTCTTTTGTTATACGTTGTTCTTCAGGTTTACCATATACGTTATGAAAAGAATGTTTTGAAATTTAAACAAAGATAAAATCGAAATATTATACAATATCAATATCAAACATGTAACTTTATCTAAATATTTCACAATATTATAATCAAACATGTAACTTTATATAACTATTTCGCAATATTATGATCAAACATGTAACTTTATATAAATATTTCACAACATTATGGCCCCCCAGTGGCTTAGCGGTATGTCTGCGGACGTACACGCTAAAATCCGGGTTTCGATACCCGTGGTGGGCAGAGCACATTGTGTAGCTTTGTGCTTAATTCAAAACAACAACAATACAACATTATGATCAAACATGTAACTTTATATAAATATTTCACAATATTATTATCAAACATGTAACTCACTCTTTACTGCCGTTGTGATGGAAAACCACACATGACTAAAAATAATCTTTCCTTTTTACACAATTTATTTTTTATTATCTGTTCTTTATAGATATTCAACATTTAGGCATAGTTTTCTAAACTAAATTCTATTTTAACTGCCATTTAAAATGTTTTGTGTTTCTTTAATGATGAAAAGTACCTTTAACGTTTTTTTTCTGCTCTTTATTATTTACAAAAAATCTGACATGACACGTAAAGTTTATTCAGAAACATTTAGTTAACTTGAATTGTGTAGGTTGACCATCACTAAGAATATTGTAAATTGTCTGGACTCAGTATTTATATCAATTGATTTCCTTTAACATCCTTGTTAGATTTATTTTTATAAATCAAAGAATAGTTATTCCAAAGAAGTATAGCTACATTATGAAAGTTAAATTAGATTGATATTTCACAATTAAACCTCAACAAAAAACAAAACGTACTTATGAGTAACTGGTAAAGGAGTAAGTGTAATATTTACAGCATTATGGGGCAGAACTCTCTTATTTTGGGGAAAATGTATATTATAAATGATTAAGAAAGTGTATTATTTGGGCGATTAAATCTATATTTATTATACTTCTCAAAGAAAATAATAAATCAACTCTGAAGATATATACTCTTCAAAAAAGAAAAGCAAAAGGCAAAATTTGAGACAAATTGTTAACAAGTTTATTCCGGGTAGTTCTGTATGACATGTGTGAAACTTTGCACATTCACTGTTGAACATCCAAAGTCTGCAAAGGCGAAGTCCACGCTCACTAGTTAAAGTTTAACGTCACTCAACGTCAATAACGAGTATGCCTCCCGTGAGCATCAATAACTGCTTGACATCTCCTGCCCACGGAAGCGATGAAATGACGAATCACATCCTATGGAATGGCTGTCCACTCAGCCTGCAAAGCTGCTGCAAGTTGAGGTAGAGTCTGCGGTTGAGGTTGTCGTCGTCGCAGACGTCAGTCTAACTCGTTCCAAAGATGTTCGATGGGGTTTAAATCTGGTGATCTGGAGGGCCAGGGAAGAACGTTGATGTTGTGGTGTTTCAAGAAGACAGTGGTGAGTCGGATTGTGTGAGGACAGCGTTGTCATGCAAAAAAACGTCGTTGACGTTCACCATAATGGGTTGCACATGGGGCCTAAAAATCTCGTCAATGGTTGCGTACGGTCTGATCGGAAATCCTACGCAGCTCTGATATGGTTGAGGCAGTAGACGTCGCAGTGGAGATCCTATCCCGAAGGTGACGTAACCGGATGTAGCAACCTTGTGCGGGCTGCCAGATCGTGGATTGTCACGAGTTGATTTATGTTGTTGGTGACGATTCCATAGCCTTGTGATGGTGCTTTGGTGGACATTTAGAGCTCTGGCAACATCTGATCGAGATTCGCCTGCTTCCAAGCGATCAATGGCGTTGTTGCGTCGTGCTTCAGTCAGTCTTGGCGTAACTGTATTGCGTGTCGGTGGCTTAACACTGAGCTATGGAAACCGAGAAACCGTCACTTCTATAGCGATTTTGCAAGTGTTGCACTTGCAGAACATGCAGATCTCTCTAACAAATTTATTGAACACGAATGCGTTTTGGCGAAAAATCCGATGTTTTCCTCCGTTTTCAAAGTGCACAACTTTTATTGTCATTTTGGTCTGACAATCAGTGCCTTAACACGTGTAACATCACATACTCTGAGCTTGTAACGTTATTACACATATTTATTTCTCTTTAAAATCACAAAAATATCCCTTTTGCGTTTCTTTGTTTGAAGAGTATATATGTGAAAAGTCGCCATTGTAATATATAATAAAGACTTGTTATTTTAATCACTTTTGTAAAAATGATTGTAATGTTACACAGCTATTTTTTAACTTTAGAGAAATATTTGTGTTATAAAACATCCAGTGGACATACAGAAGGTTGAGTGTTGGAAAATAAACGTTGAATGACACTTGAATAATAATATCGATATTCATTAAAATTTACTCTAGGAATGTGTTTCTATTTTAATCATTCAAACAGTTTTTCTAATAAAAAGTTTCCTTTCTTTGGCCTTAAATCCCAGTATCTGAGATATTTCTGTAACTACTTAACATTACACCCACATATCTATAATGAGACATACAAATTATAATGCACTCACGGCTGAATGGGCGAGCATGTTTCGTGCGACCGGGATTCAAATCCGCGACCCTCGGATTATAAGTTGAACGCCTTAACCCGCCTGGCTACGCTAGGCCCAGAACTATCATATATATAATATATATGTATATCATACTTGCAGTCAACATACATTTCAATACTTATAGGTCGTATCCACAGTTAACATATTCTACATACTTGTGGATCATATCTAGAACTAACACACATATATATATATATGCATATCATACAGTTAACATATTTTACATACTTGTAGATCATATCTAGTATTAACATACTTACATGTATCATACTTACAGTTAACATACATTCGAATACTTGAATGTCATACCTACAGTTAACATATTCTACATACTTATAGCTTTACAAAAGTAATAGTCATATATATGTATAGAGGCAAGACTTGCTCATATGCTTTAGGAATAAGTAAAGATCATATCTTCTTGTACATATTTCAGTGCGAATGTTTAAGAGAGTATGTTACCACATAATACTGTCACATGTATGAATATGAACTTAGCACTGTATGTATTAATGTGGTGTGTGTTAATACCAGATTAATTATGCATTGTTTCGTGAAATTTGTATGCGTATTTACCAAATTAAGATTTCACGTACTTGTGAACTGTGTGTCTGACCTGGGATCTTATTTGAAAAAAGTTAACTGTTATCTAACCAGGATATTGTGAACAGTGTCACGTGGCTATCACAGATTTTACTGGTGTTGGTCAAACAGAAACAAATTTGATCCTTACTTGTAATTTAGACAAATTAATCCACTCAAAAACTAACACTGTACAACTTTGTTTGGGTAAACTTTATCTTTTGTTTCCATTATAAAAACCTTCCAACACGCGTTATATACAATCGCTAATCTTACTGAATTTGATTTTAAACTTACTAATTTAATCATGTGAATTTTTAACTGTGTTGTCTTTACTTATAAAATATATGAATTTACGAATATATTATCAGAGCATTTTTCCATTCAAACTACTCAATAGAATATTTTATGGGAACTAAAATGGTTTAAATACTTGTATGATATATATAGTAATGACACCTATTTTAGATATACATTATTTTACAACATATGATCTAAAATATTGTTTGTTATAAGTAACAGATGTTTCTAAAATGACGTTTTTTTGAAAAAAAAAATCTTGTATTGTTTTAGATATTTGTATCTTTAATGATTTAGTTTGGTTGCAATTCAAAAGCGCTTTGAATATCACATCATACGATTTTATATTTTAGTTAAAGTAAATATAAGAAAACTGAAATCAAACAACCATTTGCACAAAACTTCTTATACAACCAGATCTACTCCATCTAAAATATTCTTCAATAAATGAAAAAAAACTTAATGCTTACTTAATTATTGTTTTTAATCTCATATAACTTTTGAAATGAATAAAATATCTACATGAACGTAAATTGTGATGAATTCATTCAATATTTACAAAAAGAAATTCAAGACAGTAAACTATCATTCATTTCTTCTGTATATTTATAAAAGCTTTTCTTAAAATAATACAATATTATACACTCGTGTTACATGTTTAGATAAACACACCCAGGATAGTAAACTATCATTCATTTCTTCTGTATATTTATAAAAGCTTTTCTAAAATAATACAATATTATACACTCGTGTTACATGCTTAGATAAACACACCCAAGATAGTAAACTATCATTCATTTCTTCTGTATATTTATAAAAGCTTTTCTAAAATAAAACAATACTATACACTCGTGTTACATGTTTAGATAAACACACCCAAGACAGTACACTGTCATTCATTTCTTCTGTATATTTATAAAAGCTTTTCTAAAATAAAACAATACTATACACTCATGTTACATGTTTAGATAAACACACCCAAGACAGTACACTGTCATTCATTTCTTCTGTATATTTATAAAAGCTTTTCTAAAATAAAACAATACTATACACTCATGTTACATGTTTAGATAAACACACCCAAGACAGTACACTGTCATTCATTTCTTCTGTATATTTATAAAAGCTTTTCTAAAATAAAACAATACTATACACTCATGTTACATGTTTAGATAAACACACCCAAGACAGTACACTGTCATTCATTTCTTCTGTATATTTATAAAAGCTTTTCTAAAATAAAACAATACTATACACTCGTGTTACATGTTTAGATAAACACACCCAAGACAGTACACTGTCATTCATTTCTTCTGTATATTTATAAAAGCTTTTCTAAAATAAAACAATACTATACACTCATGTTACATGTTTAGATAAACACACCCAAGACAGTACACTGTCATTCATTTCTTCTGTATATTTATAAAAGCTTTTCTAAAATAAAACAATACTATACACTCGTGTTACATGTTTAGATAAACACACCCAAGACAGTACACTGTCATTCATTTCTTCTGTATATTTATAAAAGCTTTTCTAAAATAAAACAATACTATACACTCATGTTACATGTTTAGATAAACACACCCAAGACAGTACACTGTCATTCATTTCTTCTGTATATTTATAAAATCAATTGAAGAGAGGTAGTTCAATTTCAAGAGGATGGAAAACTAAGGTTGCTGCAATGTGAACAAATAAGAACTACAGATGAAGTATTGAGATTCTAAAGTTCGTTTTATGAATATGGTGATTTAAAAATATAAAAATAAATAAATTAGGAAGTAGGAATGAGAGCACTAAAAAGTCAGGTAACAAGGAAGGAAGGGGCAGGATAATGATACACTTGGTATTTTTAACATGGTACAACCTAAAAGTTGGTGTAGCCATCATTACCCCTATTCCTACTTCATGTGTTTTTTCTAGTTTGGTAATTTCTCGCTTTAAATGAAAGGTGTATATAGTTAAACTTATCTGTAGTAAACTTTGTTTCAGCAACATATATATATGTACTTTGTATATATTATATGTATATAATCAATTTATGTGACTCTAACAAAACCCATGATATCATAAAGCGAGTATGTGATGTCGAAAGCGAGACAGAAATATCTAATAAGCCATACTTTAGTTGTGTGGCACATTAGAACTACATGAATGGTAAAGGATGGGCCAAAATAATGGTATCAAAACCACTGATTTTTAAAATGTATTCGGTATCTAAGAAGAACTAATTACCGTAAAACTTAATTCAAGTCGATAACTGGATCGAAGATGAAAGTGATGTAGAAACGGGCAGAATGGTGGGTTCATCCAAGTGTTTAAAATCATCAAATGTTGAAATATTATTTCACCGATTCCTCCTTTGTTTCCTTACTTTTTTAATTCTATCATTTCTAGTTACTAATGCTTTTATTAAAAAAAACGTTTTGCACTTTTCATAGTTTTTTAGTTTATTTTTTGTACTAATCTTCACGAGTGACTGAGTACTAGGCCTATTCTTCTCTTTGCTTTTACAAGAGTTACCTCTTGATATTTCCTGGTTACTGATATCTGTGCTACAGTTTCTCTTCCATCTAGCCAGAGTGGCAGCCTTTATTTTGGCTGGATTAATGGCTGAGACTCGTTTCGCATATTCAGTATTAATGTTTCTAACCATATCAATATTCTGTGAGTAATGCTCGCCTCACTGAGACAAAGACTGTCCAATTTATCATTATAAAATATTCTCATTTTCCCTTATTTTATTTATTTAAAAGGCATATTTTATAAAGTACACTGTTCCAAGTATAACCTCAGATGTCAATAGGTTACATATTTAGTTTGAAAATAATGCAAATGTAATTGTATAACTCATTGTTCGTGTCGAACAAAGCTATGTTAAATTTTGGCAGTGCTAACAACTGTCCACTCATGGGATATTCAGCTCTTATGATAAATAATTTTTTGTAGAGTGATAGAATGATTAGGTAATTGTGTTGAGTATTAATTGAAATAATTTATAAATTACACCAAGAAAGCATTTACTAGGAAATGGTTTTAGCTTTAGATATCTCGTGAAATTGGAACTTATTAAAACATCAAGACAATATTAAAATACCACCTACTTAGAATGAATGTTTGACCTAACTGTCAGTTTTACTGTATTAATCTATTTATACCAATCGCTCTGAAGAAGAAAAAAGATGCTTAGTTCAATTTAAAAGTCAAAATACTCATTAAAAATGAAACAATAATTACTGTCATGCTAAAGTATAATAACGTTCAAAGCAGGCAAGTTGAATGCATAGTGAGAAACTGTATTGTGTAAATCAAGCGTTATTTCTAGAGAGACTGTCTTCTTTAATCCTACAAGATGGAAAGGCAGAGGATAAAGATCTTGCAGCATCAGATACTTCTGTCAGTGTAGAATATCTGAAGCAAATCCTCTTGTAACTGTAAAGTAGTTCTTAACGTTTTTTTCATTCATCAAAAATTTCTAACACTTTTAATAATTCACTGAAGAGTTTGATATATTCCTTTACCGATGTTAACGTATCTTAAAAATTGTTATTATATCTAGTTGTCTACTTATTTATCTTTATAGAAGAAGGCAAAGCACAGTACAAGTAAATGCTTCTCTCTCTCTTGAGCAATTCTGGTATTGGTTGTATCCGATAAAATACATGGAAAATCGTTCTTATAAAAATAATAATCTCTAAAATAAACTAATAACAAATTATATAAAAATATACAACATGAAATTTCAGGATTCTTTCAGATACTCTTTATTACAAAAGCTTTAAAGATAATTCCAGATACTAATGATGTTGCATGACACTTTCAGGAGTACTCTAGATACTCGTGATATTAGAAGAAGCTTTCAACAGTATTCCAGGTACTAGTGATGTTACAAGAAGCTTTAAACAGTATTCCAGATACTAATGATGTTACAAGAAGCTTTAAGCAGTATTCCAGATACTAATGATGTTACAAGAAGCTTTCAGCAGTATTTCAGTGTTACGTTTTTTTATATTTTATATAGACTGAACACAACAGAAAGACACAGATAACAGCTTGTATAATTTATTACAATAAACTATTATATATGTAACAGATATAACATAAATTATATAATAACAATGACAGATATTCAGTTTCAACCTTAAAAATTAATTACAATACAAAATGGTACTGGCCTGTGTCCAATATAATAATCTAGAATGAAAGTCCAAAAGTTCAGATCAGAAATCTAAAATTCCAGTCTAGGGGTGAATTTGGTCCCACGAAGAAATTCCGAAGTTTAAATGGAGAAGTCCAGAAACAATTCACAGTCCAATAAATTTGACGAAGTTCTTTTCACGATGTTTCGACGAATGTCTCAACTTCTTGTTTTCCAAATTTTCCCGTTCTCCCTTAAACAGTCCTACACGTGTTGGCCTTCAGTATAACTGGCAATTCGAATGAATCGTAAATATTGATGAAGTAAAATCACAGCTTCTGTAGATCTAGCTCTAATCACAAATCCGAGTTGAATAAACACACAGCAAACGTTGAAAACTTCTCGAACAAAGACACTATTTCTTGAATCGAAATAAAAACTAATGACTGACTCCTCTTTTCTTCGAATAAAAACTAATGACTCTTCTTCTATCTCCTCGCGTCCCCGTCTGTTTGTATATTAGTAGGCCTCTTTTCTCGAACCATTGCGTAACTTCCCAACATTCTAGAGAAATCTGCGCATGTCTGTCTTTTTGCACGAGACTCGTCGTCTAGACACTAGGCCGCCATACATAAATTTATAAACATATGATTGATCTACCTAATTCTAGAAATTTCTAAATGTTATTTTAAATGAATAACAACATATTTTATTGGTTTGAACTTTGAAACAATAATATAAACAACAACATGGCATTCTAAACGCTTTATACATAACACCAGATACTAGTGATGTTACAAGAAGCTTTCAGCAGTATTTCAGATACTAGTTATGTTACAAGAAGGTTTTCAGCAGTATTTCAGATACTAGTGATGTTACAAGAAGCTTTCAGCAGTATTCCAGATACTAATGATCTTACAAGAAGCTTTCAGCAGTGTTCCAGATACAAATGATGTTACAAGAAGGCTTTCAGCTGTATTCAAGATACTAGTGATGTTACATGACACTTTCAAGAGTATTCCAGTTTTTGGTAAAGTTACATGACATTTCCCTTACAAAACCAAGAAACATCTTATTACATGAAACATTAAAAGCTATTTCATGTCCTGTTTTTTTTTACAAATAATATCTTCATTCAATCGAAGTTTAAGCTAAACATTGGATGCAATTTTTCGGACAACAGTTACTGACTTCAATTATTAAAATAAATATCGAGATGGATTACACCGAGAAGCATTCTGTTACCGAAAGTGATAATTTTGGTTTCTCGTGTAAAAGGGTTAACGCAGTCTTCTGTCTATTACACAACATATCACAAATTTTGTTCCTGGAAAGAATGTGTTATTTCTTGATTGCTTATGTTGTAAAAGTACAAAGAATGGCCATTATTTCCTTTAAACTTTGCTTTTGTAATGTGGATAATGAAATTTAGAAATTACCTTTTTTTCGTGTAAAAACGGGCAAATTTGAACATTTTCATTTACATAAGGTCTGAATAAAACAACATATGAACCAAAATTTACATGTATTTATACCAAAGTTACACAAAAATGAAATAAAATGTTCAGAAGTGAGTAGTTTTTTCTAGATTTGCGACTGTAATGTAAATCACTTTCACATATCAGTCCCCAAATACAGTCTTCCATCATGTTTTCGTTATATGCTCCCTGGTCAGAAAAGCAAACTTTCAAGAGAAAAATTGGTCTTTTCCATTTACTTTAGAAATAAGCAATTGGAAAATAATACTTTCTGCCCAGCAACAAAAAAAGGAAAAAAATTGTGTGTTATCATGAGAGAAAACAGCATGATAGTGTTCAGAGATTTCTTTGCTTAAGAATCTAAAGAAACCGATTTCACTCTTCGCGTGGATAGATGGTGAGTGACAGATGATTAATCTTACAGTAACTTCTATCTAGCTTTATAACTTGATGAAGTGTCAAAAACTTAACAAGTGTCCATAAAACTTTCAAAAGATAAATATTAATTTTGAAAAACAAACAGATAGATCAAGGAACATTTTATATGATAAATACACATTATTAAAATAATATCTGGTGGGATATTTCCTAGACATGAGAAATATACTCATTAATATTATTCTTGAAGGATTGAATTGCCACCATTCTTGTTATCATCCAACAAATATAGAGATATATTCTTCAAAAAAAGAAACGCAAAAGGCAAAATTTGAGACATATTATTAACAAGTTTATTCCGAATAGTTCTGTATGACATGTGTAAAACTTTGCACATTCACTGCTGAACATCCAAAGTCTGCAAAGGCGAAGTTCACGCTCACTAGATGAAGTTTAACGTCACTCAACGTCAATAACGAGTATGCCCCCCGTGAGCATCAATAAATGTTTGGCATCTCCTGCTCATATAAGCGATGAAATGACAAATCACATCCTGTGGAATGGCTATCCACTCAGCCTGCAAAGCTGCTGCAAGCTGAGGTAGAGTCTGCGGTTGAGGTTGTCGTCGTCGCAGACGTCAGTCTAACTCGTTCCAAAGATGTTCGATGGGGTTTAAATCTGGTGATCTGGAGGGCCAGGGAAGAACGTTGATGTTGTGGTGTTTCAAGAAGACAGTGGTGAGTCGGATTGTGTGAGGACAGCGTTGTCATGCAAAAAAACGTCGTTGACGTTCACCATAATGGGTTGCACATGGGGCCTAAAAATCTCGTCAATGGTTGCGTACGGTCTGATCGGAAATCCTACGCAGCTCTGATATGGTTGAGGCAGTAGACGTCGCAGTGGAGATCCTATCCCGAAGGTGACGTAACCGGATGTAGCAATCTTGTGCGGGCTGCCAGATCGTGTACGGTCACGAGTTGATTCATGTTGTTGGTGACGATTCCATAGCCTTGTGATGGTGCTTTGGTGGACATTTAGAGCTCTGGCAACATCTGATCGAGATTCGCCTGCTTCCAAGCGATCAATGGCGTTGTTGCGTCGTGCTTCAGTCAGTCTTGGCGTAACTGTATTGCGTGTCGGTGGCTTAACACTGAGCTATGGAAACCGAGAAACCGTCACTTCTATAGCGATTTTGCAAGTGTTGCACTTGCAGAACATGCAGATCTCTCTAACAAATTTATTGAACACGAATGCGTTTTGGCGAAAAATCCGATGTTTTCCTCCGTTTTCAAAGTGCACAACTTTTATTGTCATTTTGGTCTGACAATCAGTGCCTTAACATGTGTAACATCACATACTCTGAGATTGTAACGTTATTACACATATTTCTCTTTAAAATAACAAAAATATCCTTTTTGTGTTTCTTTTTTTGAAGAGTATATTTCACCAAGGAAGTTAAAGAAAAGTTAGCGACTTAAGAAGATCAACAGATTCAATCTAAATAAGTGTAAGTAAGCCTAGGCCGAACTTTAAGATCAATTGGATATGACGTGACAAAATTCAGATAACATCACTCATAAGAAAAATTTGTTTAGACTAGTATACAATTAACATTGAAATACGAAAACAAGTAATTCGTATTGGATAATAAAGAAACGCGTGGTATAAAACTGTAAGTTGAATACCCGAATGTTTCTTACGCGATTTGCAATTAATTCAAACAGTTTTGTATTATGTTGAAAAAAACAATTTAATCCCAAATTTTAGATATTTACAACCATTATGTCAGGATCGATATTAAGTAAATACAAAACAAAATAACATGAATTACTGAAGTAAACTTTACATTTATTTTTATTGGTACACTGAGGTAGTAATACTCTAATTGTTAGTAGTTTTTTGAAAGATTGTATTTGAGATTGAATAATACCAAACAAAATAATATGAATTACTGAACTAAATTTTGCATTTATTTTTATTGATATACTGAGGGAATAATACTCCAATTTTTAGGACTTTTTTAAAAGGTTGAATTTAAGATTAAATAATCCCAAACAAAATAACATGAATTACTGAAGTAAACTTTGTGTGTATTTTTATTGATACACTAAGGGAGTAATACTCCAATTGTTAGTACTTTATGGTTGTATTTGAGATTGAATAATACCAAACAAAATAACACGAATTACTGAAGTAAATTTTGCATGTATTTATATTGATGTACTGAGGGAGTAATACTCCAATTGTTAGTACTTTCTTGAAAGGTTGTATTTGAGATAGAATAATACCAAACAAAATAACATAAATTACTGAAGTAAACTTTGCATTTATTTTTATTGATATACTGAGGTAGTAATACTCCAATTGTTAATACTTTCTTAAAAGGTTGTATTTGAGACTGAATGATACCAAACAAAATAACATGAATTACTGAAGTAAACTTTGTGTGTATTTTTATTGATACACTAAGGGAGTAATACTCCAATTGTTAGTACTTTATGGTTGTATTTGAGATAGAATAATACCAAACAAAATAACATAAATTACTGAAGTAAACTTTGCATGTATTTTTATTGATATACTCAGGTGGTATTACTCCAATTGTTAGTACTTTCTTAAAAGGTTGCATTTGAGACTTAATAATACTAAACAAAATACTATGATTTACTGAAGTAAACTTTACATGTATTTTTATTGATACACTGAGGTAGTGATGCTCTAATTGTTAGTACTTTCTTGAAAGATTGTATTTGAGATTGAATAATAGCAAAAAAAATAATATGAATTACTGAAGTAAACTTTGCATGTATTTTTATTGATATACTGAGGGAGTGATATTCCAATTGTTAGTAATTTCTTGAATGGTTGTATTTAAGATTAAATAATGCCAAACAAAATAACAAAAATTACTGAAGTAAACTTTGCATGTATTTATATTGATGTACTGAAGGAGTAATACTCCAATTGTTAGTACTTTTTTGAAAGGTTGTTTTTGAGATTGAATAATACCAAACAAAATAACATAAATTTCTGAAGTGAACTTTGCATTTATTTTTATTGATTCACTAAAGTGGTTATATTCCAATTTTTAGAACTTTCTTGATAGGTTGTATATGAGTCTGAATAATATCACACAAAATAACGTGAATTACTGAAGTAAACATGTATTTTTATTGATATACTGAGATAGTAATACTCAAATTTTTGTACTTTTTTGGATGATTGTATTTTGGACTGAATAATACCAAACAAAATAACATGAAATACTGAAGTAAACTTTGCATGTATTTTTATTGATACACTAAGGTAGTAATACTTCTATTGTTAGTACTTTCTTCAAAGGTTGCATTTGAGACTTTTTAATTTAAGTATAAACATTTCCAACTTACGAATGTTGTAGATACCCTCAAAACTGTGAGTAAGTGATTGGATGTTCTAAATCAAACACATAATACGTTAGATTTAATAGCACTGTTCCAACAAAAATACGCTGGTTTGTTCAAACATCTTTATGTCATCATGAACAACATATCTTGTTAAAATATCCTACAGACTCTTTGTAAATACCAGAAAATGGGGAGTTTCCTCATTTGAAGAATCCAAATGTTTTTGTGAAATTGCATCGTCATCATACACGTTGAAAAAAACCTCATAAAAAAGGAAATGTATAATGTAATAATGAACATCATAAAATATAACTGATGTCCATTCTCCTTACTGTCTATGTAATTTCAATATAGAGCCTCAGTACCAATGGTTCAACCATCTTGGATTTTCAATAGCAAAACTGCCTTGCATCATTCCTTTGTCTTCTATTACTGTTTTAAAAGATAAAAGGCACATTGTAAAACATCTATGAAAATGGAAACATAGAATGACTTACTGACTGATCAGTGTTATACGTTGTTTTAAAAGATAAAAGGCACATTGTAAAACATCTATGAAATTGGAAACACAGATTGACTAACTGACTGATTAGTGCTATATGTTGTTTTAGAAGATAAAAGGCACATTGTAAAACATCTATGAAATTGGAAACGTAGATTGACTAACTGACTGATTAGTGTTATGTGCTGTTTTAAAAGATAAAAAGCACATTGTAAAACATCTATGAAATTGGAAACATAGATTGACTAACTGACTGATTAGTGTTATATGCTGTTTTAAAAGATAAAAGTCATTGTAAAACGTCTATGAAAATGGAAACATAGATTGACTAAATGATTAGTGCTGTATGTCACTGTGAACATAATTTCAGTTATATCATGGTTGAAGGTGAGACTGTAATTATGTGGTAATATGAAAAAACGTTGCTACAATAAATGAAAAAAAAACAGAAAAAATCAGCTGTCTTTAATTTTTCAACAAATAAAAAAATTAGCTATATTCTGTCATTCCTTGAATATCTGCTTCAATGTCATTTTCTAAATATGAAAGGCATATCTAAAGGAATTTATGAATCATAACATTTAGAAAGTTACAAAAACATTAAAAAACCATTTGCCACACATTGTTCCCTTAATGTCTCTTATCAAGAAATGTAATATGAAAGGTTTACCTCAACTGTCAATGAATAGAAGGTGATACCATAGAGTCAGAGATACAGATTAACCACTGAACCTTTACAACTTAAAATACACAATGTAAATTACCACTGAACCTTTACAACTTAAAATACACAATGTAAATTACCACTGAACCTTTACAACTTAAAATACACAATGTAAATTGCCACTGAATCTTTACAACTTCAAGTACACAATGTAAATAACCAGTGAACCTTTACAACTTCAAATACACAATGTAAATTACCACTGAACCTTTACAACTTAAAATACACAATGTAAATTGCCACTGATTCTTTACAACTTCAAGTACACAATGTAAATTACCACTGAACTTTTACAACTTCAATCACTGTTTTTGATGAGCGTCTTTTTCCCTTTAATTTTCCAACGAATTCTTCCAGCTTTTCTTACAATTGTTATGTTAGACCCCTGTAATAAGATAATACACATATAAATTAGTTTCTCATGATTTAAGCTGTAACTACATTAGCCAGTTATCTCTCAGGTCCAAATCTATTAACCTTCACTTATATACAATTGTTATCTTTGTCATACAGTTATTTTGTGAAAGAGTTTAATTGTTAAAAAAATTGATGACAGCTACCCATTTTGATTGCCTGTGATTCGTGCTGTCAATATTCATGTCTGGCCTGTGGCAAGTACTGTTCCTGAAGTTGTAACGACCGACGAAGAAATTGCCGATTCACCTTCCACAGAAGAGGAAGTGGTGTCCCCCGAAAAGACACCACCTGCTGAAGAAATGTAATTTTTAATATTAAGGCTTAATATCTTAATAATTGTTCTTATTATTTCAGCAATAATGAACAGTATTGTAATGGGAGGGTTAAATAGTTGTACAGGGAGGGTTTTAAAAGTCTAAATGCACATAAATATATACGTAAAAATCGGCGATCCCACTTCGCGGAAAATCTCTTTTCGCGGGGGGTTTTGGAACACATCTACCGCGATACACGAGAGAACACTGTAATGCATTATAGGCTTACTCTCTATTTTATTATAGTGTTAAATTGTTTAGGGAAATTCTAATTTTCAAATATTTATTTTGTGCTGTTCATTGATTGGCTTAAATAGCTTACAAAACTTCTCTTTTCAAAACAAGGGAATATTCCTGGTTTCTGTGTGTTTTGTCGATCTGCATTTCTAGAATGAATCGCTTTCAGTAATGTGAAACTTGGATTGTCCACAAATTCATTCTCTACTTAGTCGCTCTACAGATCTTTCAAAGTCCTCCTCATTCATTCAAACTTTAAAGTTTGTGGAAAAAGCTGAAAGGAATTCTGGGAATGTTTTCCGTACTTTACCTCCATCGTGCAGCTCTCATTATTTGATTTAATTTACTAGTGGAGAAACTCCAAAAGCAAATAAAGATAAGCTTATATACTGTATGGAGATTGGATAAATTCACTTCAAATCAAGTCTTTTTTTTTAGGAAAATATCAAACTGGTAATAATATAATGGCAATAACTTCTACCACGTCTCCATAGTTACATTTTTATGGTAATAAGGTAATTAAGTTTTATCATAGTAATCCATGATTTTTATCCATCCTCGCACAGCAAGCAGTTTTATTTTGTTACAATTTTCCTGCCAAAGGCTGACAGCACAAGGAATCCAAAAGTCCTGGATATCTTGTCCTATGAAATATATTACACTCTTTTATCAGCTGATTAAATATGCTATTTTCCTGTCCATTACTCATGAGCCAAATGTAGTGTTGTTGTTGTTTTGAGCACAAATCTAAACAATAGGGTATCTGTGCTCTGCCCATCACGGGTATCGAAACCCGGATTTTAGCATTGTAAGTTCGTAAACATACCGCTGAACCACTAGGGGAGGAGCAAACGTAGAGATGTAGAGAAGGCTGGTTATGAAAATTTTCTGGAGCCGGCATTTCATTGTACAGTAGATTTCTTCTGAAGGGTAAAGCATCTACATAATAAATGACATTGTACAATAGATTTCTTCTGAAGGGTAAAGCATCTACATAATAAATCACATTGTACAGTAAATTTCTTCTGAAGGGAAAATCATTTGCATAATAAATGAATCGAAATATTTTTTTATTTCACTTTCATAAAAATCTACAAAATCATTACTAAATATAATTTTTATTGTAGAGTAAGAAAAACAGGAATTTAAAGAATGTGGTCCATCTACTAGCACATCACTAAACAGTTTACTATGTACATAAATATTCCAGTGTTAGAAAATCTATAAACAATTTATGATTAATTTAACATTTAGTACTCTTGGTATTACATACCTTTTCCCTGAAAATAGATAGAAAACAAATTTTCATGTTTAATCTGCACATATGTATAAGAACTTTTTCACTAAAAGAGTAGTCATAATCTACATGAAAATAGCTATGCCGTTTCTTTAGATTTTTACAGTACTTTATACTGACCACTGTTTTCAGATAAAGAACTAGCATTTTTCTGATCAGTATCCAATAATTTTTCAACTTCGTTTTTTTTATTTGTCTCAATCATATTGGTTTGACGATGAACCTGGTTTCACTATTACAAAGTAAAATTAAGGTATTATTCTAAAACCCGTTCATTACGTTATCTTACAATTACAATTTTCAACACAAAGATCAAGTGTTTTCTTTAGTGATAAAAACAAAACAAAAAAGCAAGGATATACTCTTTCAACTGACACACTGGACTTGATAATTGTAATGATTTATACTGTTCATATTTCCCTTAAAATAACTATTACCGTGATCTTATATTAAGCCGTATTACATAGAAAACCAGCTTACACCGAATTGTTGAGGGTTAAAATATAACGAATTTAATTTACCAACGTACGTCCTGCGTTGTGGTTTTAGCACACATTATAAAGCCTAATCCCGTTTTCTACAGGATGATCCGTACGTCCCTACCATATATCTTATGTATCCAGTGTATCTGTGTGTTGTCCCTCATTCTCGCTGCATAATACAGGGTGTTCGGAAAGTCACTGTGCAGTTTTGTCTGTTGGTAAATATATAAGTGCAAAGTGACTTTCCGAACACCCTGTAATATGCGACGCCATGTTCTGCGACACATTTTCCTTAGCATAGCAGAGGTTATTGTTCCAAATGCCGCAGTAACAGCTGTCTTCAACTCATCATTGACTATAACATAATAAAATTTAATAGGGAAAATATGAACACTGTGAAATTAGCCTAAACACTAGCTGGTCAAAAGTCTAAGACCATATTGAAATGAAGCGTTAATCGGTAAACACGTAACGAAATTTGGTCATTCATGTTTAAGCATTAGCGTTGTCAACAATTTTCACTGACATTTCCTGTGTTACATTGGGTAAAAACATGACAAAGGCTCAAAAACTGACAGAGTTTGAACGTGGCAGAATTGTAGAGCTGCAAAAGCAAGATCTCTCTCAATGTGCAATCACTGGTGAGATTGGGCATAGTAAAACTACTGTTGCAAATTTTTTAAAAGACCTTGTAGGATACGGAACGAGAATTTCAAGTGATCAGCTCAAGAAAATTTCGCCGGCGTTGAGCAGGAGGGTTCGACCAGTTGTCTGGCAAGACATCTGCCGATCGTTGAACCAGATTAAGGCCCTTACGGACGCAGAATGCAGCTCAAGAACAATAAGACGGCATCTTCGAGAGAAAGGCTTTAAAAACCATAAACGTCTTCAAAGGCCACGCCTCCTTCCACATGAAACAGTTCGGTTAAACTTTGCTGAGAAGTACCAAACATAGGACGTAGAAAAGTGGACAAATATTTTGTTCTCTGATGTGAAAAACTTTAACCTGGATGGTCCAGATGGCTTCCAGTGTTACTGGCATGATAAGGATATCTCTCCGGAGATATTTCCTACACAACACAGTGGAGGAGGTTTCATCATCATCTGGGGTGCTTTCTCCTTCCATGTAACAATGGAGCTTCAGGTTATATAGGGCCATCAAACAGCAGCTGGCTACATTGGCATGTTGAAGAAAGCATCCTTATTAACTGGCCCTCGCTTGTGTGGAAATGACTGGATCTTTCAGCAGGACAACGATGCAACCCACAATGTCTGCAGGATAAAGGACATCTTCTTGGCGAATAATGTGATTCTTTTGGACCATCCAGCGTGTTCGCCCGAACTGAACCCGATTGAAAATGTTTGGGGGTGGATGGCAAGGGAAATCTATAGAAATGGACGTTAATTCCAAACAGTGCATGATCTTCGTGAAGCCATCTTCACCACTTGGAATAATATTCCAGCCAGCCTTCTGCAAACGCTTATATCGACCATGTCAAAGCTAATGTTTGCAGTTATTCGCAATGACGGCCGTGTAACTCACTACTGAGACCTCTTGTTGGGTATTTCCTACCCTGTTTAGGACTTCTTTTTGGTCTGGTCATAAACTTTTGACCGGCTTGTATTTAGACTAATTTCGTAGTGTTCTCATTTTCCCTATTAAATGCTGAAAAATGTTTTTATTTTTATTTTCCCTTTTCTTATTTTCATCTTTCGAAGCTCTGAAATAAGTGGTTGTGTCTAGAAACGCAAAATGTATATATTTTCTTTATGTTTATTGGCCTTAAGAATTTGGCCAGCAGTATATATCTCACCCTCGCACTTCCAAGAGTCCTAAGAGTGTACGTCAAATTTGTTTCAAATAAATGTAAAACTGTCAACACGAAGGGCAAAAGATGAATACGTTTCCAAAGAAGGGCTCCTAAAAGTGGCATATAGTGCACAGATTCGAAAGACAAACATCATGTTACTCTCAGAGGTGTCCCTAAGGATGACTTTGAAGTTTTATAGAGATCAAAATTAGGAATCGTTCTTGTAAATATATTGGAAACCTGTCACCATTAGATGTAAGACACAATAGTTACTCTCATTTATAGACAGAAATATATGTTTAATGTTGCAATGGAATCTTTTTCTAGAAATTTGGTTATGTGTAATTCACAACAGTTGCATGTGCTACAGCATTTCTTGAAATCTAGGATAATGTAAGTCGAATAACACCACATTTTTTGTGACAGTATTTTTTGAGAAATTGAGAATTCTCTTAGAAAATTTATTTATTTATTAATTATTTTAATATCTACTTTATCAATCATATTTTAATTGACCGTAAAGATCTGTATTCAACAAAACACCCGGCCCGCGTGGCCAAGCTTGTTGAGGCGTGCGACGCGTAGTCTGAGGGTCTCGGGTTCGCATTGCCGATGTCGTTTATAATGAAAACTTTCAGTTCCTGTATTTATTATCAAAATTCCGAAGTAGGAGAAACATTGTAGGAAGACAATTACCACCAGACATTTCCAGCATTACCATCGTCTTTCCACCAGTCAAGCCGATTTTAAGATGACCAAGGCCTAGGTTGAAAAATTCTTTTGTAGAAGCGAAGTTTAAAAGCAAAATTTAGTGTAAATAGACATATCCATAACGTTGAGACGAATAAACATCTGTTGATTTTATACAATTCTGAACTTAGTGGTGTCTGTTGATTTTATACAGTTCTGATCTTAGTGGTGTCTGTTGATTTTATACAGTTCTGATCTTAGTGGTGTCTATTGATATTATACAGTTCTGATCTTAGTGATGTCTGTTGATTTTATACAGTTCTGATCCTAGTGGTATCTGTTGATATTATACAGTTCTGATTTTAGTGGTGTCTGTTGATTTTATACAGCACTGATCTTAGTAGTGTCTGTTGATTTTATACAGTTCTGATCTTAGTGGTGTCTGTTTATTTTATACAGTACTGATCTTAGTGGTGTCTGTTGATTTTATACAGTTCTGATCTTAGTGGTGTCTGTTGATTTTACACAGTTCTGATCTTTGTGGTGATTTCAACAATAAAATTCGATTTTTGGACACCTCTTTACAAATCTATGCATTTCTAGAGTAATAGAAATGCACACTACTATGATGAGCACAATGGCATGTGTATAACAAGGATTCTTCCAGAGCTTGGGTTATTACTTAACCCGTGTTACCGTTCCTCCAGAGTGAGTTTTTACTTTCAACAGTGAGAAAAGAAAAAAAACGGTCCATCCTTACTTATTGACAGTATTTTAAAAACGGTCCATCCTTACTTACTGACAGCATTATAAAAACGGTCCATCCTTACTTATTGACAGCATTATAAAAACGGTCCATCCTACTTACTGACAGTATTATAAAAACGGTCCATCCTTACTTACTGACAGCATTATAAAAACGGTCCATCCTTACTTACTGACAGCATTATAAAAACGGTCCATCCTTACTTATTGACAGTATTATATAAACAAATTTACAAAATCAACAAGAACTATTAAACCCTCACGCCTTCTCTAAACGTTCTTTTAACTCTTGAAAACATTGGCTAGAAATTCAAGGAATCAGTTGGAAAACCTCAAATGATAAGACAACTTCTCACACAGATATCCATTACATCAACTTCTCACACAGATATCCATTACATCAACTTCTCACACAGATATCCATTACATAAATTTCTACTTTACCCCTTTCTTCTACGGTATCTATAAGAAATAAAACGCTTTTGTTTCATCAAAGTTTCTGTTTTGTCCCAAATGTCTTATGCAAAATCATAAAACTTATATTTTATTATTTATACTTCTGCTCTCAAACAGTCTCAGAAGTAAATGTGTTGAAAATGTTCCTAATTAGATTTCATTTGACATTACCAATCACATTACCAGCTCTTGAACTGCTATTTTATCTGCAAATAGTGGGATTGATTATCACATTATATCACCCTCACGGCTGAAAGGGCGAGCATATTTAGTTACAAGTGGAGCATCATAATCACCAAGTGTTGGTAAAAAGAAAAAAATGGTGCAAGCACCTTACAATTCGTATTCTAATTCAACTAGAATATGAAGAAGACGATTTCTGAGCATCAATTTAGATAATGTAGTTGCAAAAGTTCCAGCAGTTTGGTACGTCTTGGAACGGAATAGCATAAATACCCATTTCACTCTTTAGTTATTTTAGAAATGAAGATACGAATAGCAGCATTAATATCCCGTTTAAAAATGGAAATCCTTATTTATTACTCTGGTACTGTTACTTTGGTCACATTTACTGATTTTGCCAATTTATTTTTGTGTTTGTGGATCATCACCCTTTACAAAACACATTGTGTCCACCACTGTTGAAGGACACTTACATACATAGCCTTAAAGTGGCTTTCCATTAAATTCAGTAAATAAACAACTAAATCTAATAAATTGGTTAAGACTCTTATACTGAATCATACAGTTTTAAAGTTATAAATCTGAGTAAATTGTTGAAGATCTTCACTTTGGATTTTGTTATTTATGAAAGAAAATTTCAAGAATTGATTTAGACGTACATACTCGGACTTAGTATATTGAAATACTAAATTCGAAAACATACACTGATTTAGTAAAACAATCTAATATAAACTGTAATCCCTTGCGTTATAGTTTTTCTTGATGTTTTGGCATTGTTGAATTTCATCGAGAAAAATATAGATTTCAAGAGAAGAATTAATAATAAATACAAACAGGCTTAACAGAAATTTTACCAAAATATTCTGAGTTTTCTGTGATACGTAAAAACTAGTTGAGAATAAAAGCATTCTGATCATACGAAGCATGAAAATAATCTTAATCATGGCATTTTAAACAGAAATGTCGAAATGATTCAGAAGAGAAAACAGAAAATAGCATCAAACATAGAAGAAACTAAAAGGCCTTTTTTGCAACTTGACCAGAAGATGTTTCTGATAGCATTGAAATCCCAGAATTTCAGCTAAAGAGATGCTAGAAATAAGGACAACAAATAATGAGAATGCTAATTATATCAGTTTCCAAACTGTCCCAGAAGGTGCTACTGGTACAATGAGATGGCAATAACATACTGACAGATACTCCTGATAGCAACGACACAAGTACAATAACACCAACAGATGTATACAAGGAAGCTACAATACAACGTCACTACCCACTGGAGAAATGAAAGATAAAATGAATAAGAAATAAAGAAAAAAGTGACGAGAAGAAATATAATCACAACCGAAAATGAACAAGAATAACAAACCACATACTGCAGTCAACATTCTACGAAATCTATGATAACAGACATTTCAAATACTATGGAAAAGACTCCAGATAAACTGAAGCAGCAAATTATGATATAGAAGGGACCAACAATCATAGAAGATAATATATAGACGAGAAGGATGGCCTTTGTAAGTAACCTAAGTAACAATGGAGGTTTTGGAGCTATTCTAGTTTTTGTGTCTCGATACACAGATCGGATACTCATAATGATAATTATAGTATAATGCCACACAGCGAAAATCTATGTTTCATAACTGAGTTACATTACAGGCATATTCGAACTCTCTTTACCTTGATGAGGGCCCGCACCATACATATACATATACACATATGTATTACATTTTAGTGAACTTAAATAGTAAAGTTATAAGGAAGGACAGCGTTAAAAAACAGAAAACCCAAACCTCCGATTAATTATACAATTTCATATTTTAACTCAAACACAAACCGAAACAAAAACAACTCAAACAAAAAGCACTGTATCAACTGAAAAGATCTTAGGGTACAAGCTACAGTGTGGGACTATAAAAATGTAAACTAGGTTTTGGAGGTGGCTGAGAAAGTAGGACCCACATTGCGGTGAGGATACACCGTCTATCTTAACTTCCATTCACCAGTCTTACATAAGAAATATAAAATAACAATAAATATAGAATTAGAAATAGAAATTAGGAGAGCGAGATGTGGTTGCTCAAGCCCACAACGTCTCCCATCCATATCACCCTTCACTACCAGCCCTCCCAAGTAAATAAGGTACTACCATTTGAGGATAAGTAAGATGAAAACTTACGAGGAAAGATCTTCTGACTGGGTGGGATACTTACAGATTAAAATAATTAACTCATCCAGTGTGCATGGAGGCATGGACCCACAGGTCAAACAGTCGTTAAAAAGGCTAACAAAGAGAAGTCCGATAACATGCCACACGTGACGATAAAATTCCACTGGTAAATCATCTAGTCTCAGACACTTACCAAGTAAGGTGGATTAAATAACTGCCCAACATTATTTCAGGGTAATGGGTTTCACAAGATTTTCTATTTGTAAAATATCAAGAGTAATGAAGAACTGTCTAATGTCTCGCCAAATTCCTTCCTTTACAGGATAAGCCGAATATAATTGGTTATAATAGTTAAAGCACGTGTTGAGGAAATCAATAATGTTTGAGAACAGCTAACAATCTTCCCTCAACAGACAGGAAATGTGCTTGTTTTTTCACATCTCCCGTGCCTCGTACGGTAGAACTCCAGTAGCATTTCTGGAATCTTATGAGTCAATCAGATTGGAAAACCTCACTCCAAGTGTACGACTTTCTTGTGCCTTTCAATGTCCGAAAGTATCAACTGATTCATTGGTCTACCCTGAAGCAAGGCTGCCAAGGTATCTTATTTGCTATGCAGGGCAAGATGGCGGGTTCAAGAATGCCTCATGTCTGCCAGCGTCAGCAAGGAGGTACAAGTGTCCTTTAAACTCACTCACCAGGTCTCAATAATGGTGTCAATTGAACAGAAACCTCGGACAAAAGCAATCAATTCATCCCCACCTCGTTCTCATCGAGTAGGGAGACATTGATTATCCACTCTTTAGGACCTCTAAAAAGAAGGGTAAAGTCCTAGAATGCGGTTTAGAAAGCCCAATGATACGACACATGGAATAAAGCATCGCCAACCCGATAAACGGCAGCCTATGTGATCGGTGTTGTCAGACTTCGACCAAGTGTCTTTATTTTTTCTTATCCACAACTATCCGTTTTCTGTCTTGGGAGGATCATCGTTGAAGCCAACTTGCTCGATTTTTGATTGGCACATGGATCAGGCATTTTGGTGTTTTACTGGTCCTGACTAAACCAATGGGTTTTGATTCTCCCAGCTGGAACACTGACGCTGTTGGGACAATCAGACGTTTGCTTGCCCCAAAATGTACTCACAGGATAAAACATCACCTTGCTCTTCCGTGGGACGTTATTTGGAGCTGTGTAGTGATGTGCCATGTTGACAGTTACTTTCGGGTTCTCAACTGGACCGTCGTTCATAACATCTTACTGGTGAGAGAACATTTGTATCCATCAAACATCAGTACTACCGAGTCATGTCCATTGTGTCATACTTGGGGGGATTCTGTCGTACACATATTGGTCCTCAGCCCAACGTCGGATGAGATATGGAAAAGGTGGCTCGCCTTTTCCGTGTCCCTTTGATTTCGGCTACAACCATACTGTATCACGTGCTGGTCCCCGTTCCCGGCCACCTGACATTTACGTTACATTACACAATAATTGTGTGTGAGTGCATCATCTGGCTTGCTCGCAACCAATATGTTTTTTGTGCGGGCGCCAGTGACGTACCATAAAATTCTGAATAAAACCATGTACATGTTGTTACTCTGCCACGAGGCAGGATATCAGTTACTGAGACCAAGGAACGTTACCATCATTGGTGTCCAGATGGCCACATGTTCACGAATGATTTTGTATGTTTAATTGTATACAGTTTTACATTTTACTTTTTGCATTTAATTTTTGTTAATAATATTCCTGTTGTTATATATATTTCTTATATATAACATTTTATATTGCTGTATATATGTGTATATATACATAATTGCTGTACATATTCAATTTTAATTTGTACATATAATTATAAATCCAATTTTTATATTGTTTGTATGATACGTAAAATCTTTAGTAGTTTTTCCATTTACTATTCTTGTTTTAGTGAATTCAAAATATACTCATTTGTTTCAATGTTAATTCATATTATTGTATCTATTTACTGTACCTTTATTTATATTTCAAATTTTGTTAAACACGATGTTAAAGCACATTGTTGTATATACTTATTGTCCTTTTGAATTTTTGTACTGATCCTGTGTTTAGTATTTTTTTTAAATTATACTAATTTAGACGGCTGAATGAGACACTTCATCCTGGAATAGTTTATTTGCTGTGCTGTCAATTAGTGACCTTCTACCATATCGGGGACTGTAATGCTAACATCATAATATAAGTTTTCGTCTTACTTCATCTCAAATGGTAGTTCATTATTTACTTGGAAGAGCAATCACTTTCCCACAACTGTCTGCAGGAAGTGAATGGTGATATAGATGTGGGACATTGTGGGCTTGAGGAACCACATCTCGCTCGCTTAGTTTCTATTGCTATTGCTATTGCTATTCTTTATTTCTCATGCGAGACTTACGAATGGAGGTTAAGATTGATAGACGGTCTATCCCCACTGCTATGCAGGTCTTACAGTACAATCACCTCCGAAACCTACGGTACATTTTAAAATCCCACATTGTGGCTTGTACCCTTGGTTCTAGTTGATGCAGAGTTTTTTGTTTAATTTGTTTTTCTTTCAGCGTGTTTTTTGAGTCAGAATAACAAATTATATACACATATGATGGCCCGGCATGGCCAAGCGCGTTAAGGCGTGCGACTCGTAATCTGAGGGTCGCGGGTTCGCATTCGAGTCGCGCCAAACATGCTCGCCCTTTCAGCCGTGGGGGCATTATAATATGACGGTCAATCCCACTATTCGTTGGTGAAAGAGTAGCCCAAAAGTTGGCGGTGGGTGGTGATGACTAGCTTCCTTCTCTCTAGTCTTACAGTTCTAAATTAGGGACGGCTAGAACAGATAGCCCTCGAGCAGTTTTGTGCGAAATTCAAAAACAAACAAACAAACATATACACATATGTATGCATATAAAGAGTTTTTACACCTGGAGTACATCGAATGATTCATACTGGGGAAAAAGTTCTCAGAAAGAATTATTTTTATCACTAATTATAAGAGAATACAATTATGTATACATCAGAAATTAACCTCATTGTAGTGATGTGTGTGGAAAACATTTTGCGATGAAAAGAGAATTTTAAACAACATCCAAGAGTTCACACTGGCGGGATATGTAAATCTTTGAAATTTGTTAAAGATATCTTATCCAAGTTCATCACTTGAAATACCACAGTGCATTGCATAAGTAAGATAATCTCCATCGTTGTGACGTATGTGGAAAAACATGAAGAAACATACACTGGGAGAAGTTGTTACAAATATGATTTTCTCATTACAAATAGGAAAGCAGCTTTAATAAGAAAAAATGTTTTTTTTTCACGAAAATAAAAGGATTAAGAGGAATATTTGGAAGAAAGAAACAGTAACGAAAAACACAAGAAAAGAACAGGTTCGTTATGTGTTTGTTGTTGTCTGTTTATGTAAATATATATTACTTTGTTATAACCAGAAACAGTAACTGAAAACACGCAAGAAAAGAACAGGTTCGTTATGTATTTGTTGCTGTCTGTTTATGTAAATATATATTACTTTGTTATAACCAGAACCAGTAACTGAAAACACACAAGAAAAGAACAGGTTCGTTATGTGTTTGTTGCTGCCTGTTTTATGTAAATATGTTACTTTGTTACAACCAAAAACAAGCCGAAATAAAGTAAAAAATTCTGCACTAATTGACAGGATCCGTGGGTACAAGCTGTAATGTGAGATATAAAATATACCCTGGGTTTCACAGGTGACTGAAGGAGTAGGACTCACTTTGTGGTGGAGATACACTGTCTACCAGTCTTAACGACCATTCACCAGTTTCACATAAATAAATGAAATAAAGTAAAAGGATAGCTATAAAAATTAACATTAAAATAATAGATATAGAAATTAGGAGAGCGAGGTGTGGGTGCTCAAACCCACAACGTTCCATATCCATAGCATCCACCCTTCACTGACTGCAGCGCCCAGATGTCTATTTCTGTATTTATTATTTTAGTTTTAATTTCTATTGATATCCCTTTATTTTTGTTACACGTGAACAAAAACACTTGTATACTCAGACACTCATATTGCATATATGATTTCATCTAAGGTATTGTGTTAAATCCACATTTTATTTTAATTCAACACTATGTTTATGACAATTTTACCGCTCAATTGTTTCAAAGAGAATCTACTGGGGTTGATGAGTTTCAGACTTTTTAAGTTAACTGTCATGATACCTTTGGTAAAATATTTATCTAAGTATTAAATTCATGTTTTACGAGAGATGGTATGTACTTTGTGAAATGATCAGGTTTTTGAGATTTATTATGTTTGTACTTAAGTTCAAAAGCTGCACAATGAGCTATCTGTGCTAAATTTACAACGGGTATCAAAGCTTGATTTCCAGCATTATAATGTGTAGACTTATCGATATGCTACTGGAGGGGCATTTCTGAAGTTATCTATTATGATAACTTTGATTGTATCGGCTTATACCAGATTCACGACGTGAGTTGTCCCTCAAACTATAAAAAATAAAACACACTAATCCTAAGAGCACACTCCAGTGGAAAAAGATACTGTTTTAGAGCTGCTTAAGCTAAGCGCTATGCGACGTATGTTTGGAGCTTACAGTGGAAAATTTCTCACAGAAATCAACAAGGTTTTCATACAAAACATACAATTATTATAGAAAGAAGAATCGTCGAAAGTGATTAATCAAAAATCTGACTAATTTCAACACATCCCAAGGTCTCTTTAAACTTAATGTTCTATGTCCGCAAGGGATTCCAATATTAAGGGTCACGTAGGAGTTTTCTAACCAGTTTTTTCCTACCAGTAAAAAAACTAAGACTGAAGAGAATGCACCAACGTGTTGAAACTTGTTTCTGTGACGTCAGACTTATGACAGCTTGTTCTGTAAATTGTGGTTTTGCAGAAAACATCATTTTTGATTTAACTTAAAGGTACTAAGTGTTTTATGATAAAATATTTCAACCAAACTTTTATTTTATTTGTATATTTCTTTATGCAATACACGTAAGCTGCTTTTCCATTAATAATAAACGTATTTCATCAACAAAACTGATATGTAGTTGAACTTCAGAGTTCGAAGACCACAATATATAGCTGGTGGTCAAAACTTATAACATTTCAACCGTATTATCACGCAGCTACTCTACAGAGTGAAGGATTGATTATACTATATACTAAAGTAACTAAATATAGGTTTCGTTTAGAATTATGCAGAAAGCTACAAAATGGGCTATATGTAGTCTGCCCACATTGGGTAGTGAAACTCGGTTTCTAGCGGCGTGAGTCAACAAACATATTGCTGTGCCATTGGGAGGTAAATATGAGAGTAAAATCTAACGTTGCCATAACAACAACCATACGTTTTGTTTCAGTATCTTTTTCAGTTTTACCAGTATATGATTTCACCTGAGCTTCAGATAATCCTACGGTGGATCTAAAACTTTATTACCTACAATTCACATATTGTAACGTTATGTTATATGGTGTAATACATCTACACGAATGATCCAACAACTTTATTCTCACAGTACGTGTACTTGTATACCAGTTCATAGTCACAATATAACCTAGAAATACAATTTTTTATTGTAAAATGTGATATTTTTGTTAAATAAAACAAGCGTAACATAAATTTCTACGAAACTGATTAATTGAACTAACTTACTAAAGAACCACTTAAATAAAATGATGTTTTTCTTGAAAATTAGAGCTACCATTGCCAGTGAATTATAAGGAAATAAGACCCTCAAAGGAACAAGTTCACTGGAAATATCTAAACAAAGAATTTCGTCGAGCACATATAACAAAAAAATGAAAAACGTCACTTCAGACCCCGAACAAAGGACTTCAGTCGTTCACACTGTAATTGTCTATGTTTTAAATTGTTCAGGCACAGTCTCTCATTCTATTAAACAACTAAAAATTATAATCAAATGAGACACAAATTCACATTTTTATCAACCAAAACATAACTGATAAATATTCGTAAAATGAACTTCATTTCTGTTTTTTTACACGGAATAATAGGAACAAATGGCGAACAACAGATTTCAACTGGTACAGCGGGTGTACATCCAACAGACAGCGGGAACACATTAGATTCTTCTAATACAAACTTATGTAACATAAAAATTACAGATAAACGTTGATGAATGAAGTGACCCAATGCACGTTATTAATAAAATATAAAATTCTCTCATTTTCAAAGCTTCTTTTGGTACCACACCAAATTCTTTTAGTATTGGTATTTGTAATTTTTCTACTTTCTGATTGGTTGAATTTCCTTCTGATGTTATATAATTAGATGCTACAATAAGTAACACCTACCTCTAATGAAATGTTTTAACAGGCATATGTACTCAGTCTCAAAGTTATTTATGGTTTACTAAAACAGACTTAAGGTTCTCATAAATTTTTTTTTAAAAGAGAAACAGTCAAGACGGCCACAGGAATTGGTGATACTTCCCCAAGCCACTAACCTACGAGTGTGTGTTTATGTGTTTTCTTACAGCAAAGCCACATCGGGCTATCTGCTGAGCTCACCGAGGGGAATCGAACCCCTGATTTTAGCGTTGTAAATCTGAAGACGTACCTCTGTACTAGCAGGGGGCTCTAACCTACGATATCACACACAAATGCCCCAAAAATCCAACAGTTTGCCTTTCCGTTACAGAATATGTTATTTGAATCGACTTACCAAATTAATTCGTTCATTAGATTGAGTCAATGATACACATAATTGTATAATTTTGGTGTTTGAAACTCGTATAAATGTGTCCTCGTCCTTCAGTAATGTTTTCATAAATATAAAAAAAGCTATCTTTTTACTCTTCTGTCTCAGAAAGGGTAAGTTAGACTCGCCATGTTCTTCCTTTAGTTGGAAAGATCACAACATCAGGTTAACATGGTCTTACTGCAAAGAAGCCTTCGAAAATATGTTGTAAGGACTCCGCACAGGTTGATTGCTCCACAAGCAGTATTTGAGTGCAATGTAGGATTGGTCTGTGCAATACACTCGAAGTTCCAAACCCTTCTTCACAGATGTACAACATAGTCTCCACTTACACCTGACTTTCATAACTAAAAGGACATTTCAGTTCTTTATCCAAAACAGGTCTTAATAGTTGAATATACGTACACAATCCTTCAGTATTGTGTTCTATCGACAGTGAAACAATGTGTGCATATCTGTTTATGCGTCATATCTGTAGAATTACAAACAACAGCTAAAATTAACCTTCTTTATATTTTTTATTTTTCTTCGCGTTACTTATACAAGAACTATCTGTGTACAACTGTGAATTTTGTAAGTTCTATTTAGAAAGATAATAATCGAGGTAAAAGCACCTGCCGCTAACTCTTTCAAAGATTCTATTAGAATAGTGAAGTTTTCTGTCACTATTATATAATATCGACGACCGTGTAATACAGAGATAACATTTTGTGATACGGGTACTAAAAACTTGAACTCACTAATTTATACTCCGTACATTCAAACCCCTTGTACACAACAAGCCAAAAAACAAACAAAAAGTTATACTGAACAAAAGAGAGCTACATGACATGATTAATATTTCATACCACTCTTTTAAATAATTCTTCCACCTCATGTAATAACACATTTTACAAAGTTTTGAAGCAACAACTCATCTTAACTTCCATATCAGCAACAAACAAAATCAACAGTAAAATGCATGTTTCTATGACGACTCTTAAATATACTGTATGAAGGAAAGTAAGACACAACAGTTGATGTTCTTTATTTCTATACTCAATAAAAAGTAAGGAATCTAAAACGTGAAATAATAAGAGCGATGATTGGTTCATTCCGCCAGGCAACATTCCCATATAAGACTTGTTTATTTTTCTTTTCTTTATGAACAGTTGACTTTTATCGTAGTGTGTGCTACTTTTCAGAATATACTAATGACGCAAGAAAACCTGCATAAATAACAAAATAAATAAAGTATTTAAAAACAAAAATAAATTATGCAATGAGATCACGTATATTTTAGGTCTGAATTAAAGAATTTATAAACATGCAATTTATAACAAAAATATTATATTTCTATATTAGATATTAGAAAGCATATCAGAGCAGAACGGAAGAGGAACACTGGTCTGTTAGTTTTCAAACAAAAGACAAAAAATGTAAGAGTGATAGTCAACTAGAATATATTTCTTTCGTTATTATGTATACAATGAGATATATAACGTCTAAAGCTTTAGGTCGAGTGGGTCATAAATAGTTTCTTACCAAAGTAATCGGTGTAATTTTGAAATTATGTAAACACTATTTGTAGTTATTAAACAAACACTTAGATCGATTATGTTTCATTTACAAATAATCCTTACAAATCTTCTTGCTTTTAATCAGTGTTTATTATCATACAACTGACGGTTAGTTTTCTTACTGAACATTAGGCACTACAATCTATACATACTGTACGGACATACCATTATATCTTAATATTACAATTTGTTAGTCAGCGAGTAAACTACAGTGTGTTACCGTTGACGTCAACACAGGTCTAGAGTAAAGTACAGTGTTCCCTCGCCACTTCGCGGGCTCGGCCGACCCCCCCCCCATACATATATATAAAATAATAAGCAATAAATCTAAAATATAGCATTAAATACCATTAAAATGTTAAAAATAAATATAATTAATAGTGTAAAGAAAAAAAACTGGTATATTTTGAGATATAAACATATATTTGAGTTTATAGCAGCGTAAAAATGGAAACAGAACCAACTGGAAAGGTTATAGATGTACGCATTTTGCGTCTGCGAAGGCTACGCGAGATCAGCTTCATGGCGTAGCGTTGTGCAAGACGGGCTATGATTGGTGCAGAAATGAAAGACGGCCAATGACAGCTACCCATTTTGATTGCCTGTGATTGGTGCTGTCAAAATTCATGTCTGGCAGCATCTTTCCTTGTGGAATCTCGCGGGCTCTAGTTCCTGCGTAGCGAAGTGTAAGACGGGCTGTGAAAGGTGCAGAAGTTAGAGACGGCCAATGACAGGCACCCATTTTGATATCTGGCTTGTTATTGGTGCTTTCAATATTCATATCTGGCCTGTGATTGGTGCTTTCAAACACACAAGCACCTTCCTTGGTGAACCTCTCAGTCTGTTTGAAACAACGTGCTACGCGGTTCAGATCGTTTTACGCTGAAGATATGTAATTTTTAAATTTAAGGCTTAATATCTTAATAATTGTTCTTATTATTTCAGCAATAATGAACAGCATTGTAATGGGAGGGTTAAATAGTTGTACAGGGAGGGTTTTAAAAGTCTAAATGCACATAAATATATACGTAAAAATCGGCGATCCCACTTCGCGGAAAATCTCTTTTCGCGGCGGGTTTTGGAACGCATCTACCGCGATACACGAGGAAACACTGTACAATGTAAATATTTGGATCTGTGCACAGCAATCGTGCTGATCGTAAAAGTACAATGATTTTAAGTCAGTTGTCGTAGTGTTGAACGTTATGTGTAACGTACACTTACAATTTTCGACAGCGTACAATGAGTTAGGTTTCTAGGTCAAATTTTCTCTTTAAAAGAAAGGTACAAGTAGCACTGAAACTTAACGCACGTAATTTAAATGTTTTAAGAATAAGGAATGTGTGTTATTTCCCATAAAATTTCGCAAAACCACGAAAGAGAATTTAAAGTTGGTAAAACGCCTTTATTTTAGGTGTATTATGTGAGTACAATACCGAATCTCCTTTGTTATGAAAGTTTTAGTTCAGAGAATCTGTAATTTAACAGCGTTTTAATGATGGCTTTTAAGATATGAGATACGTTGTAATTGATCGAAAAATAAATTTGCTTGCTTATTTTAACTTTACATTTACTGCTGTTAAATTCTAATTTATTTGAATATTAATGCGTAAGGACATTTATAAGGCAAGAAGTAGCGATGTGAAATAATTGAACATATTGTAAAATAGAGTAAAGATGAAACAGAACACATTCTTATTTTATTCTATACAAACTCTCATAACTTACCAATAAATGAAATACTCCCAAACAAACAAAATGTTCCAAACCATTCGAAGTACGGAATAATTATTTCAAACACTACAGGCCAGAAGATAATAGAAGTACCCTACATGAAGACACATGATAACTGTGCATCTAGATGTATATCCAAAAAATGTCATTAATCTGATGTACCAGCTGCAAGAAAATACGCTGTAGCTAAGTGGTGAGAAGGTTGAGAGAAAAATTATATTTTCGAGAAGAATGAATATATATATAGTCACTGAGCAATTATATGATTACTTAATGAAATATCACTCGGCTGGAGTAATGCATAGATGGAAATACACTATCGCTTAGAAGTTAGATGTTTGAAGAGTAAAGACAAATATGTATATTGAAATATCAAACAGGAATTATATCGACATTCAGCAGTTAAATGTTTATGAAAAAGGCTAAAATAACTATTATAGTTTGAGAGTTACTACGTAGGTGAAATAAAGAATGTTTAATTTAAAAAACAAACAGAAAATGAAACATGGCGTATGAATACTTCATATATTTAATATTTAATGTTCTTTCATTTTATAATCATAAAGAAATGACGATCTTGGTGCTCGTTGCTTCAACGATGATTTCGATGATACTAAAGAATACATAAATATCTTGAAGATTGTCAGTCATGTGAAGATACACATATCATTTTAGTTACTTACTGCTACAAAGTAGATCATTCCATAAATCATAGTTGTGTGTCTTTTGCCAAACACTTCAACAACAGCGGCAGGAATGCATACATACTCAACAGGAAACGTAGCATATAGGGCACAAATCCAAATTATGAACATCACTTGCCCACCGTGAGATGTCGCCACCAGCGTTAACAACAATATTGTTTTCAGTCCCATAAAAATCACGCTTGTTGGCTGCATATTAATTCAATTTTTATGAAACAGTTTTACGTAAGGCATAAGTTCAAATTGAATTTAATTATTTCAAGACTAGAAAAGAAATAGACAATTACAATGACTAAAATTAGATTTAATTTAAAAACATTACGAGATTGTGGTTGATCACTGTGTATTATATCAAAAATTAAAAACATTATTATCTCAACAAAAGTTAAAATCGAATGACATTGTTTCATATGAAAACGACATAATTATAAACGTTTGTCTCTAGTTCTAAATATGGTAAAATATGTTAATTACCTAAATAACTTAAAGATAAAAATCAAGCAACAAATTTCAAGACAGCTTTATAAACACATATGCCCCAATTCACTCTTCTCTTATAAATTTGACTTTGCGAGAATTCTATTCGAGAACTATTTTTCTTGTCTTTCTCCAATTTAGCAGTGATAAGCTGCATGAAAGGAAACGAATGGTGAAATTGAATATAACATTATAACAATCCCAGAGTTTAAAAATAGAGGAAATCACGTTTTGAGCTCTGTATATTAGATTGTGAAGCAAGCGCCCTAATTCCGGTTTATGATGAGAGAAAAAAGGCTTCAATCAAAGAACAAACCTTTTTTAATGAAGTTTATTGAGAGCCATCTCTGGAAATAGTCTAATTAGCACCAGTTCTGGTTAAACTCTTTATTTTTAATGCCGTTTATTTTAAACTAATTCAAAAAGAAAGAGTGGTGCTAGAATTGGCTGAGATTCCCATCTGATAATGAATGAAAATTCAGATACGAGGTAAGGAAAGTGTATGAGATGATGAATGTTGTCATTTACCTGTTATGGATTTATCATTTAGTTTGTTTACCCACTTAAAGAGAGGATGTTTCAGAACCTATCAACACCAACTATCTTGAAGCTCGATAACAGGTCGTTCTTCTCTGTCATACTGGTACAATATAGCATTATTAGTTTTTGGCACAATATCAGACCAACTGTACCTTAACGCGCAGTAATGATGTTCAATATTGACATTAAGTTGACCAAAGTCATAACTGAGGAGCCAAATGATCATGAAGGCACCACTCGTGGGCCATGCAGAAGAAATGTTGATGAATGTTTGGATTCTAGAGTAGGTAAAATGTACTGTTGTAACGTTGTTTCGAAGGTCCTCCACCTCAAATGCATTATAGGGTGATACACAACAATCACTCTATCAGTGTTTACGAAAGTGATGAAATTGGGATTTATTAATACAATGCAAAATTAAAACTAATTATACCAAAATAAACATTTCTTGAGGTATATGAAATTATTTTAACAATAACCAGTTTCTTTATGCTTTCTTCATAGTTACTTGATAAAGCTTTTACACTGTAAAGATATTTTGATTATTAATTGCAGTTGGCCATGTACATTTTACACACAACATTGATATGTAATACTTTTTCAATTGAGTTTCCAATCTTGGTGAAAAAATGACTGAATCATAAGGAGAAAATATTCTCAGCTTTTAGACTGACACGTCTTCAACCATAATACACTACAATGGATAAATACTTTTTACTTATTCTTTGATAGATTATTTACAAACAATAATCATTATGAGTACACTAGAATGGGTAACAACTGCTTGTAGAAAAAACACAAGTGTAGAGGTCATCAACTCTTTACTGTTTCGTTAGCTTATAGCTCTTCTTTTGTAAAGTTACTTTCAACTGAAATAAGTTTGGAAAATATTACTGAGATTAGTTTTAACCTTTAAAAACTCTGCCCTGTGTTATGTTGCTGTTATTTTTCTCAAAATTGCGAAGGAAAATTATTGTTCAAACACATATTGATATTAACTTTTAAACATATATACAAAATATTTTTGCTTACTTACCTTGAAAGATATTTTGTCCTGAATTAGGCCCATAAGTACCCTAAGAACAACGTGAACACATCCAGATGCAGAACCAGTTGTGGTTAGGAATGTGTCATCATCTATAAATGTTTGACCATATATCTAAAAATAAAATAATGTAATTTAAGTTTATGATCCCTCTCACCAACCAAAGTGTAATTCGTACAAATTTCACATTTCACCATACACTAGCTAATATTTACCACTATCTCTGAAGAGGGAAACGTTACTATTTTGTTAATTTTAATATCTTTACACATAATTATAAATACAACAATATTTGACTTAATGAATCACATTTTTAATAACAAAAGTTTGTTATAGTTAATAAAATACTCAGAAAAAATCAGCACAGTTTAACAATGTTCAGATAATTATTATAACAGTTTTTTTGGCATTTTATGTCGGGAAGTAAATTATCCAGTTTTTATTTTTCACGTAAAAACAATAAACTTTACTGGATATAACTCCCGGTGAACTCAGCAGACAGCCTAATGTGGCTTTGCTATAAGAAGACACACAGAAACAAACACATACATATACTACTGGTTTCTTAGATATCGAGTCCATAAACCGAATGTTTGGCACAGTGATTTAAGGGTAAAATGATAAACCCATCAACTCAAACATTTTACTGTTACAAGTGTATTTGAACAGTTGATTCTCTTGGCTAGAGAGTTAAAACAAATTTGATTCTGGAATGTCAGAAAATTCTTCTCAGTTATAATTCTTCCCAGTTCCAGACTGTGAGCACTGGCTTCAATAGACATAATACTCGTTTCATCTTTAAAGGGCATCTACCAACAGTTCCGCCAGAATTTAAAGGATATATTATTGAAGGTGATGAAATGTAAGATCGATTACTTATTTAAAAAGACAAATAACGTAAATAGTATTTACGAAATACTAACAATTATACATGTTGATTGGTCCCCACTTTCAGGGCAAGCTCCTGATTGGTTGTTTGTATGTTCGCAAAGGTGTTTACTTTTCACAACAAAATGTAAACTTTCATTTCTGTATTATTTTGCACTGTGTTAAGCTTCAAGTTAACTTACATTTGTATTTTATGTTTCTGAACTTCACTTTTAAAACTTGTGAGACAGAACTGTTTCATATTTTAATACTTGTAGGATAGAACTGTTTCATATTTTAATACTTGTAAGATAGTACTGTTTCATATTTTAAAGTTTGTAAGATGGTACTGTTTCATATTTTAAAGTTTGTAAGATAGTACTGTTTCATATTTTAAAACTTGTGAGACAGAACTGTTTCATATTTTAATACTTGTAAAATAGTACTGTTTCATATTTTAAAGTTTGTAAGATAGTATTGTTTTATATTTTAAAGCTTGTGAGACAGAACTGTTTCATATTTTAAATAACAGCAAATTGATACTGATCTACTTTATTTTTGAATAAAGATGACGGACGGATTGGTTCACATTTTAAAAATAATGGTTCGTAAATATGCAGGAAATTGTTTGGTTTTTGGCACTGACTATGAACGATACGTAAGTACACTACATTTTGAAAATCCAATGGTAAATTCTTTCAATTTCTTATAATTCTAAATGAATTTAGAAACTAAATCAAAATATTTTCACTGAAAACAATAAGATAAAGAAAAACATATCACATACCTTATAAAAATTACAGATAAACGTTGATGAATGAAGTGACCCAATGCACGTTATTAATAAAATATAAAATTCTTTCATTTTCAAAGCTTCTTTTGGTACCACACCAAATTCTCTGAGTATTGGTATTTGTGATTTTTCTACTTTCTGATTGGTTGAATTTCCTTCTGACATAACAGGAGAATCTTCCTGAAAGGTTAATGTACTGTTCTTGTTTTCACAATCCAACTCTCTTTGTTCTGATGCGGAACATTTGTTAACTTCTGTCTCCTTTAAAGATAAAATAAATTTTCTAATTTCAAAAATAATAAATATTTAGTTTCAATAACTCAGAATACTTCTTGTATTTTGATGGATACTTGAGAAATACTGAATTCTAATAATTTTTAGGGTTTTAGTAATTCGTCATTCACCACATTTGCACAATATACTTTCTGTAAGAACATTTTTCAATTTCCTATATGAAATATTTACTTTTGGTTATTGTAACTTCTACATTGTGTATGATATACTCTGAAGTGCGAGTTGATGTTGTGAACTATAACACTGATTAATTGTAACTTTAACTATAAAATATTTGTAAAGTTTAATATGTTAATGATTTGATCTATACATTTCATCATTTATACAGTATTGACATTTAACAGGTTAGAACAGAGCATAGAGAGTGAAGAATATATATATATATGTAAACGACATTATATTTATCATATCAAGTACTGCTCTCTACAAATACCAGGACTCCTCACTGCAGATGGAACAAAAGTGTTGTGACGAAATTCAAAATAAATTGTTATGTTGTGAAATAGATTAAGCTGCTTTCCTCTGAATGGATGAATTTTGTTTCCTAAAGAGGTATTTCACCAGAGAGGAAGAACATGTTTCCTAATCTAATCCAAATAGTATTAAACTTTAGAAAGCTATAACACTCAGTTGATCTGTCATCTAGTGCTTTAAGTTGTTTTAAACTTCAATTGTTTTTACAATTGTTGATTTTGTTCAACATCTTTGTCTTTTTTGTAGCCGCTTATCTTGATGTTGTTTCCAAATATTATTGAATACCTACGAAAAATAGAGACAAAGAAGAAACCAGCCAACCTTATCTATAATAGATTCCACTTGTGGTACTTACTGTAATTAAAAACATTTAAAAAACTACAATTGCATTGGTAAAACCCTATGAGAGTTTTGGTCGTATTTAGATTTTGACACAATAGTTAACTCTATAATTAAAGTGATTATATATTTATAGGTCTCAACTTCTTTGCCTATTGTTTCTGTGCCTACCGCTTTGGAGAATATTTCCTGCACCAAGTAGTAAAAGAGAAAGGTTTACTATCTGTGATATTTCAAAACAGATATTTCTAGACTTCAGGGAGTAGACAGAATTCGTGGTTCATATAAATGTGTCGAATGTTGAGTCACACGAGAAAAACGTAAATGAGGTTAAAAGTCCTAAGTTATTAATACAGAGTTTGATATAACTTATACAAACAAATACAAATCGTGACAGGCGTTCGGCTTAAGAAATGAGAGAACTCCTTCCAACGAGAGTAGTCAAGAATTGTTGTTCCTCTTCAACATTGTTTCGGGGATTTATATGGTCGACGTGGGCGAAGTACGATGATTGATGTCTTTGAATCCAGTTTCTGTTGGAGCTGGGGAGATACCCGGAGAGGAAGCGAAAGATAACCAAGGATGTGGAGAAGCAGCGAGTTCCTCAAATTTACTTATTATATCTTGCTTCGTTGATCGAATGAACAGGAGATTATGTTTAAGATACTGTATTTTGGAATGGAGTTTTAGGTAATTAAAATTGTGGATGGATTATGGGCCCTCTTCTGAGAGGCGGGACAGAAGTTCTATGCCCGTAGAGCCCAGATAAAACCCACTTTCACAATAAGAGTGCCACATGAAATATTCTGACCGTGTCCGAATGTTGCTTGCTAGTGTGGAAAGCAAGGTCAGTGAAACATAACATTAATTGTAAATATCGACAGGAATATCCTAGTATAAAAACAACTTTATAACTCAATATAAACAGGTAAGTCTAAATGTAAATTTGAATGGATTCTTCATCGAGGAAACGGAGGTCGTGGTCGACTATTAAGTCGTATTTGGATATTCTCCAGGGCGAAATGTGGCAATTAAGTAGCTGGATAACTGATGGCTGGGACTCTGTTTGCTCGTGAGATGATCATGGGTATCGGTGATGGACGTTATCTTGTTCTGCTGCTGTCTCAAGATCCGTGTTGTTTGGGTTCGGGTTGAGGTTAAAGTTGGCATAGGGGTTGGTAGAGTCTGGGTAAATTTATGGCACTTCTTGATGGTTGTTTTGGGTTGTAGGCTGTTGTCAGTGACGGTCTGGGTGAAGTTGTCTGTCAGCGTAAGATATATAAGGAGACATTTTTGGTAGTTGAGGTTGTAAGCAGTGAGGGGATTGTCGGATTAGATACACGTTGTTCGCTTGTAGTTGTGGTCTTCGGCGGGAAGGGTAAACTCTGTAGTGAGAAAAATGAAGAAAACAATCGTAAGTCAAGTAAGATAGCCTTGTTGCCTTGTGCCATAAAACAGCAAATCAAATCGAGTCAAGAAATATTCCGTTACTTGGTTAGAATAGGTTTCCACCTTCCGGAAGTGGGTGGGTAACCCCGTGATGTGAGTGTGATGATGTGGTTGCTTCCAGTAAATGTTGAACATCGTCTGGGGAGATTTTTTTAACATATTTTAACGTGTAGTTTTGTAACATATTTGGATATATATATATTTAATCTTAATTTTAACAATACTTAGATATTATAGGAATATAACTAAACAATTAAAACTGAAGAAAAGACTTTTCAAGATCTTCTGCAAATGTAATTCTACAAAAATGCATATTCTAACTAAAGAAAAAATTATACACGCCGTCGTCGGGGGTAGCTATACTGAGTACTTTCAGCATTTTGGCGGCGGGCGATATGTGGTTGCTTAAGCCCGTCGCCTACTAGACCAGGAAAACTTTCCCTCGGGAGATTAGCGTGTGGATCAACCTCTGATCGGCCCCTAACGAAGTGTCCAATGACGTCGTCGAGGACGTGATGTCGACGTATGGGACTGTCCGACGTCGACAAAGGCATGATGTCGACATTTGGGACTGTCCGTAAAATAGAACATGAGGCGCACCAGTTGCACCCTAATGTGTCTACCGCTAATTGGCGTGTCTGCATGGACATGCGGACGCCGGTCCCGATTTTATTGTAGTGAACGGGTTCCGGGTGATGTGCAATTACCCGGGTATGCGTCGACTGTGTCGTCGCTCTGGTCAAGAGGACAACCTGTTGGCCGAGTGCCGGACCCCGCGGTGCAGGATATGTCTGGCGTATGGACATGTTGATGACGCGTGTACTATCACGAGTAGCATTTGTTGTGGTGGCCACACGCCCTCGCGTTGCCCCCGGCGTGTGGCGACGTATGCCTCGGTGGCTACTGGTCCATCGACGGTTTCACGGCCCAAAAATCTTGGGTGAAGAAAGCGGGCGCGGCAGTTCGTCCTACAGCGTTGTCTGCGGCGGCCGCGGGTGGTGTCCTTGAGGGGGCGCCTGTCACGGCACCTACTGTGTCTGGGGAGAGAGAGCTTCGGTCCTCTGAGGGCGGAGGCAATGTCTCGTCCGCCCAGGAAGTGCAAGCTGCGTTCTATGAGGTGGAGAGTGGCGCTTCGGGTGCTGTTCAGGTGAGGGGCTTCTCAGGAGTCTTCGACCCATCTTTCGGCCCCTGGCGTGGATGGGTCTCCTGTAGATGTTCTAGACGGTCAGAGTGCCCCCGGAGCGTCCCCTATCGCCTTGGGGGCTCAGGCCTCCCAGTGGAGTGGTGTGGGGGTTGGGAGCTGTTTGGGCGCCAGCTATCCCGCCACCCCTGTCAGTGTTGGGAGTGTCCCTGTTTATGTTGAGGGATGCGGTCACTAGAAACGGGCTGTACATGCAGAAAAAAACCCTCAGACATTTCACAGCTGAAAGAATTCTGCATTGAGGAGTGGGGCAAACTTTCTTCAGATTGATGTCAGAGACTGGTAAATGCTACAAAAAGCGTCTCTCTGCAGTTATTTCAGCCACAGGGAGTAACACTAGTTATTAGGGGGTAGGATGTCCGAATTTTTTCCTCAGTTAGAATATGCATTTTTATAGAATTATATTGAATATTGTTAAAATTGAGATTTTATATCTACCTGTCCAAAAATGTTACACAAATTCACAGGCTTTCATAGGGTGTCCTAACTTTTCACATGACTGTAAATAGCTGAACATCCCTGAGGAAGACAAAGAAAAGGCTAGTTTGGCTTTTCGTACTAGAACACTGAACATTAATGTTGGCACTCCACGATTTACACAGAAAGGTGAAGTCGTCCAGGGTGGAAGGCTGGGGAAAAACGTCGCAGAATTTTTGCTCTCTTTTGGTCAATTGGCAAATTTGGTTTGCAATAGTCGATGAAAGCGAAATTTTGTTAATGGATGAAGTCAGGCGGTAATCCATCAAGGATTACGAGGAGACGTTTCAGTTTAGTGCAGTAGAATTTGAGATGGCAACATCTTGGTACCTAATTACTCGCTCGTCTTAACAGCTCTGCTACAAGACCAGAAATTACCTTGTACATTACGTAATTGTGCCCGGCATGGCCGAGCGCGTTTGGCGTGCAACTCGTAATCCGAGGGTCGCGGGTTCGCATTCCAGCCGCGCTAAACATGCTCGCCCTTTCAGCCGTAGGGGCGTTGTAATGCGACGGTCAATCCCATTATTCGTTGGTAAAAGGATAGCCCAAGAGTTGGCGGTGGGTGATGATGACTAGCTGCCTTCCCTCTGGTCTCACACTGCAAAATTAGGGACGGCTCAGGTTTCTCCTCCTGGTTTGAAGTTGTGCACTTGGCTAACAATTTACTCATTTAAAAAAACAGCCTGTTAATGAGTCCGCAAGCGATTGCTGCCATATGTTCCTTAATGAATCGAGAGGCTTAATGTAAATGTTATGTAATTACATAATTGCTTTAAAATATGCATGAATATTTCCTGTGCCCCAACATATGATACTCAGCATCATGGTAAGCTCCACACCTTTATCCTCTTTTCACTTGAGACAAGTTCTTGAGTAAGTTGTATAAATATGTAAAATTTACACATAGTGATTTTATGTTCCAGATATTAGAGTCAGTATTCATACCTGTCATGATATAAAAGACTGATTGGTGTAGATGTTATAAATTAGGCAATTTTGTGAATGAATGTTTTGTAATTGTATATAGTTGTTTTGTTATAAGGAAATTAAAACAGACTTATTTCAAGCTGTGTTTGTAACTCGTTTATGTTAAGAATATACAGAACAGACGATTTATTAATATATATGTTCAAATATTATGAAATGAGCGGGAAACAGCGGATAGACGTAGCGAATAACAGGAGGGAAGAAAGTTACAGTCAAGGAAACGTTCGGTGTGATGGTCACTACGGTAGAAGAACTAGTCCTAACGCTTGAAAGTGTTAAGAGTAAGACTAACAGTTGTAAATGAGATAAAAATAATAATTTATTAGATCAGAGCGTGATTATAAAGTAACTGAATCAGCCTGAATACACTTTGACAAAAGGAACAGAGGATATTTTAAATAAAGAAGACCAAACGATTACGGGAAAAGTAGTATACGACTGAGGTAACTCACGTGAAAATTGTAAGTAAAATACAACAGAATATTAGTAGGATAGAAATAGTGAAAAGTAGTTCAGCTTGTCAATTGAAGTTTTAATGTAATTGAGAATGTCTAAGTGCAATTTTGTTAACTAGAAGAATATAGTTTAAAATATCCGTGTAATCACTACAGTGTAAATAATTTGTTGTAAATATGTTACACAATTTTCGGATATATAATTTAGAAAACTACTGGAGCGCATGCTGTTCATTTATTCTTGAGTTTATCGCTAACAAATCACATAAACCTAATGCAGAAGAATACAATGCCCAACAACAACACACCGTATATTTAAACTTAAAGAAGTACGAGTGAAGCCTTTAACTGCCATTTGGCGAACATAACATTAACATCTGATACACAAACAAACCTGTCACATGCAACGAATGCATAACAGGAAGTTTTGCTATTTTTGCATTGCTGGGAATTTGAAACATATGAATTAGATATAGAATTGAGGGAGATGAAAGGTTGGGAATGAAGATATGTACAGAAAATGAATTGATATCTCTGACACCTTGCTCCTTCTACAAAGAAGATTTATTGATTATTCTTGTGATGAAGTTTAAGGTGTTGTAGGTGAAAGATTTCAGTGAGAATTTACCCCGATGGAAAGTCCTGACAACTTAAAGGTTATATAATTTTCAGACTCAGATGTTACAATAAGTAGCGCCCATCACCGGTAAAATATTTTAACAATTGTAAATTATTTCTATAAATTATAAAATTCAAGCTCTTTGAGATTAAGAAAGGTGACATTTTACTCAAACATTTGTCTCACAAAAATACTTGATATGAAAGACAAAACTGTTCAATTAGAATTACTTGTCTGAGCTGTAGTAGTAGAGTATTTAATGTAGGGTCTTACAGAATGTACAAAGTTACAAGTTTATGATTCGGTGTCTGTTACGTTTTGTTTATATGGACTGAACGCAACAGAAAGACACAGATAACAGCTTATATAATTTATTACAATAAACTATTATATATGTGACAAATATAAAATGAATTATATAATAACAATGACAGATATTCAGTTTCAACCTTCAAAGTTAATTACAATACAAAATGGTACTGGCCTGTGTCTAATAATATGATCCAGAATGAAAGTCCAAAAGTCCGGATCAGAAATCCAAAATTCCAGTCTAGGGGGTGAATTTGGTCCCACGAAGAAATTCCGAAGTTTGAATGGAGAAGTCCAGAAACAATTCACAGTCCAATAAATTTGACGTTCTTTTTACGATGTTTTTGATGAATGTCTCAAGTTGTCGTTTTTCCAACTTGCCCCGTTCTCCCCTAAACAGTCCTGTACGTGTTGACCTTCAGTATAACCAGTAATTCGAATTAATCGTAAAGATTGACGAAGTAAAATCACAGCTTTTGTAGATCTAGCTCCAGTCACAAATCCAAGTTGAATAAACACATAGCAAACGTTTAAACTTTCTCAAACGATGACAATATCTCTTGAATCTAATAAAAACGGATGACTCACTGACTCTCCTCGCATCGCCGTCTGTTTATATACTAGTAGGCCTACTCTTCTCGAACAATCGCGTAACTTCTCATCATTCCAGAGTAATCTAGATTCGTCTCGTACAGACACCAGGCCAATACAAATGATCGATCTACCTAGTTCTAGAAATTTCTACATGAATAACAACGTATATACATAACGCTTTATACATAACAATGTCCAATGACCCCACCATTAGATTATAGCAAGGAATAATGGTATCAGGCGGAGGATAAACTCAGTAAAGGTTCTTCATCACACATGGTCATTATTGACCAGCTGAAGGACTAATCTACTTTAAGAACATATCGAAGGTTGTGGCATTTCAAGTGGCCATTCATTGAGATGTTTGTCTTTTTACTTTCATGGAAAACATGTGGGTATATACATTTAAGTTCCATAAGAAGAAACCTGAACAAAAAGAATATCCCCTGTGAAATCCACGAATACCATGAAAAAGAATAGATATCATTGTTTTTCTTTAAAACAACATTATAAAATACTACGTTGAAAAACACAAGGTACTAGTTCCTCTTTTAAATTTGCATTATCTCGTATATTAACGTTATAAATGCAATATTTGGACAAAGCCACTTACCTCGGGCACATCTGAAGGAGGTTCCTGGTAAAGTAGTAATCCAACAAGTAAAATACCACCTTGTACCGCTCCCATGATTACAAATAAGAAAGGGACACGATCCAGAATCCCAGAATCAGAGAAATAACTAAAACCAACATACAGAAAGTTAAAAGCCATTCTGGTTATTTTGGTAGTAGCATCAAATAGTTCTCTCTCCAATTACTCAAATTGGTGATCTTCTAATAACAGGTAGTATAATCTACTACGTTAGCTGTTATTTCACTTATATTATTTGTTATTCATTATGCTTAATTAAACATGGATTTTGAAAGCAACCTCAAATGAGACACTATGGTGTAACAATACTCAACAGAAGAATGAGGAAAACTGAGAAACTTGTAGCAACGTCATGCAACAATATAACAACCACCAGTTAGTGAAATACACACGGTATAATCTTCACACAGTTTTGTAAATAAATCTACGAAGCACAATGCTTTGTCAACCACATATGTAAGCTTACAGATGAGCTTTTAGGGGTACCACATGAAGGGTACCTGATGTAGATAGCTCACGAGCTTAACCTGAAGATAAAAAACATACGGGTTGTTGATGTGTAAGTTGTTGGCGTTGTGAATGTGTCCATGGTTCGTCGTAATACTGATTATTGCTGAATTTATTACTTTGTCGGTAGTTTGATTTAAGTATCCATGGCTGACGATAATCTGTTATGAGCTTCATTAATATTTCTGATTCACTTTATTAATGATCCCGTAATTTGTTATTAATATACCAAAGGATAACGCCAAAAGTGGCTTAGTTGTATGTCTGAATACCTATAACGCTAAAATCCAAGGTTCGATACTTGTGCTGGGCAAAACGCAGATGGCCCATTCTTTAGTTTTATGCTGAACAAATAAAAAGAACAAAGTACCAATTGTCGACTTTATGGAATATATGTTTTCTCGTTATTAATGTATCCATGATTGTGTCTGTTGATGTAAAAATGGTTATCAATGGTTTAACTATAATTAACGATTAATGAATTCATTATTGGCTTTGTTAATGTATCGATGTTTGGCTTGATTATTGAATACATTAATAGATGGTTGATTTCGTTATTTTATCCAATTTACATCATTGTCAGATGCTTATATCATTATTGGCTTTTCTAGTTTATCCATGTACCGATTTATCAATGTATAAATGGCTAACTTTAATAATGTTTTTATTTATTGCATCTATAAGTGTAGTTATTTGGTATTCATTAGTGACTTCAATACCATATCCGTTATTTACTTTAACATTGTATCTGTGGTTCTATTTATTAATCTTTCTCTTTACTAGCGTTACAATTACTAATATATCTATAATTATACTTCATTACTGTGTAAAAGTTATGTGATACATTTAATTCAGTTTCTTAAAGTATTCAATACTATCTTTAGTAATGTATCTCAGGACCGCTTGTATAGGTATTAACACCTTCACTAGTAAAGCAGAGAACAACATTTCGACCTTCTTAAGTTATAAGCACAGACAGCCTTCGTGTAGCTTAGTGCGAGATTAAAAAAACAAACAAACATAAGTTATGTTCAGGTTGAAACGTTGTTCTCTGCTTTATGAGTAAAAGTGTTTATACCCATACCAGCCGTCCTGAGATACATGTTTACTTCAACTGGGTTTCTCGTCAGCACGAATATCTTTACTACTGTATAAATGGTAGTATAATCATTGGGTCTTTATTAATGTATCTATTCCGGGTTTAAGTTAAGACTTTATTTCCACCACGAGATCATTCTTACTTATACAACAAACTTACCCATCAGCATCAGGTTGAAGGTTATTAGGGTTGATAAAATATGTATGTAAGTTATTCATTACAACTGGAGTGAAGGCCATTCCCGAAGACACTATTCCTGCCATGAGACCCTTATTGTTGGGGAACCACTAAAATCGATAAAAGTTTGAGTATTAATTCTTAATATCGACAAACAACATTTTTAAACTCAAGAAGGCAAATTTTATATGCAAAAACGGCTCGTTTGGGTTAAGAAAATATTTCAAATAGAAGAGCGAACAACGTTTCGACCTTCTTCGGTCATCGTCAGGTAAATATAATGTTTTTTTTATTTGATACATTTGTATCTTACCACAACAATTTTCATTGAACTGTAAAACACAGTACGTAACTGGTTGTACACACCTGCATTGCCACAGATAACGGAAAACCATAACATCCAATAAACCCAACATTAACGACCATTCCTAAGGTGGCAATTGTAGCTCCGAGGCTGTGTTGTATGGTCCAGTACGTCGCTATTTTCCCGAGACTGAAAATAAATAAAATATATTGAAAGTAATTTATGTTATATGATTTATCGTGAAATGAAATTACATTCTAATTGTTTTTAGTATTTAATATCGTAAAACATTTGGTCTATTTTTATGTGCTATATTAAACAATTTATTTATTATTTGCAGTATCACTTTGTTTAATACTTTATTTGATTAACAGTTGATCATTCTAAATTTAAATTAATTTTTATTGACACAAATAAATACACAGAGGGACTGCTTTGGTCGGTGTAGTGTTTATTATTTTTATTAATGGATTGCTCGTTTTTAAACGAAAGCCACATTGGGTTATCTGCTATGTCTACTACATGGGATAATCTATAAGTAATTCAGCTTTAGACTTTAGTGTTATAAGCCCATAGTCTTACTGCTGACCCATTGTGAACCATTAACGAGTAGAATAGAGTCGTGTGATTGTTATACATTGTTAGAGGCATGGCGTATCAGAAGAGGATACATTGTGATTGATGTCCAGTACAGAAATAAGACGTATGTTGATGGTAGTTATCTGTGGAATTAGCACAGTGTAGATGGTACTTATCACTAAGTAGTGAGAATATGATATATACCAGTGGATTAAGAACGTTAATTATGGTCGTTTCTTTCATCTCAAGATAAGAAAATACAAAAAGTTCGGGTGTTGCGTTTAATGTCAAAATGGGTCAGGATACTAAATCTTACTGATACAGTTTTCTATTCATTATCGGTACATGTTTAAAGTATTTCAGGTGTAGTTTTGTCATTAATGCAGCTACAGTTTTCTAATTATTGCAGAAGGTTTATTACAGCTTTTTAGGTTCCTTACTTTTATCAGTGACAATATTTCTCAGCTATAATTCAAGATCTTACTGCGCATGATTCTACTTGCCCCAAACAGACCTACCGCCATACAATTTAAGTCTGGTGTTATATCAATGATTATTTCATATTGACATCAGTTAAACTTTAAAATATTGAAATGTGGCGAGTTACAAATCGACCTCGGTCTTACAATGGGCATCATCTATTGAACACTTGATAACTGAAATGTAACTGTGAAATAAGTACAGAATGTCACCAGAAAACATCTCACATAAATTCATAATGAACTGCATCCAGGTTCTCACTCTTGACCAAGAATATGTATTATGCAGATCCATTTGGAAAAAGAACAGCAACAGAGAAAGTGAATATTTCGCTGCTGACGTTGCAGAAAAAACAAAACAGTTTAAAACACGGTTGAAAACATAGACATCGTGCACAACAACAAGGATGCCAGGAGAAAACTTAAAAACTAAATACTGACCAAAAAAGCATAACACCACTACGGTGTAACAGCAGACCAAGTAGTGCACTATCTCTTGAATTATAAAGAATGAAGAACAAAACTCAAACTACAAGAAACAGGACAACGTATTCAACTTGACGATGGAATTTTTTTTTAAATCCCTTAAAATACGAAAAACTGAACGCTGCTAAATTTTTTTAGTTTTGTTCTGCACAGATCAAGAAACTTAGAGATAATGTATTGAGTTTTACTCTTCACAAAGATACACCACATAGAAGTTTGGAAGAAAGTATATTTGGTATCCATCCAGAAGCCCCTGAAAAAGATCTATCACATCTACAGAATTTTAGGTCTTTTTCACATCTGTGCCTCTTTGTACACTCCATTCTAAATCATTTGACTTCTGTCATTGAAAACTGATTTCTCAAGAAATAAATTGTGCGTGGTTAAGATTTTCCATTTACTCAGTATGTTAAACAACATGCTTGTTGGACTCTCGACATAAGATAACACAGGTTAATTTACATATATTTCACTGTAAAGTATTCAACATTACAAAAACACCAACTTTATCTGTATGGTCAGTCCTTTCTTCCTTGCGACCTACGTGATATAGCGGAATGTCTGCGAACTTACAACACTATAAACAACTACAACAAGATGTACGTTAAACTAGAAGGTAAGTGCAGCTACCACAGGAAACTGTCTTAACACCTGTATCTAAGGACGGCTGTTATGGGTATTAATACTTTTACTGATAAAGCAGGGAACAACGTTTCCACCTTTTTAGGTGACAAAAATGATATTTGAAACGAAACATAGGTAATATTAAATTACATCCATTACTTGGTTAGTGTATATATAATTAATTATTTTAGAATTATTAAAATAAACTTAAAGAGCATCAATAATACTAATTATTTTAACTCTAACAATCTGATTCGCATTGGTGTGTATGTCCAACATAAAATTCACATTCCTGCCTCACCTGAAAATAACTGTACCAATTAGGATGCTAAACCGATGCCCAATCCGTTCAGCTAGCCAAACTCCACAGAAGAAGAATGAAGTTAAACAGTCGGATGTATAGATAATCCAGGCAGTCTGTTCATATCTCGTGTTGTTGTTAACTCTTTTTCTGAGGTATGATGTCAGGTAAGGAGTGATGTTTCCAAAGAGATATGTTGTACCAAGACCAAGATAAATCAGAAAACATCCAAAAACTGCTATAAATGGACGAACTTTCATTTCTAAAAAATTATCGAGAAAACGTTTGACGCCAAACTAAAGTTTAACTGATTTGGTATCAATAAGTTATATAACTATTTTATTGGTGAAACACTGTATTACACGAAGGTACCAAAATTATGACATTACAAGAATAAAAATAAACGTTTAATTCTACAGTCAATTTAGTTATGCACGAGTGGAACGTGTGGTTCACGTGAACACTTTCACAAGTGATAACTGTGTTTGTCGATTCACTCTTCTAACGATAAACTGCCATCTGTTTGCTAAAGAAGAGACATGACTGTATTTCAAAACGGCAACTCCTTCGGTACATATCACATAAGCAGCTTTCTGTTTTTTGTTTCCAAAAAAAAAGTACTTTTCTCCCCATTCTTCATTGAAAACGCGATACTCTGAAACTACTTTTCTTCTTTAAAAAGCAGCCATAACGATGGGTGAAAATAAACAGCATCTGAAAATGAAAAACATAGAACGCTCTGAGAAGAGTATTGTACTGGTCACAAACAAAATATATTCAAACTTACGTTTGCCACGACAATTATCTAAGAACGAAATACGAAAAGCGCATAACCAGATTACTAAAACAAACGTGCTTGCTGAAGTTATAACCCTTGGCTGCTGAATTTACAAGACGAGTTGATTGGACGAGGGTTAAATATGTATTTGTTTTTTAAATCTCAGTGCTTTCATAGATACGTACCTCGATTTGAATAAACGGACATCAAGGACGAGAGAAGAATTTTCCCGTTGGTTAAAATTGCGCGTAATAGCCTAACGTCTTGTGTTTGCCATCTTAAAGTGACCATCAGTGTGATTTATTTTGTAATGTCAGTCGGACATTTGATGAACTGTCACTTTTTACTTCCAAGAGGCCACAGTTGGCGGGTCGTAGTTTCGTGATTCCTGGTCGAGAGTGGGGTAGAATGTGAAATATTTGGATCTGTTCTTAGCAATTCTGCTTGTAAAAGTACAATGATTTTACTTGAGTTGCAGTATTGTTGAACGTTATGTGTAACGTAGACTTACAATTTTCGTCAGTGTACAATGAGTTAGGTTTCTAAGTCAAATTTTCTCTTTAAAAGAAAGGTACAAGTAGCACTGAAACACTGCTAAATTAGGCACGGCTAGCACAGATAGCCCTCGAGTAGCTTTGTGCAAAATTCCAAAACAAACAAACTAAACGCACGTAATTTATATGTTTTAAGATTAAGGAATGTATGTTATTTCCCATAAAATTTCGCAAAACCACGAAAGAAAATTTACTGATGTTAAATTGTAATTTAGTTGAATATTAATGCGTAAGGACATTTATTAGGCTAGAAGTAGCGATGTGAAATAATTGAACACATTTTAAAATACAGTAAATATGAAACAGGATACATTTTTATTTCATTCTATACAAACTCTCATAACTTACCAATAAAAGAAATACTCCCAAACAAACAAAATGTTCCAAACCATCCGAAGAACGGAATAATTATTTCAAACACTACAGGCCAGAAGATAATAGAAGTACCCTAAATGAAGACACATGATAACTATGCATCTAGATGTATATCCAAAAAATGTTTATCATTAATCTGATGTACTAGCTGCAAGAAAATACGCTGTAGCTAAGTGGTGAGAAGGTTGAGAGAAAAATTATATTTTCGAGAAGAATGAATATATATATAGTCACTTAGCAGTTATATGATTACTTAATAAAATATCACTCGGCTGGAGTAATGCATAGATGGAAATACACTATCGCTTAGAAGTTAGATGTTTGAAGAGTAAAGACAAATATGTATATTGAAATATCAAACAGGAATTATATCGACATTCAGCAGTTAAATGTCTATGAAAAAGGCTAAAGTAACTATCATAGTTTGAGAGTTACTACGTAGGTGAAATAAAGAATGTTTAATTTAAAAAACAAACAGAAAATGAAACATGGCGTATGAATACTTCATATATTTAATATTTAATGTTCTTTCATTTTATAATCATAAAGAAATGACGATATTGGTGCTCGTTGCTTCAACGATGATTTCGATGATACTAAAGAATACATAAATATCTTGAAGATTGTCAGTCATGTGAAGATACACATATCATTTTAGTTACTTACTGCTACAAAGTAGATCATTCCATAAATCATAGTTGTGTGTCTTTTGCCAAACACTTCAACAACAGCGGCAGGAATGCATACATACTCAACAGGAAACGTAGCATATAGGCCACAAATCCAAATTATGAACATCACATGCCCACCGCGAGATGTCGCCACCAACGTTAACAGCAATATTGTTTTCAGTCCCATAAAAATCACGCTTGTTGGCTGCTTATTAATTCAAATTTTATAAAACAGTTTTACGTAAGGCATAAGTTCAAATTGAATTTAATTATTTCAAGACTAGAAAAGAAATAGACAATTACAATGACTAAAATTAGATTTAATTTAAAAACATTACGAGATTGTGGTTGATCACTGTGTATTATATTAAAACTTAAAAACATTATTATCTCAACAAAAGTTAAAATCGAATGACATTGTTTCATATGAAAACGACATAATTATAAACGTTTGTCTCTAGTTCTAAATATGGTAAAATATGTTAATTACCTAAATAACTTAAAGATAAAAATCAAGCAACAAATTTCAAGACAGCTTTATAAACACATATGCTCCAATTCACGCTTCTCTTATAAATTTGACTTGTTTTGAAATTTGCGAGAATTCTATTCGAAAACTATTTTTCTTGTCTTTCTCCAATTTAGCAGTGATAAGCTGCATGAAAGGCAACGAATGGTGAAATTAAATATTACATTATAACGACCCCAGAGTTTAAAAATAGAGGAAATCACGTTTTGAGCTCGTGTATATTAGACTGTGAAGCAAGCGCTCTAACCATCTGGTCACACGTTTAAAAGAGATTTCCGGTTTATAATGAGAGAAAAAAAAAGGCCTCAATCAAAGAACAAACCTTTTTTTAATGAAGTTTATTGTGAGCCATTTCTGGAAATAGTCTAATTAGCACCAGTTCTGGTTAAATTCTTTGTTTTTAATACCGTTTATTTTAAACTAATTCAATAAGAAAGAGTGGTGCTACAATTGGCTGAGATTCCCATCTGATAATGAATGAAAATTCAGATAATGAGGTAAGAAAACTGTGTGAGATGGTAAATGTTGTCATTTACCTGTTATGGGTTTATCATTTTGTGTGATTATCCTCTTAAACATAGGGTGTTTCAGAACCTATCAACACCAACTATCTTGAAGCTCGATAACAGGACGTTCTTCTCTGTCACACTGGTACAATATAGCATTATTAGTTTTTGGCACAATATCAGACCAACTGTACCTTAACGCGCAGTAATGATGTTCAAAATTGACATTAAGTTGACCAAAGTCATAATTGAGGAGCCAAATGATCATGAAGGCATGCAGAAGAAATGTTGATGAATGTTTGGATTCTAGAGTAGGTAAAATGTACTGTTGTAACGTTGTTTCGAAGGTCCTCCATCTCAAATGCATTATAGGGTGATACACAACAATCACTCTATCAGTGTTTACGAAAGTGATGAAATTGGGATTTATTAATACAATGCAAAATTAAAACTAATTATACCAAAATAAACATTTCTTGAGGTATATGAAATTATTTTAACAATAACCAGTTTCTTTATGCTTTCTTCATAGTTAATTGATAAAGCTTTTACACTGTAAAGATATTTTGATTATTAATTGCAGTTGGCCATGTACATTTTACACACAACATTGATATGTAATACTTTTTTAATTAAGTTTCTAATCTTGATGAAATAATGACTGAATCATAAGGAGAAAATATTCTCAGCTTTTATCCACTACCATGGATAAATACTTTTTACTTATTCTTTGATAGATTATTTACAAATAATAATCATTATGAGTAGACTAGAATGGGTAACAACTGCTTGTAGAAAAAACACAAGTGTAGAGGTCATCAACTCTTTACTGTTTCGTTAGCTTATAGCTCTTCTTTTGCAAAGTTTCTTTCAACTGAAATAAGTTTGGAAAATATTACTGAGGTTAGTTTTAACCTTTAAAAACTCTGCCCTGTGTTATGTTGCTGTTATTTTTCTCAAAATTGCGAAGGAAAATTATTGTTCAAACAGATATTGATATTAACTTTTAAACATATATACAAAATATTTTTGCTTACTTACCTTGAAAGATATTTTGTCCTGAATTAGGCCCATAAGTACCCTAAGAACAACGTGAACACATCCAGATGCAGAACCAGTTGTGGTTAGGAATGTGTCATCATCTATAAATGTTTGACCATATATCTAAAAATAAAATAATGTAATTTAAGTTTATGATCCCTCTCACCAACCAAAGTGTAATTCGTACAAGTTTCATATTTCACCATACACTAGCTAATATTTACCACTATCTCTGAAGAAGGAAACGTTACTATTTTGTTAATTTTAATATCTTTACACATAATTATAAATACAACAATATTTGACTTAATGAATCACATTTTTAATAACAAAAGTTTGTTATAGTTAATAAAATATTCAGAAAAAATCAACACAGTTTAAAAATGTTCAGATAATTATTATAACAGTTTTTTTTTTTCGCATTTACATGTCGGGAAGTAAATTATCCAGTTTTTATTTTTCAGGTAAAAACAATAAACTCTAATGGATATAACTCTCGGTGGACTCAGCAGATAGCCTGATGTGGCTTTGCTATAAGAAGACACACAAAAACAAACACACACACATACTACTGGTTACTTAGATATCGAGTCCATAAACCGAATGTTTGGCACAGTGATTCAAGGGTAAAATGATAAACCCATCAACTCAAACATTTTACAGTTCCAAGTGTATTTGAACAGTTGATTCTCTTGGGTGGAGATTTGAAACATAAATTTGATTCTGGAATGTTAACAAATTCTTCTCAGTTATAATTCTTCCCAGTTCCAGACTGTGTGCACTGGCTTCAATAGACATAATACTCATTTCATCTTTAAAGGGCATCTACCAACAGTTCCGCCAGGATTTAAAGGATATATTATTGAAGGTGATGATGTGGAGATCCAGTACTTATTTGGAAAGACAAATAACATTTACGAAATACTAACAATTATACATGTTGATTGGTCCCCACTTTCAGGGCAAGCTCCTGATTGGTTGTTTGTATGTTCGCAAAGGTGTTTACTTTTCACAACAAAATGTAAACTTTCATTTCTGTATTATTTTGCACTGTGTTAAGCTTCAAGTTAACTTACATTTGTATTTTATGTTTCTGAACTTCACTTTTAAAACTTGTGAGACAGAACTGTTTCATATTTTAATACTTGTAAGACAGAACTGTTTCATATTTTAAAGCTTGTAAAATTGTACTGTTTCATATTTTAAAGTTTCTAAGATAGTACTGTTTCATATTTTAAAACTTGTGAGACAGAACTGTTTCATATTTTAATACTTGTAAAATAGTACTGTTTCATATTTTAAAGTTTGTAAGATAGTATTGTTTCAAATTTTAAAACTTGTGAGACAGAACTGTTTCATATTTTAATACTTGTTAGATAGTACTGTTTCATATTTTAAAACTTGTGAGACAGAACTGTTTCATATTTTAATACTTGTAAAATAGTACTGTTTCATATTTTAAAGTTTGTAAGATAGTATTGTTTCATATTTTAAAACTTGTTAGATAGTACTATTTCATATTTTAAATAACAGCAAATTAATACTGATCTACTTTATTTTTGAATAAAGATGACGGACGGATTGTCCCACTTTTTAGAAATAATGGTTCGTAAATATGCAGGAAACTGTTCGGTTTTTGGCACTGACTATGAACGATACGTAAGTACACTACATTTTGAAAATCCAATGGTAAATTCTTTCAATTTCTTATAATTCTAAATGAATTTAGAAACTAAATCAGAATATTTTCACTGAAAACAATAAGATAAAGAAAAACATATCACATACCTTATAAAAATTACAGATAAACGTTGATGAATGAAGTGACCCAATGCACGTTATTAATAAAATATAAAATTCTTTCATTTTCAAAGCTTCTTTTGGTACCACACCAAATTCTCTGAGTATTGAAATTTGTGATTTTTCTACATTCTGATTGGTTGATTTTCCTTCTGACATAACAGGAGAATCTTCCTGAACGATTAATGTACGGTTCTTGTGTTCACAATCCAACTCTCTTTGTTCTGATACAGAACATTTGTCAACTTCTGTCTCCTTTAAAGATAAAATAAATTTTCTAATTTCAAAAATAACAAATATTTAGTTTCAATAACTCAGAATAGTTCTTGTATTTTGATGGATACTTGAGAAATACTGAATTCTAATAATTTTTAGGGTATTAGTAATTTGTCATTCACCACATTTGCACAATATACTTTCTGTAACAACTTTTTTCAATTTCTAGATGAAATTGTGTATGATATACTCTAAAGTGCGAGTTGATGTTGTGAACTCTAACACTGATTAATTGTAATTTTAACTATAAAATATTTGTAAAGTTTAATATGTTAATGATTTGATTACTTACTATAATTAAAAACATTTAGAAAACTACAATTGCATTGGTAAAACCCTATGAGAGTTTTGGTCGTATTTAGATCTTGACACAATAGTTAACTCTATAATTAAAGTGATTACATGTTTATAGGTATCAACTTCTTTGCCTATTGTTTTTGTGCCTACCGCTTTGGAGAATATTTCCTGCAGCAAGTAGTAAAAGAGAAAGGTTTACTATCTGTGATATTTCAAAACAGATATTTCTAGACTTCAGGGAGTAGACAGAATTCGTGGTTCATATAAATGTGTTAGATGTTGAGTCTCACGAGAAAAACGTAAATGAGGTTAAAAGTCCTAAGTTATTAATACAGAGTTTGATATAACTTATACAAACAAATACAAATCGTGACAGGGGTTCGGCTTAAGAAATGAGAGAACTCCTTCCAACGAGAGTAGTCAAGAATTGCTGTTCCTCTTCAACCTCGCTTCGGGGATTTATTTGGTCGACGTGGGTGAAGTACGATAATTGATGTCTTTGAATCCAGTTTCTGTTGGAGCTGGGGAGATACCCGGAGAGGAAGCGAAAGATAACCAAGGATGTGGAGAAGCAGCGAGTTCCTGAAATTTACTTATGATACCTTGCTTCGTTGATTGAATGAACAGGAGATTATGTTTAAGATACTGTATTTTGGAATGGAGTTTTAGGTAATTAAAATTGTGGATGGATTATGGGCCCTCTTCTGAGAGGCGGGACAGAAGTTCTATGCCCGTAGTGCCCAGATAAAACCCACTTTCACAATAACAGTCCCACATGAAATACCCTGACCGTGTCCGAATGTTGTTAGTGTGGAAAGCAAGGTCAGTGAAACATAACATTAACTATAAATATCGACAGGAATATCCTAGTATAAAAACAAGTTTATAATTCAATATGAACAGGTAAGTCCGAATGTAAATTTGAATGGATTCTTCATCGAGGAAACGGGTGTCGTGGTCGACTATCAAGTCGTATTTGGACATTATCCAGGGCGAAATGGAGCATCTAAGTAGCTGGATAAGTGGTGGCTGGTACTCTGTTTGCTCGTGAGATAATCATGGATATCGCTGATGGACGTTATCTTGTTCTGCTGCTGTCTCGAGATCCCTGTTGTTTTGGTTCGGGTTGAGGTTAAAGTTGGTATAGGGGTTGGTGGGGTCTGGGTAAATTTATGGCACTTCTTGATGGTTGTTTTGGGTTGTAGGCTGTTGTCAGTGACGGTCTGGGTAAAGTTTTCTGTCAGCTGTAAGGTAGATAACCAGACATTTTTTGTAGTTGAGGTTGTAAGCAGTGAGGGGATTGTCGGTTTAAATGCACGTGGAGTGATAGGCTTGATAAACTAAATGTCCCCGAAAGAGTCCTCCACCAGTACAAACAAACAAGAAGAAAACATTGGTGAGACAAGAAATATTCTGAAACTTGGTTAGAATAGGTTTCCACCTTCTTGAAGTGGGTGGGTAACCCCGTGATGTGAGTGTGATGAAGTGGTTGCTTCCAGTGAATGTTGGACATCGCCTGCGGAGATTCAGCCATGGAAAAAATTAGGACACTCTTGGAAAGCCTGTGTATTTTTGTAACATATTTGGATATATATATATTTAATCTTAATTTTAACAATACTGAGAGATTATAGGAATATAATGTGTAAGTTGTTGGCGTTGTGAATGTATCCATGGTTCTTTTTAATACTGATTATTGCTGAATTTATTACTTTGTCAGTGGTTAGCTTTATTATACTCATTCCTTCTTTTATTAATGCAATCGTGTTATGCTTTAGTAATGTACCCAAGCAATATGTATGGATACATCATTATGTATTGGTGCATCAATATTTATAATTGGTTTGATTTAAGTATCCATGGCTGACGATAATCTGTTATGAGCTTTATTAATGTTTCTATGATTCGCTTTATTAATGATCCCGTAATTTTTTTATTAATACACCAAAGGATAGCGCCAAAAGTGGCTATAGTTGTATGTCTGAAAACCTATAAAGCTAAAATCCAGGGTTCGATACTTGTGCTAAGCAAAACACAGTTGGCCCATTCTTTAGTTTTTTGCTGAACAAATAAAAACAAAGTACTAATAGTCGACTTCATAGAATACAGGATTTCTCGTTATTAATGTATCCATGATTGTCAGTGTTGAAGTAAAATTGGTTATTATCAATGGTACAACTATAATTAACTATTAATGTATAAATTATTAATGAATTCATTATTGGCTTTATTAATGTATCGATGTTTGGCTTGATTATTGAATACATTATTAGATAGTTGATTTCGTTATTTTATCCAATTTATATCATTGTCAGATGGTTATATCATTATTGGCTTTTCTAATTTATCCGTGGACGGATTTATTAATGTATGAATGGCAAACTTTAATAATGTTTTCATTTATTGCATCTATAAGTGTAGTTATTTGATATTCATTAGTGACTTCAATACCATATCCGTTATTTACTTCAACAGTGTATCTGTGGTCGTATTTATTAATGTTTGTCTTTACCATGTGACCATTACTAATATATCTATAATTATACTTAATTACTGTGTAAAAGTTATGTGATACATTTATTTCAGTTTATTAACGTATTCAATACTATCTTCACTAATGTATCTCAGGACGGCTAGTATAGGTATTAACACCTTCACTAATAAAGCAGAGAACAACATTTTGACCTTCTTAAGTTATAAGCACAGACAGCCCTCGTGTAACTTTGTGCGAAATTAAGAAAAACAAACAAACTTAAGTTATGTTCAGATTGAAATGTTGTTCTCTGCTTTATGAGTAAAAGTGTTAATACCCATACCAGCCGTCCTGAGATACATGTTTACTTCAGCACGTCGTCGGCACGAATATCTTTACTAGTGTATAAATGGTAGTATAATCATTGGGTCTTTATTAATGTATCTATTCCGGGTTTAAGTTAAGACTTTATTTCCGCCACGAGATCATTCTTACTTATACAACAAACTTACCCATCAGCATCAGGTTGAAGGTTATTAGGGTTGATAAAATATGTATGTAAGTTATTCATTACAACTGGAGTGAAGGCCATCCCCGAAGACACTATTCCTTCCATGAGACCCTTATTGTTGGGGAACCACTAGAATCGATAAAAGTTTGAGTATTAATTCTTAATATCGACAAACAACATTTTTAAACTCAAGAAGGCAAAGTTCTTACTTAAATAACCTTTGGATTCAAGTTTCCTTTTCTTGGTATATAAACACTTTTGTAATCTTTCGTGTTATTACCATTTCCAGTTACTACAAAACAGCATAAATTAAGATACAATCATTTTAAAAAGAACTTAAGAAATATTATTCACTAAATTCAACATTACAATAATATTTAATAGAACGGTTCTTAAACGTATAATAATTTTCCCTCTTCAATTTCCTTAGAGGTACTTTCAATTACAAGTTAAAAAAATTACTACAATAGTTTTATTTCTTACAAACCTTACTTTCCTATTTTCTTCCTCTACATGATTGAGCACGTTACATTAAAACGATTTTGGAGCTTCACCATGTCGTTACAGTCCATGTCACCACGTCTGGTCATGTTCTCTGTCTTATGACAGTGTCTGGACAATAGTTCTACTGTAGATTCCAAAGTACGCTTCTCCTCTCTATCTGCCTCCTCTAATCTATCTTGAGAACAAGAACAATGGCGCCTTTCAATAGTCTGACTAGCAACTTTACCAGTTTGTCTCTGATCGGGATAGCATGAATAATTGTTTCATTCTGCAAAAAAACTTGTCCTACACGATTGTTGGTCTAATGTCTCGTGGAAGCACATCTTATTTACACATAACACATATCTTCTGTTTCCTGGGGCATGGGATTTCATGTTGTATCATGTATTTTATCTTATTATAAGAAGACAAACTTATGGTTGCATGGCCGTGGTGCAGCTCTCCATGGGCCTTTTAATTATTATATTTTCAAGTTCCCAATGTATACAAATATTTATGATTTAGATGTAAGAGTATTTTGCTCTTGACCCTTGGCATTATGCATGGTGATGTTAGACGTGTGTGGCTGCTCGACCATGGAAATCCATTTCGTGAAACTCTAGACGAAGAGTTCATGTGCTGACGTTGCTTACAGTGGCAGTTTGGTACTCGGTAGTGAGTGTTGCAACTGTGGACAGACGATTTTTACGCGCTTAACCACTCGTCGGTCCCGTTCTGTGAGCTTGTGTGGCCAATCGCTTCGTGGCTAAGCTGTTGTTGCTCCTAAACATTTTCATTAAACAATAACAACACTTAAAGTTTATCGGAGCAGCTCTAGCAAGGCATACATTTGACGAACTGACTTGTTAGGAAGGTGACATCCTATGACAGTACCACGTTAAAAGTCACTGTGCTCTTCAGTGCGATCCATTCTACTGCAAATATTTGTCCGTGGAGATTGCATGGTTGATTTCATTTTCCTGTTAGTGATGAATGTGACTGAAACCACTAATTAGAAGGGTTGTTTTCACACTTTTGGTCATGCAGTGTACAATAATGAAATTAACATACAAACCACAAAGTTTTGCTAAGAATAATTTTATAATTATGTGGAGGTTATAACAATTTATCACGTAAAATTTGAAATTCTCTTACGCATAAAATATTTTGATGTTAAAATGTTTATTACTTTGATGTCTAATTTTATACATTTGAAACAGGTACAACGATACAGCGATGAAAATTGATGCTGTAATCTGATATTCTGCGTGCAAAAGCCTTGGGGTGTTTACAAATAAAGTATAGAATCTTTCGAAGACACGAATATATTTTTAAAAGTCAGAGAATGTTACTGTTATGGGTACTTTCATGGCTACATATGGGATTTGGAAGCACGATACCCAAATGCTTGTAATAGGTATTGAAAACATCTGAGACTGAACATTAGGTTCCCTGTAGCCACAATTGACCAGTCTAATAACACTAACGGAATGAACACAGTACAAACCAGACACCAAGATTTTCACAGGTCACCATGAAAATACGTAGATTAGTTTGTAGGTTACACATAAGGCAAAGTGAGCCTCATCATGCATATAAACATTTATATCGCCACGCATGTTTCAAGTGCCATTGAGGTTGAAAATCCGATTTACATAAACAATGAATGCTCAACATATTGATAAAAACTTCAAAATAGACTAAAAAAATATTCGCTTTTAAGCATGAAACGTCTTTTCAAGTAAAAAACTTCGGAAAATAAATAAAATATATTGAAAGTAATTTATGTTATATGATTTATCGTGAAATGAAATTACATTCTAATTGTTTTTGGTATTTAATATCGTAAAACATTTGGTCTATTTTTATGTGCTATATTAAACAATTTATTTATTATTTGCAGTATCACTTTGTTTAATACTTTATTTGATTAACAGTTGATCATTCTAAATTTAAATTAATTTTTATTGACACAAATAAATACACAGAGGGACTGCTTTGGTCGGTGTAGTGTTTATTATTTTTATAAATGGATTGCTCGTTTTTAAACGAAAGCCACATTGGGCTATCTGCTGTGTCTACTACATGGGATAATCTATAAAAGTTCATATAGTCACCATTGTCTCACGAGAAGGGGGAGCATATATTTTGTTTGTTTTAAAGCAAACCCATAATGGGCTACTTACCGTGTCCAACGTAAGTAATTCAGCTTTAGACTTTAGTGTTATAAGCCCATAGTCTTACTGCTGACCCATTGTGAACCATTAACGAGTAGAATAGAGTCGTGTGATTGTTATACATTGTTAGAGGCATGGCGTATCAGAAGAGGATACATTGTGATTGATGTCCAGTACAGAAATAAGACGTATGTTGATGGTAGTTATCTGTGGAATTAGCACAGTGTAGATGGTACTTATCACTAAGTAGTGAGAATATGATATATACCAGTGGATTAAGAACGTTAATTATGGTCGTTTCTTTCATCTCAAGATAAGAAAATACAAAAAGTTCGGGTGTTGCGTTTAATGTCAAAATGGGTCAGGATACTAAATCTTACTGATACAGTTTTCTATTCATTATCGGTACATGTTTAAAGTATTTCAGGTGTAGTTTTGTCATTAATGCAGCTACAGTTTTCTAATTATTGCAGAAGGTTTATTACAGCTTTTTAGGTTCCTTACTTTTATCAGTGATCATATTTCTCAGCTATAATTCAAGATCTTACTGCGCAATATTCTACTCGCCCCAAACCGACCTACCGCCATACAATTTAAGTCCAGTGATATATCAATGATTATTTCATACTGACATCAGTTAAACTTTAAAATAGTGAAATGTGGCGAGTTACAAATCGACTTCGGTCTTACAATGGGAACCAAAATATTCAACCTTACAAAAACACCAACTTTAACTGTATGGTCAGTCGTTTCTTCCTTGCGACCTACGTGGCACAGCGGAATGTCTGCGAACTTACAACACTACAAATAACCACAACAAAATGTGCGTTAAACTAGAAGGAAAGTGCAGCTACCACAGGAAACTGTCTTAACTCCTGTATCTCAGGACAGCTGTTATGGGTATTAATACTTTTACTGATAAAGCAGGGAACAACGTTTCGACCATTTTAGATCATATTCAGGTTAACAAAACATCCGGATTTCTAAATGGATACCATATACATACTTTCTACCAAACTTTTACTATAAGGTGTGTCTTTGTGAACAGTAAAACCCAGTACAATGTTACTAAGTTTTTGATTTGTACGATACATAACTCATCAAATTCAGCAGCGTTGGAATTTTAAAAATTCTTCTGACGTTAATTGGAAAACGTTATCCTATTTCATCTCGTTTGAGTTTTGTTCTCTTTGTGAACCTGAAAATGACTTAAGAAGGTCGAAACGTTGTTTTTTTCTTTATTAGTGAAAGTATTAATACCCGTATCAGCCATCCTGAGATACATTTTTCACTACAAGTTGGTTACTCCTAATATGACAGAAATTATTTTGAAACGAATCATAGGTAATATTAAATTACATCCATTACTTGGCCTCCCAGTGGCTCAGCGGTATGTCTGCGGCCTTACACGCTAAAATTCGGGTTTCGATACCCGTGGTGGGCAGAGCACAGATAGCCCATTGTGTATCTTTGTGCTTAATTCAAAAACAACATCTATTACTTGGTTAGTGTATATATAAATAAACATTTTAGAATTATTAAAAGAAACTTAAAGAAGATCAATAATTGTTTAAATTTAACAATCTAATTTGCATTATTTTATCAGATGTACTTACACTCAGTTTTGGTGTGTATGTCCAACATTAAATTCACATTCCTGCCTCACCTGAAAATAACTGTGCCAATTAGGATGCTAAACCGATGTCCAATCCGTTCAGCTAGCCAAACTCCACAGAAGAAGAATGAAGTTAAACAGTCGGATGTATAGATAATCCAGGCAGTCAGTTCGTATCTCGTGTTGTTGTTAACTCTTTTTCTGAGGTATGATAGAAGGAAACATACAGTAGCTTAAGAGTTAGATGTTTAAAGAATAAAGATAAATATATAGACTAAAATATCAAACAGTAATTATATCGACATTTAGTAGTTAAAGGTCTGTAAAAAATGTTAAAGTAACTATCATGATCGGTGAAAGTGAAGAATGTTTAATATTCTCATTTCATTTTTGATCGTAAAAAATAATGACGATATTGGCGCCAAAAAGATATACTGCTCGTTGCTTCAACAATAATTTCGACGATACCTAATGAATACATAAACATCTTATAGATTGTCAGTCAGGTGAAGATACATATACGTCGATAGATGGCACTTCTGTATCTAGGATAATGTTAAAATTGGTGTGATTATTATTAAAGATATTTCTTCTTTTTATTCGTTTTTTTCATTTCATTTTCGTCCCTTAGTAGGTCAGCAGTAAGCTTATGGATTTACAACGCCATCATCAAGGTTCAATTTTTGTGACATTCTATGTGCAAATAGTCCATTAAAGTGCAGCTACAGTAAAGTATGAAAGATTGGTATGCATATAGAGAAGTACTTAAAATCTTAGATTATTAGTGAACTTTTTCAAGCAGGTTCCCACTCTCTAAAATTAAAGGTAAGCTGTCCTTCTCGAAAGGTGGAAGGAATCTAGATTACCAAACAACCAAAACACATGTTCATTTTGAAGCTGAACATTTAGTAAACGAACACCAATATTCTGAAAAATCTGCATGATGCGACGTTAGCATCAAAGGAAAGGTCAAATAGGACACAGCTATTCCCCGAAACAGTAGACACTTATTTGATCCAAATACTTGGTGTAAAGTAACATTCAGCACAATCTCAACCAGATCTAATCTGAAAAGTAAAACAAAGAAATTCGTTTGTGTGTTGTTGTTTTTTTTTAGCTATAGATTAGGCTATTTGTATTAGACCAACCACGAATATTGAAACCCTATTTTTAGCGTTAAAAGTCTCAACTTAGGGAAATTCAAAATTTTCAGACATGACAGTGTACTATGAAAGAATAAGGTACACTGTACTTACAACAAAATGTATGTTTGGTCACTTCATCATCGTGTTTTTTGTTTCATTTTGTGAATTACAAAAATTTGGAAAAAGAACAAACTTAACTTCGGTTACGTCTTTGATTGGATGCAAGTTGAGCGATGACGAATTTACTCGCAATCGGAAAGTGAAAGAATCTACAAACTAGATCTTTCAGGTTAGCCCTTCGTACTATCCGTTGTTATGCCAAGAAACATGATGTCCTCTCTCACGTTTACATTGGTAGACACGCCGAACTACATATAATTTCATATTTGTTATTATTACCAAAATTTTCTCAAAATAATTTAGTACATAATTATGACGATGACCGAAGAAGGTCAAAACGTTGTTAGCTCCTCTACATAAACATTTCTCAACCCAAACGAGCCGTTTTTCATGTATATGTTTCTCTACAAGTGGGTCTTCTCGTCATCACTGATCATTCTTGGCATTGTTGTATCAAGACGTTTGAGAGAAAACCTACCCTCCCAGATCTCAACACAGACAGACATTATGTGCAAGTTTGTTCTCTGAGGTACATGAATGCCTAAATTATAAAAATAAAACTGGTACATTAAGGAAAGCAGTTCGAGTTTCAATGAATTAATTATATGCAATTTAAGCCTAAAGTTAAACTTTATCTTAACATTTATGTTCACTGCAACTTAAGCATTGTAATAATTAAAATCTAAGCTTATACCTTAAGCTGAAACTGGGCATGATGTAAATGTTAGGAAAACACCTCTGTTCCAGAAACCAAAGACCAAATGAGAAACCTAATATAGCTTACTACTATATATATATATATATATTTATTTAATTTCATACTTAGTTCTTTCCAAACTAATTACCGGCTGATGTATCAGAAGTAAAGTACTGTGTGCTAATATCATCAAGTGTGTCAGTTTGTATGTGTTTTATATGACCAAGTGCATCAGTAGTGAGTTTGCATGCACTTACATCATCAAGTGTGTCAGAAGTGACCGTGTTTTACATAACTGTCAGAAGTGACTTTCAGTGATGTCGAGAAACCCACTTGTTGAGAACATTTTTTTCTTTCTTTGTGAACCTGACGATGACCGAAGAAGGTCGAAACGTTGTTCGCTCTTCTATTTGAAGTGTTTTCTGAGCCCAAAAGAGCCGTTTTTTGCATATAAAATTCAGAAGTGACTTTGTATGTGTTTACATCACTGAATACGTCAGCAGTGAGCTTGTATGTGCGTACTGTTATGTAAATGTCATGTAAATGTTTTGTAAGCGACGGCATGTCGTGTTGTGTTTAAATTTTCATTTCTATTATTTATATTTCCATATTTATATTATTGTTCAAAGTTTAAACCAATAAAACATGTTGTTATTTATTTAAAATAACATTTAGAAATTTCTAGAATTAAGTAGACCAATCAAATGTTTATAAATTTATGTAAATGAAATGTTTGGCGGCCTAGTGTCTAGACGTCGAGTCTCGTGCAAAAAGACAGATATGCGCAGATTACTTTGGAACTCTATGGAAGTTAGGCGATGGTTCGAGAAGTCTAGGCCTACAAATATATACACAGGCGAAGATGCGAGAAAAAAAGATATAGAGTCAGTCATTTGTTTGTATTTGATTCAAGAAATAGTGTCTTTGTTCGAGAAATTTTAAACGTTTGCTGTGAGTTTATTCAACTTGAAGTTGTGACTAGAGCTAGATCTACAGAAGCTGTGATTTTGTTTCGTCAATCTTTGCGATTCATTTGAATTACTGGTTGCGCTGAGGGTCGGCACATACGGGACTATTTAAGAGAAACCGAGGCAAATTGGAAAACAACAAATTTGAGACATTCGTCGAAAACACCGTAAAAAGAACTTCGAAATTTCTTCGTGGGACCAAATTCACACCCTAGACTGGAATTTTGGATTTCTAATCTGGACTTTTGGACTTTTATTCTAGATCATATTATTAGATACAGGCGAGTACCATTTTGTGTTGTAATTAATTTTGAAGGTTTAAACTTAATATCTGTCATTGTTGTTATGTAATTTATGTATATCTGTTACATATATAATAGTTTGTTGTAATAAATTATACAAGCTGTTATCTGTGTCTTTCTGTTGCGTTCATAAAACATAAAAAAACGTAACAGTACACCACCAAGTGTGTTAGCGGTGAGTTTGTATGTGCTTACATTACAAAGTTTGTCAGTAGTGAGTTTGTATGTGCTTACATCACAAAGTTTGTCAGCAGTGAGTTTGTATGTGCTTACATCACAAAGTGTGTCAGCAGTGAGTTCGTTTGTGCTTACATCACCAAGTGTGTCAGCAGTGAGTTTGTTTGTGTTTACATCACTAAGTGTGTCAAGAATGACTTTGCGTGTGCTTACATCACTAAGTGTGTCAAGAATGACTTTGCGTGTGCTTACATCACCAAGTGTGTCAGCAGTGTGTATGTATGTGCCTAGATCACCAAGTGTGTCAGCTGTGACTTTGTATGTCCTTACATCACTAAGTGTGTTAAAAGTGACTGTGTTTTACATCACTGTCAGAAGTGATATTGGAAGTGCTTACATCATCAAGTGTGTCGGAATTGGCTTTGTATGTGGTTACATCACCAAGTGTGTCAGTAATGACTTTGTATGTGTTTACATCACCAATTGTGTCAGTAATGACTTTGCGTATGCTTACATCACCAAGTGTGTCAGAAGTGTGTTTGTATGTGCTTACATTACCAAGTGTGTCAGCAGTGTGTGTGTATGTGCCTAGATCACCAAGTGTGTCAGTAATGACTTTGTATGTGCTTACATCACCAAGTGTGCCAGAAGAGACTTTGTATGTGCTTACATCACCAAGTGTGTCAGAAGTGACTGTTTTACATCACTGTCAAAAGTGACTTCGTAAGTGCTTACATCACCAAGTGTGTCAGCAGTGGGTTTATATTTGTTTTACATCCTTAAGTGTGTCAGAAGTGAGTTTCTATGCACTTACATAACCAAGTGTGTCAGTAATGACATTGTATGTGCTTACATCACCAAATGCGTCAGAAGTGACTGTGTTTTACATCACTAAATATGTCAGCAGTGAGCTTATATGTGCTTACTCCATCAAGTGTGTTAAAAGTGACTGTATTTTACATCACTGTCAGAAGTGAAATTGGAAGTGCTTACATCATCAAGTGCGTCGGAATTGGCTTTGTGTGTGGTTACATTACCAAGTATGTCAGTAATGAATTTGTATGTGCTTACATCACCAAGTGTGTCAGTAATGTCAAAAGTGACTGTGTTTTACATCACTGTCAGAAGTGACATTGGAAATGCTTACATCATCAAGTGTGTCGGAAGTGACTTTGTATGCACTTTCATCACCAAGTGTGTCAGTAATGACTTTGTATGTGCTTACATCACTAAATATGTCAGCAGTGAGCTTGTATATGCTTACATCAACAAGTGTGTCAAAAGTGACTTTGTATGTGCTTACATCACCAAGTGTGTTAGAATTAAGTTTCTATGTGTTTTACATCAAATGTTTCACTGGTAAATTTGCATGCGCTTTCATCACGGAGTGTGTTAGCAGTGAATTTTTATGTGCTTACATCACCAAGTGCGTCAGCAGTTAGTTTGTATGCACTTACATCATTAAATGTGTCAGTAATGACTTTGTATGTGTTTTACATCATCAGATGTGTCAGTAATGACTTTGTATGTGTTTTACATCGCCAAGTGTGTCAGCAGTGAGTTGCTTTGGTTTACTGAAGAATGGTTTTTACAACAAATGGACTGGGATCTAACCTATTATTAATAAAGGTCACTATAATTCACTTTATAACCATATTATGAATGACTCCTGGTGGCTTTAAAGCTATTTATGGAACACTAATAAAATGTAGATTTTGTTCAATGACCTACATTCGCCAGTAATTAACACACATAATGTACACTAACCGTTCGAAATACATAATTATGCAAGGAATCATTTGACGACATGCTTCATAATTTCTCAAATGAACAATACATTTCTCAGCTTAATAGTGTGGGCTTAAACTGCTGAATGTCTACAACAGTAATGAGGTAGTGCAGAGTTAATTAGAATGTCAGACGAATAGTTAGTAAATAGTCTTTAGTTATTGTTAGTGAAAAGTAATGTATTTGGATTCTTATAATTCCGGCCCTATATTTAACAAAGATACAAATTCAGTTGCATAAGTGAAGAAAAGCATTTTGATATAGTGGATATAAGTCACTAAAATATCTTAATATAGCAGGAGATTAATCATTAGATCTCCTGAAGTAGTGTCCTGTTACAGGTACTAAAGCTAATAAATCTTATGTGTTAATTGATATAAATATTAAAATTAATAACTGGTAATTATACTTTTTATACGAACGACTGGTAAGACTTCACTTGGATTATACTGGTATGTTGAGAAATGTACAGATAAGGACAATTAGAATTATGCTAGAGAATTACGAGTTGTTTTCTGTCATGAAAAAAGTGTAAGAGGGGATCTTGCTAAATTTAGAAGTATTCGGTAATTTACAGTAAAGGGACACAATGGTGAGTTAGGTCAGACTTGATATTTGTACAGAAAGACACGATAGTTCTAAAACATGAAAGGTTTTATTGTTTTCATGTGTAGTTCAGTAGTGACAACCTTAAAGGTCTAAATAATCATCTTTAGTCTTTATATTTTGTTTTTAAAAATTCATAAATGAAACTCTTAAGACATCTAATATTTACTATGCTTTACTGTAATCTAACAAATATAACTAAAGTTTCAGTTTTATCATTGAAACAATTATCAATCTGAGTCTAGAGTTTGATAAAAAAAACTGTACAATTTCTACTTCTTTCTCAATACCATAACTTCTAAATATAATCTAGTATTTAGAGTTATATATATTTTAGTAATACTTAGGTAATCTCGATTTAGCCTTATCTTGTCTTGTGTAATCATTAGATTATCCTAGTTTCTCTGAACCTCAATATGTTTTGATAAGCTGTTTGTTATTGTACATAATTCCTTTAAATTTCACTTGGAGAATCACTTGATAAGGCAAGACAACATTTTTCCTTAACCATACAAGTTAATAATAACATTTCTTTCCCCGTGATATTAAAATATGATGCAGTAAAAATCAGATTATTTGACAAATGGTAAAAGTGTGACACTTGACTTTATGCACTTTTTAGCTGTTTCGGAGTTAATAATAATGAATATATATAAGTGTCAAAACTAATTAACAGTAACAGTTACAAGTCACTTTTGTGAAACATTTTCACTCGAGAAATCTGGTAACCCTACCCTAGAAGAGAAATTTTATTTTTTAAAAACCTACTATTTTTACTAGCACTAACCTTTTGTGTTATTTCAAATATATAATAATGAATCGTAGCAATGACAAACGTGGAGTACTGTGCGTAACACTCAGTACAATTAAGAATACTACCGAGTAAGATTCTAGTCTTCGATCCAGGACTAAAGAAAGTGAAAAGTAGTAGCCTACATTTAGTTATCGTACTGCAAAGATCTTTTCTTAACCAAAAGATGCTTTAAGTCATGTGATCAGTTCATCCATATTTAAACAACCTTCTATTTATTTATTTAGTTTTCGTTTATAATTCTAATGTCAATAATACTGATACGCCCACTGACAACGTACAAAATACGTGAACATTTTTCATTCAAAAAAATTTGGTATGTCTATCCGTCCACACAGTCATCAGTAGGTATAACTGACTTTGAGTACTATTGAATTGAAACATACTTTTGATGGCGCATAAAAATTATTTGTTTGTAGTTAAGCATAAAGCTATACAATGGACTAAAGTGTTCTACCCACCACTGGTATCGAAACCAAGTTTTTAGTGTTATAGTTTAATATTCTTTTATTCACATTATATAAATGATGAATAAATATATCGTAAACTTAGTAGCAACTTACTAGCCAATGTAAACAATAAGATTACATTTCATTTTTGCTGTATTGCTTGTTTATTGAAAGTTTAGCACATTTTAGTTGTATTGCTTGTTTATTGAAAGTTTAGCACATTTTAGCTGTATTGCTTGTTTATTGAAAGTTTAGCACGAAGCTTCACAAAGGAGTGTATCTACTGTCTCAAACATAGAGGATTGATCCCTGATTTCTAGTTAAATTAGTGTATCTACTGTCTCAAACATAGAGGACTGATCCTTGGTTTCTAGTTAAATTAGTGTATCTACTGTCTCAAACATAGAGAGCTGATCCCTGGTTTCCAGTTAAATTAGTGTATCTACTGTCTCAAACATAGAGGACTGATCCCTGGTTTCTAGCTAAATTAATGTATCTACTGTCTCAAACATAGAGGACTGATCCTTGGTTTCTAGTTAAATTAGTGTATCTACTGTCTCAAACATAGAGGATTTATCCCTGGTTTCTAGTTAAATTAGTGTATCTACTGTCTCAAACATAGAGGACTGATCCTTGGTTTCTAGTTAAATTAGTGTATCTACTGTCTCAAACATAGAGGATTTATCCCTGGTTTCTAGTTAAATTAGTGTATCTACTGTCTCAAACATAGAGGACTGATCCTTGGTTTCTAGTTAAATTAGTGTATCTACTGTCTCCAACATAGAGGACTGATCCTTGGTTTTTAGTTAAATTAGTGTATCTACTGTCTCAAACATAGAGGACTGGTCCTTGGTTTTTAGTTAAATTAGTGTATCTACTGTCTCAAACATAGAGGACTGGTCCTTGGTTTCTAGTTAAATTCTCTAGCTTATCGCTGAGTCATTGTTAATTTCCAGCAGTATTAGGCATAGGAAATTTCTGTTTGAGTTTGTTTGTTTGAAAGCAAAATTAAACAATACACTGTCTGCTCTATTCAGCACAGAGAACCAAATCCCTGACCTTAACTTAGTAAGGGAGTAAACGTACTGTACACTAATGTGGGTACCGAGTATATGCAGAAGAATTCAAGAATAGAAACCATAGTTATTAGACTAACTTTAGGCGAATGATAGACTTATATCCTCAGTATACCTGGTAAACTGTGCTTGATAATATGTCTTATAATTAACGTTGTTCTGTGTTAGGCTTCTACACTGCTCTAAACCTGCCGTCTATAGTCAAAATAGAAAAAATAATAATAATAATCATTTTTTTTTACTCTGGATGATGCTGTAGTAAACATTTCTGACATGTAGCTCACTTTGTTGAATAACATTACAAATATGTTTATAGTTAGACCAAATCTGACACCTATTTATCACTTATTAAGATATACTACATGGCCAAAAGTGTGTGGACAACCGACCATCACACCATTTGTGCTTGTTGAACATCTCATTCCAAAACCATGGGCATCAACATGAATTTGGTCCACCCTTTACTGCAGTAACAGCCTCTGCTCTTCTTGGAAGGCTTTTCATCAGATCTCCTATTCAGCCACAAGAGCATTAGTGAGGTCAGGCGAGAAGCTCTGGCTCGCAGTTAGCGTTTAAATTTATCCTAAAGGTGCTCGATGGGGTTGAGATCAGGTCTCTGTGCAGGCCAGTCAAGTTTCTCCACACCACCCTTGACAAACCATATCTTTATGGACCTCGTTTTGGGCATGGGGGCATTGTCATGCTGAAACAAAAATGGGCCTTCCCCCAACTGTTGCTACAAAGGTGGAAGCACATGATTCTCTAGAATGTCAATGTACACTGTAACATTAATATTTCCCTTCATTGGAACTAAAACGTCTAGCCCAATCATTGAAAAACAGTCCGAGACCACTATTCCAACTCCACAAAACTTCACACTTGGCACTATGCATTCAGATAGTCAGCATTCTTCTGGTGTTCGTCAAACTCAGACTCGTCCGTCAGAATGTCAGATAGTGAAGCGTGATCCTTCACTCCAGAGAACGCATTTCCACTGCTCCAGAGTCCAATGGCAGTGTGCTTTACACATCTCCAGCTGACATTAGGCATTATGTATGGTGATCTTAGGCTTGTGTGTAACTGCTCCACTATGGAAATCCATTTCGTGAAACTCTAGATGAACAGTTATTGTGCTGACGTTGCTTCCATAAGCAGTTTGGAACTCGTTAGTGTGTTTTGCAATTGTGGACAGACGATTTTTACGCTCTTAACCACTCGTCGGTCCCGTTCTGTGAGCTTGTGTGACTTACCGCTTCGTGACTAAGCCATTGTTGTTCCTAGACATTTTCACTTAACAATAACAGCACTTACAGTTGACCAGGACAGCTCTAGCAGGGAAGAAATTTGACGAACTGACTTGTTGGAAAGGTGGTATCCTATGACAGTGCACGTTGAAAGTCACTACCGTGTGTCTTAAAATTAGTAACAGGCTTAAACTGACGGGTCAGAAGGATTAGGTAGGAACTGCGCACTAGCCAATTCGGCGACAGGACAGATTGGCGAGAGTGAATTATTTTTTCAATTGGACAAGTTGTCGAAATACAACTAATCGAAAAATCATCTTTTCGACAGCAGATTGTTGACTGTTGTGTCATAAGATGGATTTGTTATTAAATTTACGTTTATATAGAAGAATGAATGCATATTTACATGCACACAAATCAGGTTTACAATATATAGGAGTAATTTTTTGCAATTTAAATAAATATATACAATTATTTTATAAAGACGAAAGAAATTTGTGAAGTATTGAATTTATACTCTGAAAATGAACCGAATGAAAAAAGAATATAAACATACTGAAATTTAATGTGCTATAAATATCTTATAGCAAAAACTAAAAATAACGTAATAATTGTTCAAATAACACCAGATAAGAAAAAGCTGTTAGCTATCGTTAGCAGCAAAGACCAGCGCTACACGAGAGTTGAATACAGGAATAGATGCGTTCCTGAGATACAGAGAGAGAGGGTTTTCTTTTTGAATACAGGGATAGATGAGTTTATGAGAAATTGAGATGGGTTTTCTTTTTTTTTCATAAATGGTGTGAAAGGTAAGCCTTTAAAAACCTGTTATCCATGTTAAAATTGTAACTGTTAAATGCATTAAAACGTAATATACTATACTTATGATAAGGAAAAGGTAAACTCATTATAACTTTCGAGAGGTTAATATATCTTTATGGGTAAAGGTGTGTGTATGTAAGTTTTCTCATAGCAGAGCCATATCGGGCTATCTGCTGAGTCCACTGAGGGGAATCGAACTGCTGATTATAGAGTTGTAAATCCATAGACTTACAGCTTTGCCAGTAGTAGACTGTTGGTAAAGGAAGAGTAGTGAAAATGTAACTATTCTATCTTCCATACAAAACCTGTTGGTAATACACTGCTGGCCTGAGTGTAATAAACATAAAGAAAAATATACTTTTCGCGTTGTTAAGACTCAACTACTTATTTGAGTAGAGTTTTGAAAGATGAAAACAAGAAGAAGGAAAATAAAAATAAAAACTTTTTAGTATTTTAATGGGGAAAATGTGAATACTATGAAATTAGCCTAAATACTACCGGATCAAAAGTTTAAGGCCATACTGAAACGAAGCGTTAATCGGTAAACACGTTACTAAATTTAGTAATTTGTGTTCAATCATTAGCGTTGTCAACATCTCTTAGTGACATCTCCTGTGTTACATGGGGTAAAAAATTGGCAAAGGCTAAAAAGTTGACAGAGTCTGAACGTGGCAGAATTGTCGAGCTGGAAAAGCAAGGTCTTTTTCAACGTGCTATCGCTGATGAGTTTGGACGTGGTAAAACTGCTGTTGCAAAATTTTTAAAAGACCCTGAGGAATACGGAATGAGAATATCAAGTGGTCGCCCAAGAAAATTTCCCCGGCAATTTAACAATATTAAATCACGCCTTCTAGTGAACGTGAATGTAACAATATTAAATTAGGCCTACTGGTGAACGTGAATGTAACAATATTAAATCAGGCCTACAAGTGAACGTGAATGTAACAATATTAAATCAGGCCTACAAGTGTATGTGAATGTAACAAACATCAGTTAAAAATGAACTACAGTGTTCCCTTGTGTATCGCGGTAGATGCGTTCCAAAAACCCCCGCGAAAGGAGATTTTCCGCGAAATGGGATCGCCGATTTTTATGTATATATTTATGTGCATTTAGACTTTTAAAACCCTCCCTGTACAACTATTTAACCTTCCCATTACAATACTGTTCATTATTGCTGAAGTAATAAGAACAATTATTGAGATATTAAGCCTTAAAATTAAAAGTTACATATCTTCAGCAGGTGGTGTCTTATATGTTTATAACTCAAAATATACCTTTTTTTTTCTTTACACTATTAATTATATTTATTTTTAATATTTTAATGGTATTTAATGCTATATTTTAGATTTAATGTTTATTATTTTATATATGTGTGTATATATATATATATATATATATATGTGGGTGGGGGGGTCGGCCGAGCCCGCGAAGTGGCGAGGAAACAGTGTACTTCGTTGCCGTTCCATTGATTCGACTTGTGTTTTGATAAAATATTCTCGGTTTTGACATCAGTTTTATAATATGCCATTAGAGGAGGGGGAAGTAGTTTGTATTATTTGATAAAAATAATGCCACATTGTTATGTATATGTGTAAATATTTTGTAAACGACAACATGTCGTGTTGTGTTTGAATTTTCATTTGTTTTATTCATTTTTCCATATTGATATTATTGTTTCGAAGTTTAAGCTAATATTTTGTTATTCGTTTAGGGTAACATTTTAGAATTTTCTTGAATTAAGTAGACCAATCATATGTTTGTAAATGAGTGCTGGTGACTTCCTGTCTAGACGTGTAGTCTCGTGCAAGAACGGATATGCGTGGATAGATCTGGAGTTGTATGGAAATTTCAAGATTGTTCGAGAAGTAGGCCTATCGGTATAAAAGACGGTGACGCGAGAGATATTCAATCATCAGTTTTTATTCGAAAAAAGAAGATAGATTCAGCCATTAGTTTTATTCGAAGAATAAGAGTGAGATTCAGGCATCAGTTTTAGTTATTTGAGAAAGATTAAGTGTTTGCTGTGAATATTCAACTTGGATTTGTGATTGAAGTTAGATCTACGGAAGTTGTGATTTTATTTCGTCAATCTCTACGATACATCTGAATTACTGCTTGGGCTGAGAGACGGCGATTTCATTGAACTGTGAACTGTTTCGGAATTTCTTCGTGGGACCAAATTCACACCCTAGACTGGAATTTGAGACTTTAATTTTAGATCATTACATTAGATACAGGCCAGTACCGTTTTGTATTGTGATTTATTTTGAAGTTTGAAACTAATATTATTTTGTTTTGTAATTAATTTCGAATGTTGTAACTTAATATCTGTCACTGTTATTATATAATTTATGTTATATCTGTTATATTTGTTAATAGGTTAGTGTAATAAATTATACAAGCTGTTATCTGTGTTTTTCTTTTGCGTTTAATCTACGAAGAACATAAAACATTAAAAAATACGTAACACACATAACATTAATCGATCGATAAACAATAAAACTCACCGAATAATTGAATAGCCGAATATACATGATAACTCTCACTTCTAACATTAAATAACCAAGTGGGACTGAATTCATACTGAGCTCCTTTCCCTATGTATTACACTAATTTTCTCGATTATTAAGTTTCGTGAACTATGTTTTGATACAAGTAAGGAATGTGTACTTGTAAGCTGAACTTCGTGATCTTATTCGATAAAATAGATGGAAAATTAATGAGAAATAGAGTACATGAATATGACATAAAATGGTAATTTTGATAAGTTTTCTGTATATTTTCAAGTGGTGCATTTACCAGCTTGCAGAAGTACATTTATTGTAAATGTTTACAGTGGTTTAGTAAAACAACAATAAATATGGAAGGTTTGTAATAAAGCATATATCTTCTTACTAACAATAGTTAAATATACTTTCTTTTGAAACGAGTAACAAAAAATAAAACTTCTACATTCAGTGAGATTAATACACTAAGAATATCTGATCAGTGACGATAAACGGTTAATTCATTTCTGCCATGAAACAGCTCCGTAAAAAGCTGTTTTTCTTCATTACAAGAAGTTGTTTTTGTTGGTTGTGCGAGGTACTTTTCAGAAAATGCCATTACAACAAGAAAAACCCGTATAAAGAAAAAACAGGTAAAATTACACAACTGAACAACAAAAAGAGAACCGGGAATGCTGTAAAAACTTGTCTATTTTATAATGACAGCATCATTGATCGAAACGTCGTCTGTTCTAAAAAATAATATTACTTACTATGAAGACTATATTATACTGAATGATATTTTATCAGTAATTGAATGTAAAACGAAACTAGTAATGTATTAAGTTTTGTTACATAACATGTTTACCACCACTTACGTCAATGAGATTGGCATCAAAAAGTAGTTCACAATTTGAGTTTTAATTCCTTGATTTAAAAATAAATGTAAATAAAAAATGTCAAGTATCTGTCATTGTGTATCACATAACACGTCCAGTTGTCTTATTATTCTGCTACTATTTTATAAAACCTCCCACTTCTATGATAGGTACTGCAAGATAGATTTTAAACTTTATATCCAAAAACCCAACCCATTGATATATATCTCCATCACCCAATTAGCAACCATTGTAGAATTCACTACCACCAAAACTAACTTTATGTTCAATAACCAAAACTACCTACAAATAAATGGCCTAAGCATGAGGAATCCCATGTCACTAGTTTTAGCCAACAATTTTATGACACAAATTAAATCTCAACGATCAATTCAGCTTTACACCCACCACAATAATGGTATAGGTATGTTGACGATACAATTGATGGATTCAATCTACAGAACACACACTTAGTTCTTTCAACCACGTTAACTCCATACACCCCAGCATTAAGTTCATCTGTGAACACAAAAACTAACCAAATAGCATTCCTCAACCTCAATATCACAATAATCGATACACCATTCAAAACAGAAATCCACAGAAAAATCACCAACACTGGACTAAACATTCCCTGGGACTCAGCACACGAAACAAATTAAAAACTCAACATATTCAGAAACCAAACAAACACAGCGACAAAACTATGCTCGTGTGATCAAATTAACGATGAAAACAACACTCAATCAACAAATATCCTCCAAAAACTGTTAAAAAACTACACACACGCATAGACCAACAACAAACAAACAACAGTAAATCCCAAGACACAACAAACTACAGAACCTTATACTGCGGCATACCATATATTCCCGACATCACAGATAAAATAACCAACATTTGGAAAAATACTTATAACAAAACACAGCATTTTAATAAACACCAAATTTATTCAAAAACCAGGTACACAAATAAAGTCCCTCATGCTATGTAAAAACTACACTGACAAACACAACACCAACATAATTCATAAAATACAATGCAACAACTGTCACGAGTTCTATATTGGAGAAACAAGTATAAAAATAGAAACTAGATTCAAATAGCACAAAAAAACACCTTCACATGTTTTTGAATACTACAATCAAATAAATAACCATAACCATAGAAAACACTCAGATTATAAGTATGGAAACAAATATAAACAAATGCAAAATCAAAGAAGTCCTACTTATACAGTAACTAAAACTTTGGTTAAACCAACATGATGTCAAACGCTATCGTAGGAGAAACTGTTGGATATTTCTGACTGTGAGATGCAGAGTCCATCAAAATCATAACAAGAGTTAGCTCAGCAGCATGATATTGATCTTGGAACTGCTCATAAGGCTGTAAGAAAGAAATTAAAACTCTTCCCATACAAAATAATGGCAGTACAAGAGCTGGAAGCAACTGATAATGAAAACGAATACACTATTGCAGATGGATTAACCGATTTATTGAAGATAATACATCTAATATGATGGATGTGACCATTTTCACCGACGAAGCATGGTTCCATCTCTCGTGTTATGTTAATTCACAAAATTCAAGATTGTGCACGAAACTCCCCTACATGATTTCAAGGTTGGTGTGTGGGTTGCAATTTCCAGACTTCAAATTGTTGGCCCTATTTTCGTTATGAACACAATAAACAGCGAGCTCTATTGTTCAGAGATTCTTCACACCTTCATCGGTCAGATGACAAGTGATGAAATCAATTACTCATGGTTTTAACAGGATGGTGCTACTGCCCACATATCTTACAGATCTATGTGATTATTAAAGGAATGTTTTGGAGACCACATTATTTCAAACGACGTCTGGCTCCCACACTCACCAGATCGTAATACATCAGACTTTTATCTATGGAGAGCAGCAAAATCTGCAGTGTATCGAGATCGTCCGCGCACGCTAGATGACTTGAAAGCAGAGATAACAGCATTCATTTAGTCTGTTTCAAGCCAGCAACTGATAGCAGTATTTAGAAATAAAATAAGAAGGATCCAGGCCTGTATTAATGCCAACAGGGGTCACTTTCAACATTGTTTATAATTGTCATTCATATTAAACTCATGTATTCTATACTGAAACATGTCTGTTAATAAACATATAAGTGCACAGTGACTTTCCGAACACCCTGTATAAAATTGTAAAAGTTATGAAACTGTAATAAATCTGTAGAAACAGTAATATGTGTACGTCCGTTAAAGCAGACATTAATTCAACATGGCTTTCCTAGTCTTACACTGCTAAGTTAGGGACGGCTAGCGCAGATAGCTCTCGGGTAGCTTTGCACGAAATTCCATGTAAGTTTTTTGGAGAAGCTCAGACATCACGAATTTTGAGCATTATGAGTAGTTTGTATGCCAGAGATAATACACTAGGAATGCTTTCCTGCCTCAAAATGTTCAGATTTAAATGTAAAAAACCAGAATATGGTACCATTAAAATTCCCCGCTTTAAAACAAGTTCGTAATATATTTTCTATTATGTATTCTTGAAATGCCCTCAGTATGACTTTAACCATTCTTTTATTTCCTGCTGTAACATCTCCTTGTACAGATTACTGTTAATTCTTCTCAGGGTGAAAATATCTGCTTCTGAATAATCATGACTACTTTATCTACTTTAGGGTAAGTTATTCTAATAAGTATTTTGATAACCTGAACAAGCTTTGTCTCCTATCTCACAGCAGCATATGAAGTGAGAAAAGCGGGCGTGTAACTGATATGGAGCTAAAATACATAATATGAAAGCATTTATTGGAATCTACACAACTCTCAAAGGATTTAGCAAGATGTGACCTACGGGACAGTTGAAGAATTCTTATGTAACACTAGTAGAAAACAGAGGTAAAAGAAGTTTACGTTGTATTTCCTATTTATTTACTCACAGAGTGTACATTGATAACTTTAGCGACTCTTTCTTGGTACTCGTAAAAAAACTACCTTCTCTGGGATACAGAGAAGTAAAGATTTGTTAATTATTTTTCTGTGAGAACTAAAGTAGTTTAATGTGATAATCACAAAAGGAAATTCTCAATCGAAAGCTGAAAAAAGCTCAGTTAGGTTTAGCTTCAAATTATAAACAAGTAGATCCAAGACTTTAACAAAGTAGCAACCCTTTGAAATCTTATACACGGATATTTATCATAAAGGTTACATTGACACCAATTTATGGCAAGCAATATATGCGAATGCGAGTTGTTGTTGAAATCCAATCAACATGTTCACGAAATAACATTAATAAGCAAACAAAAACTGAAGAGCCACCTATCTACAAAAATAGAATGACAGTGTAGTTATGGCGGATGTTAAGATTCAAAAGGTGATAAATTCTCTTAGTAAAATATCCCTACTAGGTTCAAACGAACAACGAAGAAAAAATTATATCAAGTGAAATGTCTCAATACTGTTATTCCCATTTTTGAGAAACATCATAAACAACTGTTTAGACCTTATACATACATTAGCAGTAGGATAATGTCATTAAAGCAACCTTTTGACAAAGCATTCTTACTTCACATATCTCTGATGGAGGTTTCTGGTACAGAAGTAATCCAATAAGCATAACAGCTTCTATTATCAGAAACAAAGATCCAAAACTCCGTAGTCCGAGAAATATATGAAGGGTAATGTATATAACATCTAGTTGGTCACGTTAAGTTGTAAACCATAAAATAAAACCAAAATGTATCGTTCAGTCAGGCAATACTATATATATATATATATATAAAGTTCTTTTGTTTTTCGTGATGAAGAGAACCCCGCTTGAATAAAAAGTAGCTCAGAGTGGCTGGTATGGATATTAACAACGTGTCGACTTTCTTAGGTCATCTTCAGGTCAAAGGTTGAAATGTTATTATCTGCTTTATTAGTAAAAGTGTGAATACCCGTACCAGCCCCCCTGAGATACATTTTATTACCTCTCTTCTTTAATTAATTAATTAATCAGCTTAACAAACTTATCCATCGCCACATCAACGAACAAAAACAATACAACTGGTCTGAGCTATGTGCATCACAAGATAATTCACACAAATACCCCGCCATATTCTGGAGAAAATTTTAAAATATGTGCAATGATAACACAAACAACAGTGTTCCTTACCTAGAGCCCCACAGTGGCACAGTGGTATGTCTGCGGACTTACACACTAAAAACCGGGTTTCGATACTCGTGGTGGGCAGAGCACAGATAGCCCATTGAGTAGCTTTGTGCTTAATTCTAAACAAACAAACAAACAAAATCCTTACCTAGAACTAGACAACAGCGACATCTGACCTCGAAAAAGTCAACTTACTAGCCGAATACTACAAACAGGAATTTATTACTCGTCACTCTAACAGTAACTGTTTTTGCACAATTCAAAACTTTATCAAAGATAATACAAACATAGTTTGTAACGACTTCCCATGCTCCCTACCACACGAAAACAATGAACATCTTACCGACATCCAGCTACTCACTAAACCAATTACACACCCAAAATCAAGCTATCAACCGAAACACTGAAAAACACTTCCACAGATGGCACATGCAATATCCTTCTCAACCTAAACCTCACTTATTAATCATTTTATTTAACCTCTCACTATTATCGGGTTATTACCCGTCTCAGTGTAATAACTGCAATACTAAAATCATACCCAAAACAACTCAAGCATCCAAGAATCCAAAATATTATAGACCTTTCAGCCTCATAAACAGTACTGGTAAACTACTGGAAAAAAATACTAACCGTGCTTATCATATAATACCTGGAAAGCCCCATGTTACTTTCAGGAATACAAAACGCCTCGTAGAAACAGACAGACCGCTGATCACTTAGAATTACAGAATTCAACATGAAGGGCTTTACTAAAATCCACATCTTTGTGGGCTTATTTCTGGACGTGAGACAACCCTTCTATCAGTATGGCATCAAAGCCTTAAGAACAAACTTCTTCAGTTCGACCTTGGTTCTCAAGCTTCTCAGATAACAGAATAAAGTAAATATTAACAATGCACCGTTCACCTCTCAGCAGGAGTTCACCAAGGATCTGTAGTTAGCCCCCTTTTATATGTCGTGAATGTTAATGATATTCCATTCCCGAAATTAACGTACGCCTATGCATCTCAATATGCCGACGATATAGCAGTATGAAGCAACCTCGAAAGTTCAAACCATCCTTAATTGTATAACCGCGTGGTGCAACACCTGGCGAGTAGCACTCAACGCAGCCAAAACTCAGACCATAATTATTTGAATTTCATTTCAACATAAAAAGTAACTTAAAATTAACAAACATTTGTTTCGATTAAAATTTTTTTGCAGCTTTGTCAACATTCTTTGAGTTTTTAGGGGGTTCAAAATAATCTTCCTCTTTTGTTTGAGGGTTACTGATCAGTTCTGTTGTGTGGATGGATCCATATGATTAAACTACAGACAAAGGACCTTTAACTCTGTGAACCATGGTTACAAATTGAATAAATCCATGGAGAACTTTATATCCTCACAAATTACAGTAACTTACACAGTATACTTAGAAATAATACTTGTAAATCTTAAACACAATCTAATCCTTTTGTCCAACATGTGATATTAAGTTTCCATTCCATAGAAAAGTAGTTGGTCAGTACTAACTACTTATTATTGTGAGTGAATTAAACTGACCTTTAAACAATAACATTGAATTTTATCTTAATGTAACTTCAAGTTGTAAACAAAATCTTTTGTATTCTGTTTTGTTCATTAAATATCTTATTTTATCCTACTTTATTAGACCTGTGGGTGGATTGGTTAACTGATGACTCCAAACTTGTCATGTCTGAAGCTAAAGAGATGATGTTGCTGAGTTGTTTTAAAGAGGTGTACATTACTATCTGTGTTAGTACTAAATATAATAATAGTTAACATTATTCTTTTAGGGTTAACATGAAAAGGTGTGTAATAAAAAATGTATTTCACTGATACAGTGAATTATTTCTGTTCATAGTTACCTGTACAAGTCCCTTTATATGTATATCCACACATTAATATTTACATGTATCCAGATTTGAGTATATAGAACAGAATAGTGTTAAATTTATTCAATCACCATTTACAAGTCAGTAAACTTAACTTTGATATAAATAACATGGTACAAAAACTATGGTAATCAACATGTAAACATTTGTTATGTTATCTTGTGATAAGTTCTACAGAAATTATGAAAATTGTGCATAAAGACAAAAAGAAGATGTAACAACAAATTTGTGTAAACTTTAGATTTATTAGTTAAGTATTTTTATGTGGTCTATAAAATATTAACATTTTAGTACATAGACAAGGAAAATGTAACATGCTGACAGGTAAATACAGGGGGATAAAGGAACTGTATCAATAGATTTCTTATACTGAACACAAAACATTATTTCTGTAATGTTACATGATCTGATATAATTAAACTGTAAGTATTAACATTTGATAAAAATGTAGGTACTTCCGGAAAATTTAATATTGTTCGTTTTTAGTTAGGAAAAATTAACAGTTTTAAACTAAACACCACCATTATTTGAATTTTGTGATTAACTGTTTATATATGTAACTGTAAATGATATGGTTTACTGCTGTGTAGAACTGATACAGTTTATAAAATACAGATACGTGTGAATAAGTGAATGTAAGTGAGAGGCAGTTGTACAAAGAGGGTATGTCACACTCCTGTTAATAGAGGATTGTTGCACAAGTGTTTATAAGCTATAGTACACCTGACCCACATTAAACGTGTGGGGGTACATGGAAGTATTGACACTAGTGATAAGTGAAACATACAAGTGTATAGGGGAATAATAATTGAGAAGTTTTTTTTTTTATGTGAGAGTTTGTGAGTATCTATAAAAAGTATATTCTCTGTGTAGGAAAATTATACCATTAGACTGTTGGAGAAAAGATACTTCAAAGGAACTGGATTTTTATTTTCTTTGTTGTTTTGAAAAACTGCTTTTCTTTCAATTCCAAAACACACTTGGAGGTTAATGATAAACAACTGTAGGACATTCTGAAGTAGAAAAGAACATAATGTTACAGACAGAAACACAATAAATAAACCATACAGTAATGACAATATAACAGAACTGAAGAATCTAGTGATTATACTTGTGTACAATTTATGTCACACATCACAAAACAAACTATATAGTAATGACAATACAACAGAACTGAAGAATCTAGTGATGATACTGGTTTGCTATTTATGTCACACGTCACAAAACAAACTATATAGTAATGACAATACAACAGAACTGAAGAATCTAGTGATGACACTAGTTTGCTATTTATGTGACATGACACAAAACAAACTATATAGTAATGACAATACAACAGAACTGAAGAATCTAGTGATGATACTAGTTTGCTATTTATGTCACACGTCACAAAACAAACTATATAGTAATGACAATACAACAGAACTGAAGAATCTGGTGATGATACTAGTTTGCTATTTATGTCACACGTCACAAAACAAACTATATAGTAATGACAATACAACAGAACTGAAGAATCTGGTGATGATACTAGTTTGCTATTTATGTCACACGTCACAAAACAAACTATATAGTAATGACAATACAACAGAACTGAAGAATCTGGTGATGATACTAGTTTGCTATTTATGTCACACGTCACAAAACAAACTATATAGTAATGACAATACAACAGAACTGAAGAATCTAGTGATGATACTACTTTGCTATTTATGTCACACGTCACAAAACAAACTATATAGTAATGACAATACAACAGAACTGAAGAATCTAGTGATGATACTGGTTTGCTATTTATGTCACACGTCACAAAACAAACCATATAGTAATGACAATACAACAGAACTGAAGAATCTAGTGATGATACTAGTTTGCTATTTATGTCACATGTCACAAAACAAACCATATAGTAATGACAATACAACAGAACTGAAGAATCTAGTGATGATACTGGTTTGCTATTTATGTCACATGTCACAAAACAAACTATATAGTAATGACAATACAACAGAACTGAAGAATCTACTGATGATACTAGTTTGCTATTTATGTCACACGTCACAAAACAAACTATATAGTAATGACAATACAACAGAACTGAAGAATCTGGTGATGATACTGGTTTGCTATTTATGTCACACGTCACAAAACAAACTATATAGTAATGACAATACAACAGAACTGAAGAATCTAGTGATGATACTTGTGTACAATTTATGTCACACATCACAAAACAAACCATATAGTAATGACAATACAACAGAACTGAAGAATCTGGTGATTATACTGGTTTGCTATTTATGTCACACGTCACAAAACAAACCATATATTAATGACAATACAACAGAACTGAAGAATCTGGTGATGATACTGGTTTGCTATTTATGTCACACGTCACAAAACAAACTATATAGTAATGACAATACAACAGAACTGAAGAATCTACTGATGATACTAGTTTGCTATTTATGTCACACGTCACAAAACAAACCATATAGTAATGACAATACAACAGAACTGAAGAATCTAGTGATGACACTAGTTTGCTATTTATGTGACATGACACAAAACAAACTATATAGTAATGACAATACAACAGAACTGAAGAATCTAGTGATGATACTAGTTTGCTATTTATGTCACACGTCACAAAACAAACTATATAGTAATGACAATACAACAGAACTGAAGAATCTGGTGATGATACTAGTTTGCTATTTATGTCACACGTCACAAAACAAACTATATAGTAATGACAATACAACAGAACTGAAGAATCTAGTGATGATACTAGTTTGCTATTTATGTCACACGTCACAAAACAAACTATATAGTAATGACAATACAACAGAACTGAAGAATCTAGTGATGATACTAGTTTGCTATTTATGTCACACGTCACAAAACAAACCATATAGTAATGACAATATAACAGAACTGAAGAATCTGGTGATGATACTAGTTTGCTATTTATGTCACATGTCACAAAACAAACCATATAGTAATGACAATACAACAGAACTGAAGAATCTAGTGATGATACTGGTTTGCTATTTATGTCACACGTCACAAAACAAACTATATAGTAATGACAATACAACAGAACTGAAGAATCTAGTGATGATACTGGTTTGCTATTTATGTCACACGTCACAAAACAAACTATATAGTAATGACAATACAACAGAACTGAAGAATCTAGTGATGATACTAGTTTGCTATTTATGTCACACGTCACAAAACAAACTATATAGTAATGACAATACAACAGAACTGAAGAATCTAGTGATGATACTAGTTTGCTATTTATGTCACACGTCACAAAACAAACTATATATTAATGACAATACAACAGAACTGAAGAATCTGGTGATGATACTAGTTTGCTATTTATGTCACATGTCACAAAACAAACCATATAGTAATGACAATACAACAGAACTGAAGAATCTAGTGATGATACTGGTTTGCTATTTATGTCACACGTCACAAAACAAACTATATAGTAATGACAATACAACAGAACTGAAGAATCTACTGATGATACTAGTTTGCTATTTATGTCACACGTCACAAAACAAACTATATAGTAATGACAATACAACAGAACTGAAGAATCTGGTGATGATACTGGTTTGCTATTTATGTCACACGTCACAAAACAAACTATATAGTAATGACAATACAACAGAACTGAAGAATCTAGTGATGATACTAGTTTGCTATTTATGTCACACGTCACAAAACAAACTATATAGTAATGACAATACAACAGAACTGAAGAATCTGGTGATGATACTGGTTTGCTATTTATGTCACACGTCACAAAACAAATTATATAGTAATGACAATATAACAGAACTGAAGAATCTAGTGATGATACTGGTTTGCTATTTATGTCACACGTCACAAAACAAACTATATAGTAATGACAATACAACAGAACTGAAGAATCTAGTGATGATACTAGTTTGCTATTTATGTCACACATCACAAAAGACTTCATCAGCTAACACCACTGTCAACCTCTTTATAAATAACTATTTAATAAGTATTTATAGAGACTGAGCATTCTATACAGTGAGAGAAGGAATATAAATGTGTTCATCTTGAGATGAGTACTGATTTTAGTTCCATCTTTTGTATTAGAAATATTAATTTGAGTTTGTTATGTTACCTCTAGATTAACAGACAGCTAAGATTCTCATATTAAATAAATGAAGAAAGAACATTCTTCTTTAATTAGGAAACATTAGCCTTTAGAGGACCTTGGCTATGCTGGACTTATGTGGTGTAAAGTTCTGAGCTGAGTAAGCTAAGGAACCAAAAGTAATAGCTGTGGTATTTTAGAACAGAACTAGACACACTTGAAAAATGGTCACTGTCGTATTATAATATAATGTACAGGAGAATATGCTAACTATACTAACAACTTAATTAACTGTAAGAATGCAGTGGATAACACACTAAAACATAATACATAAACTAATGGTCACTATCCTATAATAATATAATGTACAGGAGAATGTCCCTAACTGTACTAACTTCATTAACAGTAATAATGCAGTGGATAACATACTAAAACATAATACATAAACTAAGTAACAATACATATGCAGTTATTGTATTTGTTTACATACAACACTTCAGGTCCTGTAAGATCACCACAGACCCAGGTACTAAACAAACAGTAACACTGAACAAGTAAAATAATATGGATCTACACGACACAGATATTTACACCAACTTAAACATTGTCATTCAATGATACAAGTTATGAATTAGTGGTAGTGTGATAACACAATGACTTAACATAAATTTGTCATAAACTTTAATTCTTGTTCCACAGTTTAGTAATAGTAGTAAGTGACATATATCTGATATGAGGATACCACACTTCCTGTGGATGAAAGGATATTTGTGTTGTCAATATAGATTGACTCATTTGTGATAATAGTGTATAATCCTAACTCTGTACTTTATAATAAAAGTGATGGTGGGAGTAAAAGAGAAACTAATGTATCATTCTGTACAAGTTTTGTACATAAAGTGTGAATAAACCATTCCTTATAAGGAAAGTTCTGAAATATAAATTGCTTTCAAATCAGAACAAAGACTAGAAGCAAAATAATATTCATGAAAAACTAGTATTAATAAAGACTGAAATGAACCACAAGTGTGAAGATCCATTACAATACCCTCAGTCATAAACAAGAAAGCAAAGGCCACTGCACATAAAGAAACAATTTTAGTCTTATATGGAAAAACAAAAAATCAAAGGCAGATGAATACTGAAGAAAATAGTCTAAATAAAGTTTAAAATTAATTTTTCAAAGAATAGTCATTTGAAAGTACAAAATGTCAAAAGGAAATTATTGCAGAACCGACAGACAGACAGACTGACCATCACAACCATATGTGCTCGTTGAACATCTCACTTTAAAAGCACGGACATTAATGTGAAGTTGGTGCCCCTTTACTGCTATAATAGCCTCCACTCTTTTTTGAAGGCCTTTTACTACATTTTGGAACATGGCTCCTGGGATTCTCTCCTATCAGCCATAAGAGCATTAATGAGGTTGGGCAAAAAGGCCTGGCTCACAGCTGGCGTTCCAATTCATCCAAAAGGTGTTAAATGTGCAGGCTGGTCAAGTTCTTCCACACCGACCTCTGAAAACCATGTCTTTATAAATCTTGCTTTGGGCATGGGAGCACTGTCATGCTGAAATAAAAAATAGCCTTCTGCAAACTGTTCCACAAAGTTTAAAGCACACAATTCTCTATAATATCATTGTATACTGTAGCATTAATATTTCACTTAACTTGAAGTAAAAAGCCTAGCCTAAACCATGAAAAACAGCCCAAGACCATTATTCCTCTCCCACAAAACTTAACAGTTGGCACTATGCATTCAGGCAGGTAGTGTTCTCCTGGAATCTGCCAAACCCAGATTTATCCATGTGATTACCAAATAGTGACCCATAATTCTTCACTCCAGAGTCCAATGCTGTGTGCTTTACATCACTCTAACCAACACTTGGCATTGTGCATGGTGATCTTAGGCTTGTGTGTGGCTGCTCAGCCATGGAAACGCATTTCATGAAGCTCCAGATGAACAGTTCTTGTGCTGGCGTTGCTTCCAGAAACAGTTTGGAACTCAGTAGTGAGCAGATAAGTTTTATGTGCTATACACTTCAGCACTTGGCAGACCCATTCTGTAAGCTTGTGTGGCCTACCGCTTCATGACTGAGCTGTTGTTGCTCCTAGACATTTACACTTCACAATAATAGCACTTGTAGAGGAGCAAACAATGTTTTGACCTTCTTCGATCATTGTCATGTTCACAAAAAAAGAAAGAGGTAACTGACCAATAGCAGACCACGTGTTTGAAGGGAGTTGTGTAACTGAGTGTAGGAATGTAGAGGGCATGCTTAGATGTTTGATTATATTTATTAATATAGGTAGAATGGTGTTCTTTTGTATTGGTTTATTTTTTGGCTTAAGTTGTTGTATAAGTAAAGTCTGTGCTGTGTAAGAAATTACACTGACAAACACCACACCATTATTTATAAAATACAATGTGATAACTGCCATGACTTCTATATTGGAGAAACAAGTAGAAAAATGGAAACCAGATTCAAATAACACAAAACATCACCTTTACACATTTTCAAACAATGCAAATCAAACAACCACAGAAAACACCCAAATACTAAATAAAGAAACACATGCAAAATTAAAGAACCCTTACAAAATCTATGGAATGGAACTAAGTAATTTTTTGAATCTCTGTAGAATCTATGGAATAGAACTAAGTTTTTGTTTTCTGTAGAATCTATGGATTAAAACTAACTAAGTTCTATATTTTTACAGAATTGAACTAAATATGAACTAAATAAGTTTTTATATCTGTGGAATCGATGGAATAGAACTAAGTTGTTATATCTCTACAGAATCTATGGTATAAAGCAAATTAACTTTTGGTATCTCTGCAGAATTGATGGAATATAACTATTTAAGTTTTTATATCTCTATAGAATCTATGGAATTGAACTAATTATATTTTGTATCTCTGTAGGATCTATGGAATATAACTACATTTTTATATCTGTATAATCGAAGGAACAAGACTTAAGTTTTTATATCTGAAGAATCGATGGAATAAATAGAATAAAGTTTTTATATCCCTATATAATCTATGGAATAGAACTATCTATGTTTTGTATCTCTGTAGAATCTATGGGATAGAATTAAGTTTTTATATCTTTGTAAAATCTATGAAATAGAACCAAGTTTTTATCTCTATGTAGAACTGATGGAATAGAACTATGTTTTTATATTTCTGTAGGATCTATGAAATAGAACTAACTCATAAATAAATAAGAATACTGTACTTTTACTAATATAAATTTTGCAAGCAGAAATTTTTTGAACAAGTAAACATTTTTAAGTATTGATATTTTGAATATATTCATAATCTAAAAACTTAAAGCAAACTTTCTCTGGTGCTAGTGATGGATTGTTTCTATTTTTAATGTATTTTTGTTTTATTAAGGCTCCAAAATGTTTTTCTCTTTCCGATGTGAAGCTTGCAGGTCTAAAAAGTTTCGAAACCCTGGTCTACTGTATGCGGGAATGGTAAAGCAAGTATTCACTTTGGATTAATTATGTCTAATTTCTCACCACTAAAAATACATTTACCAACATTACAGTAACGGTCAACTAATTGTCAACAGTTATGAGATAATTACAAACAAAACAAAGCAAAAGGTAGCTGAGCTTAGTGTTAAAATGAATTTTTATGTACCAAAGACAAAAATTAAAACAGAACCATGCACTGAAATTTAAATTATAACTTAGGTATTTTTAAAAGCTTTACTAAACAAGAAGCAGCAATATCCAATTTGAAGAACAATACACAGAAATATTTTCTTAGAATAAAAAATACAAATCTGGAAACAAAATAATGTACAGTTTTCAATTTAATCAGCAATTCATAATCATGCCCACTTAACAAAATAAAAAGTTTACATTTTTTTAAGACTAGTCCAAAATGGGGCTAACTTCATTTCCATACAAGATCATTTACTGTCTTTCATTTTCAAAACCAGGGTACCCTCAACACTTTCACAAACATACTTTCTAGAAAAAAAAAAAGGTAATTTAACTTTGTCCTATTGTTATCAGGCATTTGATTTTTTATTTCTAAAATTCAGCCAGGAAAATCTGACAGTTAACATTCCTTAGCAGACACAAAGATTTCTTTCTCTAATAAAGAGTAATAATTTCACAAGTTCCTTGCTGCCACTTCAGTCTCATGTCTATATTTGGTATATTTATTTCCAGTTAATATGACATGTAAATGTTTCCTTACAAAAAGGTAAGGAGTTTCTAGTTTCTTTACAGGAACATTAAGTGCACTGCTTGCTGTTATTTTCTCCACTTCTCTTCATTGATTTACTGTGTCACTTTGTAGCTTCTCAATTTCCTTTACGGTCAAAGCAACATACCTATCACAAAAAGAAACACATTTACCACACGATGATAATGAATCATGCTTCACCAAGCAGCTGGTGAATGGTTTAGCAGTACCTTCAGTTTATTAAAATAGTCATTAACTGACATTTTGATGTAACTACATACTTAATGGATGTAAATGTAGATCGTATTGTAAATTGAAAATATTAATAAATTATTCAAACAAATTGTGTCCACAATTTTTAATTATTACTGAAAACCTTTAATCACTAGATTGAGTAAGTTAGTCATTTCAAGAAACAAAATGTAATTAAATAATTTAAATATATTAAATTAGTACTGAAAATCATAAAAGCAACTGTTGCAGCACAAAGCACTCTACCAAAATCTACCTTTATTCTACAATGAACATGTAAATACTTTTAACACACACAAGTCCTATAAAACTAAAACCCTGTTAAAAATAAAAATATATAGTTAAAACCAAAATAAATGAAGAAACAGACTAAAGATATACTAAACAATTACACAACACAATTAACATCCTTCAACTAAATTTTTTTTCAACGATCCACTCACTGTTTCTTAGACATAACAAAAGCCTAAAATAAATCCCATTGCACAGTAACCTTGAACAAAATGATACTATAGGCACTCACAAATATAAATGAATCAAGTGTTTCACCCACTCACAGCACTACATGTATACAAAGAAAAAATACAACTTTTAACATCAGACATAACTTTTCGATGTATCATGTACCATATAATTTGTAAAAAACGTAATACTTTATGTGTTGGACAAACAGGCCACTGACATTGTGATCGAGCATGTGAACACCTAAACCAGATTAAAATTGTTGACTCAGGATACACCTATAGTAAACATTTCACAATCAGTAAGCATACAGTTGAGGACTTAATTCTTGTACTTATTACTTGTTCAACAGACATTCACTCATTCAATCTATTCTTTTATTTTGATTTGTTAAAATTTACCTCATAATTAATGATGAACACTCTCCTAATCTAAACATAACTTCCCAGAAGCAAAACCTACTTTCCTCACTAAAATATTAAATTCTTATCCAAACAACAGCTTTGCTAATCTATCTGAACTTCTTTTTGACCTGCATAAATTCTCTCAAAAATGTAGACTTTTCAAATTTTTTCACAACAAATTCTACTCTCATGAAGATCAGCATACATCAAACTTCAAAGAAAGGTTAAGGTTTTCATGAACACCTCCACCAAAGAAACATTTAAAATTATATTAAAGCATTAGAAAATGATGTAAAACATGCCTTAAACTATTCCAAACGACGTCATAATAACCTTATCCAAGATAAAAGAACTGTTCTAAATGATCTAAAATCATACAACAATGTTGGATAAACATGACTGTTCAGTTTAAAAATCATTTAATTCATTAAGCAATTTAATATTTAATTAAACAAGTGTTAAAATTACTTAAAAGCAACAATTTAGGCATGTTTTATAAAGTAACTGTACAACACCTACATCATGTATGCAGATTAAATGCACCAGGTTTTTGTAATATTGTCAACATCATCTTACACAAAAACTGCTCAATTTTCTTATCATGTGTTTTATTGATGTTACTGGACAGCTAGATATTTGTAGATTTTTTCTGTCAAACATTATTACAACATACATTGTAATAACAGAAATAAATATTTGTCTTTTCAGTGAGTGTTCTGAAAGAACTGAGCTCATCTGTGTGGGCTCTGAAAAAAGGAGACAATTATTTAAAGCTTTGGATTACAAATATGGTAACCAACAATTATAACAGTAATTTTGAAGGGAATTTCACAGCTTGTATTGTAACAGACATACAGAAGAATAATTCATCTGATCAAATATTCTCCAACACAATTAAAAAAAGAAACCTTCCAGTATTTTATACCTAAAGCTTTTCCAGGTAGGTTTTATCTTTTATACAAAATACACAAACCAAACAGTCCTGGGCAAAACAATTTCTAACATGAACACAGCTTCTTGACTGCTGTTTGCTTTTATTGACCAACAAATAAAGGATACTAGTCACTTTCTTAATGTCACAGAAAACATCAGTAACAGACATTTACTGCCAAACATTCTTCTTTGCACAATGAATGTTTCTTGTCTTTAAACAAATATTCCACTTAATGAAGGTAAAGAAACCCTAGAAAATCTGCCTAAACCTTTCAACACCAACTGATTAGCCAGTCTTAACTCTAAACAACTTAAAATTCAATAACAAACATTATCTTTAGGATAAAATACTGCAATAGATACCAAAATGCCTCTCAATTATGCCAAAAGTTTTGTGGGTCACATCAAAAGCCAACTTCTACAATTAATCCCTGTTACGCCTCGTACATGGAAACATCACATAGATGAGATTTTTCATCTGGACAGCCAGTTGTGAATCACTTAAATAATTTATCAACATTCACAAAACAATCAAGTTAACCTACAGTTACTCTTTTATCAAACTTACCTTTCTTGATGTGTCTAGAAATGACAACATTTTTACAGATTAACTTTCACTAAAAACCCACAGACAGACCACAATACTTCACACTAAACAGGGCAGTTTAGTTCTCACATAAAATAAGGAAAATCAGTTCACATGAAACAGACTACCGAAAACATGCCAAGAATCAAAACCAAGCCAAGTAACACAAAGGATATAAAGATACCAAAACTGACAGATAAAAAACTAACAACATTCAGCATAAAATATCCTAAAATACAGTAATACTAACATTTCAAATAGAATTCCTATTTTTTGTACTTATCACTTTAAACTGAGAAACGTTTCATGAATTCTGAACAAACACTTTCATCATGTACAACTGAAGAATTGCCTTAAGTCTTTTGTCTTTATTATACATGAACCCAAGTTTTAGTGTCTTACATTCAAAATTTTATTAAACTAATTTTTATTATAATATAATAAAATCTCAGCTAATAACCCACACTTCAATAGTAGAGGAGTCTAAAGTTCTTAATTCTATGAGGAATTATTTTTAAAATTCTTGTTTCCTCCAGCATGAAACATAGTTTTTCTAATACCTTTGTCCACTACTCCTTCAAATTATAAAAGGAAATGTAGATTAATCACTATAAATTCATCATTGTTCAAACAAACCATAATTTTATAGCCTTCAATTCTGTTTGGTTTTACAGCTACTGAAGAGAAAATCAGACTCCCTCTGCTACACCCACTTATTGCATTGTCTCTTTCATGATTTAATAATTCTCTCTTACATTTAATTATAAATTACCCATAACCAATAGTAAGTAAATGTTCTAACCTAACAAATGATGTATTATATTACATTGTATTCTACATGAATAATTGTCAATGGCACTTATAACTTTGTTTCCCACAGGAATCACAACACTTAGTTTAGATAAATTTAAAATGACTCTTGTCACATAGTAAGAAAGACAGAAGATCTATGATTATTAAAGACAATTGTCTGCTTTTTGCATGTTATTGCATGAAACTTACATTGTTTATCACGTATTCAAAATAAATACTTAATATATTCAGACAAGTCTTTTAGTTTATTAAATATATTTCATGAAAGACAATGTTAATTGAAAGACTGCCAAATTTTGTAAAGATATACACACTATAATGAAAATTAGAAGTGTTAAATCTACAGGGTGGTCGCTAGAAAAGCGGAAAATTTGTCAAACAGCTATTTATTTTTACAAAGTTTTTTAAAGGCATATGTTATATTACACTCATAGATGTTCAAAATGAATAAAATCATGCATTTTATTCATGATATAAAGAAATCAAAATAGAAATGAGTAGGCACGCATTTTATTCATGATCTCATCTGACCCTCAAATTTTCCGCTTTTCCAGCGACCACCCTGTATATAGACTTTAAACGACAAAGAGGTCATGTGGTCAGTCACACTGACCAAGTCCTCATCAAGAGAATTAAACATACTTCCTGAAGTTCTCAATGTTTCCCTCCAGAAAAAACAGAAATCCAAAAGATAACCTTGTTCATACAAAAGTGAATTACACCCTGTAAAACAACAGTTGTCATCAATGTTAAAAGCTTGTTGTCAAACCTACAAGTTCATAAAAACTGTCCTTTTTCTGATAAGAATAACCACAGATTTTAAAATTTCTAAAGAAATTCCTTGTGGAACATGAAGTGTAAACCTGTCTGTAGAACAGACCCAAACGCCTCTTAAGAGAATATTTCAACTGTGACAAGTCCTCTATTAACACTGAAAAAGGTCTCCCTGTTGATCAACACTACAACCAACCTGGTCATTCCATTAACAATGTTACTTTCATTCACATTGAATCCAGTTCTGAGACTGTAGCTAATAAAACAAGCTTATTAGATTGCTAATTTAAATGCTTTTGAACCTTGTTGAATGAATAGATTGTGGAATCTGTAATCTCTGATCATCCCTTTGTTCTTTATCAGAAAAATATTTTTTTATATTTTAATAATGTACTCTCAATATTTAACCCTGATCTTTCTAAAACCATTTCTTTATGATAATTTTCCATCATAAACTGATCTGTTTAACATTTCTTTCTCTGTCAATCTCCTTTAGTCATCATTCCTATGGTTTCCCATTTCTACATAACATTCTCCTTTCCAGACTTGTTGCACTGAAAAATTAAACACATCTACAACAAAACACCAAAAACTATACAGAAGATGTTCCTGAACAACCCAGATAACCCTCCTGACATCACTCAACTTATTTATGTATCATTCATTTGTTACACCACCATCCCCAGATTGCCCCTAAGAACCCAGGTGACCCTCCTGACATCACCATTTATACATCATTCATTTGTTACACAAACATTCCCAGATTGCCTTGAAGAACCCAGGTGACCCTCCTGACATCACTCTATTTATATATCATTCATTTGTTACACTTCCGCAAATTACCTTAAAGAAGAAAGGTAAACCTTTCATAAAATGGGTTAGAGTTTTTCCCATTTCATATTAAAATTTATTGAACCCACATACTTTGCGATATCATGAATGTCTCTCACCACTATGTGTTCTTCAGTGTATTTTTAATTCACTCTTCCTTACAAAGCATTTTCCACATACTGTACAAATGCTAGGATTTTCCCCAATCTGTATTCTTTAATGTGTTTATAAGGTGCTACTTCCACCAAAGTGTTTTCCACAGACTGGAAAATTTCAACACAGCATTCTTGTTTGTGTTTTCAGTTTGTATTTTATATGTAAGCACATTTTCCACTCACTGTGCAACTGTAAGGTTTCTCCTTGGTGTGTATTAATTGATGTACTTTTGTATTCCCTTTTGTTCCAAAATGTTTTTTAAAAAAACACCGCAACTTTAAAGTTTCTTCCCACTGTGTATTCTTTGATGTGTTTTTAATCTGTTATTTGTACGAAAGCATTTTCCACACACTGTACAAGCATAAGGTTTTTCCTCGGTGTGTATTAATTGATGTATTTTTAAATTACCCTTTGTTCCAAAATGTTTTTCACAAACATCACAACTGTATGGTTTCTCCACAGTGTGTGTTCTGTGATGTATTTTTAAGGTACTATTTGTTCCAAACTGTTTTCCACACACTGTACAACTATAAGGTTTCTGCCCAGTGTGTATTCTTTGATGTTTTTTCAAGTTACAGTTTGACACAAATTGTCTTGCACACACTACACAACTGTAGGGTTTCTCCCCAGTGTGTATTCTGTGATGTATTTTTAATTCACTGTTAGTTCCGAAGTGTTTTGCACACACTGTGCAACTGTAAGGTTTCTCCCCAGTGTGTACTCTTTGATGTTTTTTTAAGATACTATTTGTACCAAACTGTTTTCCACACACTGTACAACTGTAAGGTTTCTCCCCAGTGTGTATTCTTTGATGTATTTTTAATTCACTATTTCTACCACACTGTTTTCCACACACTGTACAACTGTAAGGTTTCTCCCCAGTGTGCATTCTTTGATGTTTCTTTAAGGTACTATTTGAACCAAACTGTTTTCCGCATGATGTACAACTGTAAGGTTTCTCTCCAGTGTGTATTCTGTGATGTTTTGTTAGATCACCATTTGTTCCAAACTGTTTTCCACACACTGTACAACTGTAAGGTTTCTCCCCAGTGTGTACCCTTTGATGTGTTTTTAAGCTATTATTTGTAACAAAGTATTTTCCACACAGTGTACAACTGTAAGGTTTGTCACCAGTGTGCGTTCTTTGATGTCGTCTTAAGTGACTGTTTCTCCCAAAGTGTTTTCCACAAACAGAACAAAGATACAGTTTCTTTCCCGACTGTATACTCTTTTGTTGTTTTAGTTTATCAAATCTTTCTCCACATTGTTTATCATCACACTGTGTTGTTTTAGATTCATTCGTGTTGTTTCCACTTAACTTTGTTTCTCTACTAATATTGTTGTTTGGTGATTTTATGTCTTCTGTAATGTGGCCTTCTTGTTTTATAACATGATAACCAGGAACCTGACTTCCATAACAGGTTTTCATACTGGTCTTTATATCTAAAACAGATATATAAATTATGTCACAAATTAGTTAATTATAAATATATACAACATGACATTTTAATGTTTTAATATAATCAACAAAAATTTCACAATACAAATATTGAAGATAAAACTAAGTTTAACATTTTATAAAAACAATTTCCACTTAGATGAGAATTGAACTGAAAACATTAACTGTTGGTAATGTATCATGTTGAAGAGGGAATTTTTATTAGATAGTCTAAAGATCACCTGTAAAGATACAATAGTGCAGTGTAACAAACGATACTTTCAGCCAGTAACTTTCTGAATTAACTGTTACATATGTTTTGTATTGAAGTGGTCAATAATCATGAAACCTACAAATACTTTGTGTATTTTAATATGTTAATTAACATTTATATTTTATAACTTCTCTTCAAAAGTTCAATATGTATTAAATAAATATTTATAAATTCCAAAACATAGACTAAACTAAAACATAATGTTTAAGTCTACAAGTAAAGGGAAGCTTTACTGGTTCTTACACCACTGTTAATTATCAAAGTTTATTTTTCTGTGTTCTTTGGTGCATTATTTAAATAAAATCTATTTAGTGTACAATTACCATTAGTTTTATAACATAGTCAATGGTCATCAACAAAACAAGGTGATATATTTATTGTTTTATACGTAGATTTTTCATTGTTATGAAAGTAGTTAAAGCCTTAATATAACCTAATAAATTTTTTATTGTAAGTAAGTTAGTGAACAATAATAGTTATAATTCTTTATGAAGCATTCTTCACAAGTGATTTACAATTGACATGATAAGATTATATACGGATGAAAGGATAATAACACTATAAGATTAGATATATACAGTTAGGAGCTATACAATATTTAACATAGACAAGTTTCACGTTCCAAGTTATAGCTATTCCAAAAAGAAAGAAACAGTAATTTAAGTTTATTTCATACTCTATCACTATTTTAACATGTGTGAAATTGATTGTGTAAACAGTTGAAGAGTAATACAAGAATAGATAAATTAGTTTCAGAGTAAAAAGGTTTTATATCTGTTTAACATATTTTAAAGATTATTCACATCAAATCTGAGGATTTTAAGATGAAGGAATTAATCATAATGAAAAAAATCACTGTGCTAGCAGTACACACTCTGTGTGTTCTTGGATAGGTTTTCAGTAGAAATACCTAATTACAAAATATGATTTTGTTTTTAAACATGTGATATTTACTGAAACATTGCTAAGTCTCATAAATATACAAAAACAAATTAAAAATTATAGTACAGAAATTATGTGTACTTTAGAGATACAAAGTTAATTGTGCCAACAATGGTTAATGATGAGTATTGAAAAATCCAAGTTTTAGGTGATGTCTGTACTTACCAGATGTTCTTTCTAACCAAGATTCAATATCTCTTTCATATTCATATTCTGTTTTGATATTCATAACATTATGACATGAACCATCCTGGTCCTCATCATCACTGTAACTGAACTTAGAAATAACATCATCTTGTAGCAGATCACTAGGCTGTTCCATTTTCACTTCAACAAGTATGTTCTAGAAGCAAATAACACAACAAAAACTTAACAGAAATGACAATCAGTGTTATCATCTCCACAGCTTCCTAATTTAAAACATGAATACAGAATTAACCTTCTTGTGATGGGTCAAAGGCCATGTTATCACATTTGCTAACTTGCCTTCAAAATTTTATAGAACTTCCACATTATAAATTTTTAAGTTTAAAATTAAATTGTAGAGCATAATTCAAGTTTTAATATATAAATGTAATAATTTCTTAATTTAAATGCAAATATTAAAATAACACCTAAATATAGATTTCAGCGAGTCATGTGGCATTTTTAATGCAGCACTGTTTAAAATTAAATGTTCATGATGTCAAAATACTTGTTCCTAATTTGGTCAAAACCATAGACTAAGTTGTGACAATAATGACAAGCTACTTTTAAAAACATTCCTTTATATACTTTTACTGCAACACATGGCACTTGAATAACCACTCATAATGTGGCTTTCTAAGCCATTTTAACCTGTGAAAAGGCTATCACATTCTTTCAATCCAAGATTTCAAGAAAGTACTTTGTGTCTCAAGTCTGCTCAAAACTGTATCACAGAATGGCTGGTATGAGTATTATCACTTTCACTGATAAGAAGTTATAATACCCATATCAGCAGTTCTGAGATACAGTTTTATTTCAAGTGGGTTTCTCATCACAGAGAAATAGTCTGCTCAAAAATGTATCACAGAATGGCTGGTATGAGTATTATCACTTTCCTTTCACTGATAAGTAGTGATAATACCCATATCAGCAGTTCTGAGATACAGTTTTATTTCAAGTGGGTTTCTCATCATCAAGAAATAGTCTGCTCAAAGTCTCCTACTTCTTTTTAGACCAAAACACAGTTATTGAACTTAATAAATTATAGTGGAATTCAACAGCATTACTGTAGTTACTTATAAATTTTAGTTACATTCATGTAAAATTATAAAAGTGTCTGCTTGATGTTCTCCACACATACAAAATTTTAAAAGGCTTAGCAATCTACATTCAGCACCAAGAGAGTTTAATGATCACAGCCAAAAGAAATAATTGTTTGCTTTAGTTTTCTATTTATTGTTTAATATTTACAGAAAAATAAATTTCGTAACTTTGTAAAAATAGTGGTAATCAATATACATATGTATAGTATAATGATTTAAACATTCCTGAATAACACAAAATACTAGTCCAATGAAACACAACCAAGACAATTTTATACTATCGGATATGGTAACATGAGTGCACGTGCATCACATCAATGCGAGTTATGTAATGTTAGTTAGGCATGACCAGAAGGTCAATATAATAAATATAACATTATGAGACTTAAGCTACTTAGACTAAACATTTGTATTTTCATGTTATAATCTGTAGTCATTCTAGGATAAAAAAAATTATATTTATTTCTTAATTTTTATGGTGATTACAAGGTTGGTCAGTTGATAGAAAATAAAATATAGTCTCAGTGAAACAAACACCTGAAATGTATTTAGGAGGTTTTAGAGTATATAAATAATATTTGAGATTTTGGGGATGAAGAACAGTGTTTTTAATCATAACATGTAATAACTTACTGCTTGGACTAGTAACCAAGGAGACTCAATATTTTCATAAAAAAATTGACTTTTCATTTTCCATTAACTTCTAAACTTTACCAAAAGTCTTCCAAATTTTATGAAGGTACACACATATAAAAAGTTAGACAGTAAATACCTAACATGTACAAATGTGTATATGAACACACATTATACCAGACCCATTGTGAAGGGTGAAACAAAAAATTATTCAAAAAGAAATACCCATTATTCACTTTTATTAATACGACCCAGAAATTACTCAAAATCAGGGGTCACCAAACTATGGCCCTCGAAGTCATATTGTCTGGCCCGCCAGCAGCTAGCTGCTTGGAAATAAAAAGTGACATTTCATCAAATGTCTGACTGTCATAACAAAATTAATCACACCAATGGCTGCTTTAAGCTGGCAAACACAAGACATCATAATAAACAAAAACAAGGCTGTCAAGTGCATTTTTAACCAGTAGGAAAATTCTTCTTTCGTCCTTGCTGCCTGTTTATTAAATCGAGGCACGTATCTATGAAAGCATTGGGATTTCGAAAACAAGTACAGACTTAACCCTCATCCTATCGACTTGTCTCATAAATTCAGTGACCTAGGGTTACTGCTTCAGCAAGTTCATTTCTCTTAGTAGTGGAGTTATGCGCTTTTTATAATTTGTTCTCAGGTAAGTGTCGTGGCAAACGTACATTTCAATATATTTTGTTTGTGCGTTCTTGGACCAATACAATACTTTTCTCACAGCGTTCTGTGTTTTTCGTATTCAGATCCTGTTTTTTTCACCCATTGTTATGGCTGCTTTTAAAAGAAGAAAAGTGGTTTCCGAGTGTTGTGTTTTCAATGAAGAATGGGGAGAAAAGTACTTCTTTATGGAAACAAAAAAACCAGAAAGCTACTTGTGTGATATGCACCGAAAGTGTTGCCATTTTGAAAGAGTACAATCTTTGGTGTCACTATGAAACAAAACATCTATCAACATATATAAATTTTCAGGAAAGTTCTGTTCAGAGAAATTTGAATCCATGAAACGTGTGTTTTTGAATCTCAAAAGAATCTCCTCACGAGAAAGTTTGCTGAAAATTAATCTGTCACTCATACAAGTTACAAAATAGTGCATAGGATGAAAGAGCGAGGAAAACCTTTTACTGACTGCAACTTCATCAAAGAGTGTATGATGGAAGCAGCAAATGAGCTGTGTCCTGAAAAAACCAATTTCTTTGAAAGTATCAGCCTTTCAGCAACTTCCGTTGTACGGAGAGCAGAAGAACCTGGAGAGAACATCGCATCACAGATATGACAAAAAGCTAGAAACTTCCTATGGTATTCTCTGGCACTGGATGAGTCTACTGATCTCTCGAGTACATCACAACTTCTCATGTTCGTTTGTGGAGTTAATTTGGATTTTCAGATCATGAAAGAGTTTGCATTAGTTTGCAACATGAATGGAAGAACAATTGGAGAAGACATTTTCATGGAAGTGCATAAAACTTTGCAAGACAATAACTTTCAGTGGAATCAGCTTAGAGGTGTGACAGTTGATGAAGGAAAAAACATGGCTGGTGGAGCTGATCAGGAAAAAGTTGGAAGATCTTCAATTCCCAAGCTCTCTGTTCATACACTGCATCATACATCAGCAAGCACTCTGTGGAAAAGACTAAGATATTTCTTGTGTGCTGAACCAGTCATTTCTGCAGTGAACTTCATTCAGGGTCATGAACTTAATCATCACCAATTCAAAGCATTTCTTGAAGAAAGTGATTCAGATTTCTCTGACTTGCCTTATCATACAGCAGTGAGGTGTCTCAGCTGCAGTAATGTCTTGTCTCATTTTTATAAGCTGAGAAGAGAAATATATATTTATTATCGAGACATACAGAGCCGATCCACTTCTGTTGAATCCAACCTGGTTGTTGAAATTGTCATATTTTGGTTGACATCACATCGCACATGAATGAATTGAACTTGAAACTTCAGGGGAAGAATAACCTTGTCTGTGATCTCTATAGAATCATTAAAGGATTTTGGAGAAAGCTGTCATTGTTTGATTCACATTTGGAAGGAGGAAACCTCTCTCATTTTCAGTGTTTCAATGAGTTTCATGCTGGAATCACATAAGATGCCAACCTGGAGTTTAAAAAAGGATTATTGGTGATTTGAATAAATATTTTTAGAGAGATTTTTGGATCTCAGCAGAATCCAAAGTGACATTCACCTTTCTCAGAATCCTTTTGATTGTGTCATTGATGATGTGCCAGTGGAACTTCAGCTGGAGGTCATCGATTTACAAGGAAATGACTTGTTGAAAGTAAAACACAGAGAGAAGAAACTTATTGAATTTTACAGCTGCATACCTGAAGATGATTTTCCAAAGCTGAAGCAGTTCACATCTGGTATGGCATCAGTGTTGGGAACAACTTGTGTCTGTGAACAAGCATTTTCAAAAATGAAGAATGTGATGTCGGTACATAGATCAAGGTTGACTGATAAACATTTGAAAGCAATTCTAATGATTGGATGTAACAATTCAAAACCAAGCATTGAAGATATTTTGAAAACCAAATGCCAATTTCATAAATCTCAAACTATTTTTCAGCTTAGTGAAATTCAGATATGTACTTACTGTGCGATGTGACAATTGTTTTTGATAATGTCACCTTCTTTGATAACCTTTTGTTAAATGAAAATGATGGTTGTATTTCTGTTTGTTTTTTTATTATGTGTGTGTATTGCATGCTACTCCCACATGGCTAATGTGGCATTCCAAACTTAGTGTTAAGTCTTTTACAGAGAGCTTTCATTCTAACTTATGAGTATTGAATATAATGATCGCATGGTCTATGCTTCTCATTCCCAGAGTAATATGGCCCACTGTGAAAAAAGTTTGGTGACCCCTATTCTGAAAGAAACATTCAGTAAACACTTTCTTATTACACCAGAAAATATATTAATCTACAAAAGGGCACACAATAACAACTTCCTTGTTTAAACAGACAAGAAATTACTCTAAATGAAACATCAAGTAATGACTCTCTTATTTACCCAAATTGAAAGTAAAATACTGAGCTTCCTATAGATATCCTACTGCAGCAAAGCATCATGAGTATCTACAGAAAACATTGGGTAATAAAGAAAATGTTAATTTATGAAACAATTCAACTATCATTACTCTTCTCACATAGTAACTAAACTTCCACACTGAGCACTAAGACTGATACTAAAGCTACAAAATAAGCACTCTTCAAAAGATGTTTAAACAGACCTTATGGAAAAATGATAAATAACATCAGTGAAGTTACAACAATGTTAATAATCACTCTATAAACATTAAATTACATGCAACACAATACATGTGCATGTAGTGAATCATGAGGCTCCACATAAACCACAGACAACATTAAAATAAGTGAGTGTGAATGATTGCACAATAACTTGTAAGGTAGTCAAATAAAAACTACCCTTCACAAAGTTAACCTGAGAAGGTCGAAATGTTGTTCTGGAATTTCTTTGTTAAAGTTTTAATAGATATACCAGCTGTCTTGAGATACTTTTTACTGTAGGTAGGTTTCTCATCAGCACAAATGATATATTTCATAATATTACATAGATTTTATTATAATATTCAAAGCTGGTGGAACAATATTAAATAAAGATAAATAACAAATGGGTGATCTTATTATAAACCATAAAACTAATACAAAAATGTATAAATTCACATTCTTATTGACTTTTTTACTTTTCCTTCAGTTGTCATGAATAGTGAGAATTTTGTTAACAATATTTCAGGAAAACCATTTGATTTTAAAAAACTTCCAAAGAACAATCCTCGTCTCCATTAAATCACTAAAGTTGTTACAAATACACCAAAATTTTGTTAATTGGCTAAAACATAGCCCTCTTCATGGCCCATGTTGGAAGTTTCTAGAAAATGACATTGCTCACAATGTCATATTCAAAAATACACCTGGCTTAGAAACTCATGAAACACAATTAAACTATTCAAACTACAATTCCAATCCCCATAAATAATACCAGTAACATACAACTGACTGTCCAATAAAGCCACCCTATTACCCATGACTATACAAATCTCAAAACATTCATAAAACAAAAGCCACGATTTTCACTGTATATATGTATCAGCTGTCGTTACTAATTATATATGAAACAAAGGACATAAAGACACAGTTACACAACATACTGTCTTTAATAACTATGAAAAGTTTAATTACCTCACTTTTATCTGATGTTACATCACACTTTTCTTCTTGTTCCTCTCTTGTTACATCAAACTTCATAACTGTACACAGAGAACTTTCTTCTAATGAATCAGCTTCTCCTGGGACTAGAAGTACAAATAATGTAGGTTTGTCTATAACAAGATTTGATATAATTTGTGTTTCAATACATTATAACATAATGTTTTAGAAGTGCAAGTCTTCTATAATTTTTACACCGTACATAAATGCATATAAATGAACTCTGAGCAAATGGCAGGTTCTGAAAATACATCTGAACTTCTATGAATATTGTCAGTAGTAGACCCACATGGTGGTTAAACAGATAACCAGGGTAAGTGTGTAAAACATTATCCTATACCTGGTAGAAGAAAGTTCTCAATGAAGAAAAACAGTAATTATGTAAACTGTAAACATACTTCTGGAGTTAAAATACCATTAACCAAAATGATAAGTCTGGAAATTCCACAAGTAGTTAAGTTAGCATCACCTGGGAAGGATCAAAATGAGCCAGGTGGTTAAATTTTAAGTACAAAAAGAAATGCAAAAAAATTTATGATCTTTTATTTATGGTGCCATTCAATAGTGACCAAAGTTTTGGTCACATACATCTCACTTCATTATAGTAAGAAGATAGTGAATCCTTATCCTGACTGCAAATAAAAAGCATCTATTGCAGAATAAATGCCTCTCTTTCAAAAATGCCATATGATCTACATCTAAATGGTTCCTTCACACAAAAAACTGCCTAAATGCAGAGTATCATACAGAAAATCCGTAAATTTGTTTTTAAACAAACATAACTGATCTTAACTGTTAGTGATTCAACACGACATGAAGTAATCATATAAAATAATATAAAAAATATGATTTTTGCCATTGTTGAATTTAACCAATATGTTAAAATAATCATTTTATGATACTGAACTCTATCATTAGCATCATAGTAATACAGTACACCACAACACAGATAGCTAACAAAGTACATTCTGAAAGGTTTATTGGTTTGTAATGAAAGTATTTGCATTGCACCAAATACAAGTTGTAAAAAATAATCTTTGGTGTAATATGAGTGATTTAGACAAGGTTTGTATAATATAACATATGATAGTAGGGATGTGTTAGTACTATAGTGGTAATACTCTGATTTTAAAACATATGAGGAATTCTAAACTTTTATTTCATAATTTTCACAAATGTTCTTAGATGTAGTTGTTAACTACAACAATATAAATAATTTTCCTACTTATGTAATTCTGTGCACTAGAAATTTCGTTAAATTATCCTCAAAGAAATCTGTTAAAAGTTAAAAAGTTTTAACTATTTCTAATGATAAATTGATTTTTTGGTGTTAGATCTACAGGTTCTACTTGTAAATGTTAAAAAATTCCATTTTTTATTCTTAAAAGGAAATCACATTAAAAGAAGATCTAACACTTAAATTAAAAAACATTAAAAAGATTAATGGCCTTTAAAAAACTAAAAACATTTCCAAGATGGACAGTGTAACCATCACCAACAACAGTGTCTTACATTATGGACAAACCTTGGGACAGAACATGTATAAAATGGTGCCATTGTTGAGAGTCGTAACAATGGTAAGGAAGTAAAATGTGGCTTATTGTTACCTGAGTGTTACACAGATGAAACACTGGTGGATCAGTTCCAGATAAAAAAAATGACGAGTTAAAAAACTGTGACCAATGCACAGTCCAGTTAGAACAACTTCCTCTTTGTGATCCTTACAGAAGAAAGACGACCAAAGTCCAATATAGGGTTTGATTTGGAAAAACTTGTTTTACCATCACTCACTCCAAGTCGACTGCCAGCTGGCATGGAGCTGAGCCTTGAATTACAGAACCATAGTCCATGTATGGAACAGTCACAGTAGTGATAGTGCCAGAGCAGATAGATTTAGCTGTGGTGTCGGCAAGCTCATTCCCATGAATACCAACATGGCCCTGTGTCCAGAAAAACTAGACAGAAGTAGATGTTAAAGAGAAATGGGCCAGTTGCTTTTGAATATCAGTGAGAGCAGGGTGTGAACTGACATTAAGTAATTCCAGGACCAGTAGAGAACTAAGTGAATCATTATAAATAGTGCAATTTTAGTACTGCTTAGCTTCTATGTGATACAGAGCAAGAGAAATGGTGTACAGTTCAGCAGTAAACACAGAAGCTGTAACTGGGATTCTGCACATAACCACAGAACCACAACAAACCATGGAAGAGCCCACACAATCACCTGTTTTCAAACCATTTGTATTAATAGGAATGGAAGGATGGTTTGAAAGATGTTCGGCAAATAACAGAAAGTATTTCCAATTAGAAGTGTCTGCTTTTCTCAAATGAATTAAAGATAGATCACTTCTGAGACTGTGAAAAGCCATGGTGGGATGGGCTAATCAATGGATACAGCAATGTTATCCAAGGACAGACCCAATTCATCCAACTGCACCTGGATACAAAGGCCAAAAGGAGCAATGGCAGATTGTCTGTTCTGAAAAAGTATGGCCCAGTGAGGAAGGAAAACACAACCTCAAGTGGGATGCTTTGATAAGGAATGAAGTTTTGAAGCATATAGTAGAGAAGTTGCAAACAACATAGGTTCAAAGAAGGTTCATAAGACTCAATGTATAAGCTCTGAACTGGGGAGGTGTGGAAAGCCCCAATGCAGAGCCAAAGTCCTTGATGATGAATAGGGTCCAGCATCTTTAAAGCCGAGGGTCTGGCAGAGCCATAGACCAGTGATCCATACTCTTGTTTTGATCAAATAAGAGCACGATATATCTTTAGCATAGAACATCAATCTGCTCCCCAACTGGAGGTAGAGAGGACACAGAGGATGTTCAGTGCTCTTGTGCATTTAACCAGTAGCTGCTTTAAGTGTGATATAAAAGTCAGCTGACGGTCAAAGATAAGCCCTAAGAACTTGGTCTCAGGGACCACTGACAGCAAAACTTCACAGATACAGAGTTCAGGATCAGAGCCAATATCCCGTTGGTAGCAAAAGCACATGCAAATGGTTTTAAGAGAGAAAAATTGAAGCCATTTGCCATGATCCACTTCAGTACACAATTGAGGGCAGTTTGGAGCTGTCTCTCAATATATCTCATGTTCTACAACTGACATGAGATATGAAAGTCATTGACATGAAGCCCATTTGCAACAGTGAAAGGTAGTTGTTCAGTGATGGCATTAATCTTTATACTGAAAAGTGTGACACTCAAAACACAGCCCTGAAGGACTCCAAGTTCCTGTAGAAGAGAACATGAAAGTGTCAAACCCATTCAAACTTGGAATCTCCTGTCCATCAAAAATTGTTAATAAAAATGGGCAAATGGCCATGTAACCCTTATACACAGAGGTCTCACAGAATGCCATACCTCCATGTTATGTCATAAGCCTTCTCAATGTCAAAGAATATTCACACAAGATATTGTCATTTAAAAAAGGCTTCTCTGATTGACGTTTCAAGTCGAAACAGGTGGTCCATGGTGGAGCGATGTCGTCAAAACCCACACTAGGTGGCTGAGAGGAGGTTGTTTGATTCGAGTAATCAAACAAGACGGGCATTAACCCTCCTTTCTAAGGTCTTACAGAGACACCTCATCAAAGCAATTATACAGTTGTTTGAAGGAATCTTAGGATCTTTCCCAGGCTTACAGAATGGTAGGAGAATAGCCTGCAGGAAAAACATTCTCCTGTCAGATCTGGTTAAAAACAATTGGAAAAATATCAAGTGCAGCACGTCAGTATACATCATTGGGTCCAACAGATATACTGCCAGACTAATGAAAAGCCAGTTTCAATACCACCAATGTAAAGGGATGATTATCGTCACAGAGACAATCAGATCAAAAGGAAAGAGGTGACTGCTCTGCCCAAGTTTTGATTGCTAAGGTGGAGGAAGAAGCAGAAGTAAAAGATACCTGGCAAAAGCTTTCACCTAGAGTGTTGGAAATGCTCCAGATATCAGCTACTTCCTGGCCATCAGAGAGTAAGATTGGGAGGGAACAGAATTAATGCCCACTGACCTTTTAAATCTTGTCCCATATGACTTTGGAACTGATGGTAGAAGATATGCCAGTTGTGAACTCAATCCAAGATTCCTTCTGGCTTTGACGTCTTATCCACCGAGCATGTGCACAGGCCCACTGGAAAGTGATGTGGTTCGAGAGTGTGGACTATATATGGAAAGTATCCCAGGCCCTTTTCTAAGCCTTCCATGCCATGTAGCAAAAAGGATTCCACCACAGAAGAGGATAAAGTGGAAAACGTGTCAAGGTTATAGGAAAACACTGAGCAGCTGCTTGTATAATACAGTCAATTACTGCTGCCACACAGTCATCTATTGATGGTTGCCAGATGATGGCAGGATCGAGTTCTGCAAGAGCAGTGAAAGTGGACCAGTGTGCCTGATCCAGCTTCCACCAGGTCATGACAGTTGGGTTGCATCAACCACAGCCAGTCTCTCTCAAAATTATAGGAAAATGATTACTGCCTCAAGGATTGTTGTTAACCCTCCATGGAAAATGGGAGAATAATGAAGGAAAGCAAACTGAGATCAATAGCAGTAAACACCCAAGGAAACACAAATGGCTATGGCCTCCGGGTGTTTGTTGAGTGACAAAGATAGGGTAAGCACATTTTGATCAATCAACAGTGCCACTCCTCCAGGCACTCGTTCATCACTCAGCCTGTCATTTCTGTACAAAGAAAACTGCTGAAACATGACTGTATTGGCAGGTTTTAGAAATATTTCCTGTAAGGAAAGACACACAAGATGGTAGGAAGCAATCAGTGGTTTGATCACATTCAAATTAGAATGTAAACCTCGACAGTTCCATTGTATCAAGGTGGCCATTATTGATGATGTATAAGTGAATTGGCTGAAGAACCCTTCTGTTTATGACCACGTCTTTTTTCCTTACTGGCCTTATTTGAGGGAGGTCTATCGACCTCAATGGATCCTGCACTGGGTCGATTGGGCAGTTCTTTACTGTTGGAAGAAGATTCCAGTGACTGAAGACATGAACAAATGATTGTTTTGCATCTTGGGGTGGGAGAAGAAGATATATTCGAGGAAATGCCTGTATCTGAAACAAAAGGAAGTGGATCTTGGGATTTGTTGGAATGTGTGTAAGAGACAGAGATGGGTGTTAAAGTTGATTCAACCTTTTTAACAATGGAGGTCAAAAGACTTTTTATCTGTTTTGAGAACGATTCTCTCAGAAGCACAGAGATCTGGCTCCACTCCCACTGTAGTTGTGGAATGAAGTACAGTAGCAAACGTCCGAGATGAAGTGGTGGACAGTGACTTTTGAGCCTCAGGATAAGTAATGTTATGAATTATTTTCAAACACTGCACCTCTTTTTCTTCCAACCATTTAGGGTAAGAATGAAATTAGGATGGGTGAGAGTTTTTGCAATTAATGCAATGAGGGTCTATTTCACACTCACAGGCATTGTGGTCCTTGCCACTGCAACAAGCACACATCAAGAAACCACGACATGACATCTTCAAGTGAACAAACTGCTGACATCAAAGAGGGTTGGTATGTATGGCTAAACCCTGCAATTAAGATAACCTGCCTTAACAGTGGCAGGTGGACATGGCGATATAAATGTCAGAACAAGGATACTGGTCAGCATCATAATTCCATCTTTGTGAGTGGAGATGTGCCTCACTGCAGAGAAACCAGCAAAAATCTCTGACTGAGGGATGTTCTTCAAATCCTTGTCAACAATAACTCCTGATGAAGAATTCAATGAAGCATGAGATGTAACCTCAATAAGTATATCCCCAATTGCCTTTCAATTCAAGAGGAGTTCACTGTGTTGAGGTGTGGATATTTCCACCAATATCAAAGCTTCTTTACTGACTTTGGAGAGCCAGCAAGTCCCTTTAGTCCCTTCTGAATAAAAAATGGAGATACTTGCCCTAAAGGTTTTTCTGAAAAAGAATGTTGGATAAGTGAATGAGGTCCAAAAGGTGTTACAGATGTTGAAGATTGCTACTCAGTCTAAAAGATCTGGTCATTTATTTATGGACTGTTTCTTACCCTTTTATTTAACTTTTCATTTGAAGGATCCATAATAAAAAAAAGGGAAATTTCAGTGCCTACTGACCTCACCCACCATGAAACCATACAAGGGAATGCACTACAATGTCAAACAAGGACACTGCAGTAACACCAGGGTTTTTTGAGCACCATACCCAATCACCAGCATCAGATACAATGTCCACAACACCTGTTGAGAACACTGGTACTTGATTGATCCAAGCACAAAAGGACCAGCCAACTGACCCAAAGGGGGCCATACCAAGGCCACCCATCTACAGGAATTCAAGCCCAAAATGGTGTGTTAAAATTGGACCCCTCAACCACTAAAATCCTCTCCTCCCCTTCAAAGATTGTCACACATGGCAAAAATGTGAGTGAATGTTTAGATCCCAGAGGAAATGAACTGAAAGGACAAAACCTTCCCTGGGAGGTCCCCTCACCACATACAGGAATCCACACTTAGGGGTTTCTCTGTGCTCTGTCCAGTTGAATACTTTATTTATACTCCAAATTTCTTCAGTGTTGTTGTGTTTTTGATTACCATTAAACATATAGAACAGGTTCTCTGTGCTCTGACCAGTTCTATACTTTATTTTTACTTCAAGTTCGTTCAGTTTTTTTTTTTATATATATATATATACAGAGAAACTGGTTCTCATGACTTAAAACTTTCAATTTCATAAAAAATTCTTATTTTCTTTAATGAATGTTACTGATGTCATCTGCCATTAACAACATTCCTAAATGCTAACCAAAAATTAGAAAAATATCTCTTAACACCCACAACCCACATGTTGTTAATTCATTTTTGAACTCCTGACAACAGAAAAATCAAATGAATAAACTGCCAAGTTTTAGATTGCTGTATAAAAATAAAAAAGAGGCAAGTGGCTGGCAGTATTCACAGGCAATGTTGTGTTTTTTTATTGCTATGACTTCAGGAACAAATCATTTACTGTAACTTTTGAACAGTCAACAAATACTGTTACCTCTTAAACTATAGTTTGGGTGGGTTAATTTTACAAGTAATGGTGTTTCAACTGAATAAAAAAACAAAACTTATTTGTTGTGTTCATCAGCTTCTGTCAGCAAAGTCTGACATACAACTACAGTGACAACAACCATAGAAAGGACACACATGATGGGGTTGGTCAAGTACCCAAAATAACAGTTAATCAGTTGACAGTTGAAGTGAAGGATAGAAATAATTATGACGTTTGGGTTGAACACTAAAAGAAAGGGACCATATGTGAAATATCAACTGTGAGCAAGGAGGAGAATATCGATAAAGATAAACTGATATCAATAAATATTCACCTTTTTAAAGGGCCAAAGGACAATTTATGGAACAAACAAGACTGATATGGTTTACTTGTTTCTACTTGTGGTGCCAGATGTACTCACTGGACAACACCATGTACAGCACAACTCTAATGGTCAATAATCTTTATGTACATAATTACTCCAATGATCAACCTGAATTAAACCATGATTTAGCTAAACCTAAAGTGTTACAATTAAACTAAGATAAGCTTCTTTACTTCAAGTTCATTAGACAACAGTGTTTTGTCTCCTTCAGAAAAAGAGACTGAAATATGAGGATTACTGTGGACTAGACTTGGAACTCAAACCAAACACTGTAGCCACAAATAAAAATTAATTTTTCTTTTGCAAGTGTTTCAAGTAGTTTTGGGTAGGTATGGGGTAAAACTAAGTTTTGTAGTCAGTGGATGTTAAAATTCAGATATATCCAAACTATGCTGAGAAAAGAACTAAGACAGAATATAAGACTGTCGCCATTCTGATGTGAAACAATATCATATGTTTAATTACTCAGTTTTATCAATATAACAAATCCAACATTGTTTTCATTTGTTCTGTCTGTATCCAGTTTTGACATGAACACATGGTTCAGAAAACTGAAATTTTTATATTCTATGTAACAGTATCTACTCTTGATGAAAGTATTTTGTGGTATGTAGATGTTGAATGGGTCAACAACCGAATTATCTTATGCTGCATCGGTGGATGACATCTTCATATCACAGCCACGGAGCTCTGTTAAAGAATGACTAATAATGTCATGACACCATTAGAAAAGAAGGGATACACCTCTTCTTGCACAATTGATGCATTCCTTGTTTGTCAGTTAAATTCAGTTCATGTTTGATTATAGGTCAACAGAAGAGAATCCAGAAAGCTGTGAAACTGTATTCTGACTCGAAAGAAGTGACTATGTATCAACAAATATATAAACACATCTTTTTCTTGATAACAAGAAACCCACATGAAATAAAAATGTATCTCAGTGTGGCTGGTATGGGCATTATTACTTTCACTAGAAAGCAGAGAACAATGTTTTGGCCAGAAGATGACCTAGGAAGGTCAATATGTTGTTCTCTGCTTTGATAGTGAAAGTGTTAATACACTTTACTATCAAAGCAGAGAACACCCACACCAGCTGTTCTGAGATGCATCTCTTTTTACTCTCCTTTGTAAACAAAGACTGTGTTACATTTTTTTTTCAGAAAATATGTCCAGTTTCCTGAATTCTAACACAGGCTAAAAACTCAGTTAAATGTTTAATTATAATTACACCACAAATTTTCTGTTTAAATAACAAGGAATTTTTTACACTCACATGGAAATCCATTCATCTAATAATCATTGGGATATTTACACATTTATTCATACTTAAATACACTGATGGGATCCTTGTATATCTAATTAGATCCTAATTCATTATTGCTGATTGTTACATTAAACAACAGTGAAATATGTAATGGATCCTTTTAAAGTCACTATTTGATCCAAATCTTTATCAATGAGTGCCAGAAAATCATCATTTACTTTCCACAGTCAAACAGAGAGCAAGGTGTTATTTCAAGATGCATACAACAGTTAGTAAGTTAGGTGGATATGTAGAGAATTGTTAGTACGTATGATGAAAGCACTAAGATTTAAACTCATTCACTTGTCAAATTATTAATATAAATCCAACAGACGAGAAATAAAATTGTACAATAAAACTAAGAAACTGAATCAATGACAGAAAATGTAGACATACAGCTATATTAAAATAACTCACACTCTTTATGTGACAACACAATATTCAAATTATAAATATACAGACTTACTACTAGTTATTGTGACAGGTTCATCTTCTTTTTTTATGAGTTTCATATCCAACAAATCATCCTGCTTCACATCAGAAAGTGGTTCAACCTTCATCTTTAACACTTCCATGGTTACACAGAAGCTTAACCTTTATGTTTTTACCAAACCTTGCAGTTAGACTACAGTGAAATAAATTAAGAATTAGAAAGTTATATTCTTAAAAAGTTATATTGTCTTCAACAAATACAAATACAATAATTTATATTATATTAAATTATAAATTTGGTCTTTTCACATCTTTATACTAAAATTGTTACCTAGTAAGAGACCAATACAGCCTTTACTGACATGTTTTATATTAACTATATGTAATGACTGTAGAGTAGGTTTTCAGTCTTATTGACTAGTTATATCTCACATAACAAATATACCAAAACTGGAACTACTGGAATACTTTCAAGTCATTCATGGGCTGAATTACTGGTAATTTCAGTTATTCTATAACTATCAGTTAATTTTCTATACATCAAAATAACTTCAACAAGATATTTGTACTTACAAGTTACATAAACACTAGATAAAAATCATCTCTTTGGCTAAGATAAATTAATTCATATGAGATGCATTTAAAACAGTTTATTGCTGTTTGTTGCTCCATATTGCTACTGATCTCAAGGTTAAGCTTAAATTAGCTCATGATATGCAGCTAAAATAAACTACAGGTGATTTATCAATGTTCTTATTGATTTTAAAGTTTTTAATTTTGGAATATTGTTTTTTTATGGAATTAGTGTTATTTCTTTTGGTTCATTTTCCAAATTCTTATGTATTAAAATTATCGATAATTTTATATCGATATTTATATGGTATAGTTAACAGTCGTATTAAGTTCTGGCCGGGCACTTATTTACTAATATTAACATTTCTTTTGTTAAATGAAATTGGAATTCCATTTACTTGAGAGTTCAGTTTTGGATTTCTGTTAATATTAAACTTAAATTTTAACGAATTATATAGTTGTTGTCCATAGTTGTAGAGACATTTTCTTTTAATTTTACTGTGTTACATATATAGATATTAATTTTATACCTGCTGTCTGGGTAGTTTTATTTACAGTGATAACAAATAACTTAAAATAATAGTCATTCACAGAGATTTACATCACAATTGAACGCTAAAGTAACAATATATCTCGAGTATTGTTAGTATTAGCATTTCTACTGATACCAGTATAAGAATTTAAAAGTAATATTTTAATCACTCGCAGTCGTGAAAGACAGAAGCAATATTACTTATGACTTATTAAGACACGTACAGAAATAAAACTACTTTAACTGAATGAACCAAGCAATAATAAATTGATATAACAAAGAAAAATAACATTACTATTCGTCACAATATCTTACTTACCCACATAATTTCGATACGACCAGAAACAATACTTACAAGAATAATCTGGCACAGAGTTTATTATCTCGCTTAAACCAAACGCATGCGCTGAGGGGGGGGGGAAGCTGAGGTAAACTGTCGGGGCTTCCCAAAATGCTATCAATATGAAGTACAGATGGTAAATTATAATAATGTAAATACCAAGATACATTTCAGAAAAGTGTGCCATTTTGAACTGCGTTTTCAATGCAGTTTTCATTGGAAACTCATACTCTGATTAATAATTCATTATTACAAATTAGCAATGATCTCTTTATGAAAATATGCGTATATGTAAAAGAGGAAACTCACCTAAATTCCACCCAAGGTAATACATAATAATAAAGAAAATCAAGAAAAGCTTAGATTGAATATTTAATATACCATTAAGAGTAAAGCTACAAATCAAAAGAAATATTACATAAATACATAGTTTACATAGCAGAAACGAATTATCCAATGTGAAGTTAATACACTCTACGAAAAAGTAGGGTCATTATCAGGCTAACTATCTTTCATCATGTTGTGTTTCTAATCAATATTACTTCAAAACAATGCGCCTGTTCTGTTGTAACTTGAAATCAACGTGGTTGTCTAATATTCGTCAAAGCTCAAGATAGAATGGCATTACACAGCGAACGGTAATACAACGCATGAGTTTCAGTGCATTCAGTACGTTGCTGTGAGACGCATGACACATACTACCGTCTTAATGATGACGTTGAGTTTTACAGATCTGTGTCTCTTTGATGTTAATTGTTAAGCAACAACGACGATTGTGTTTTCCATATTTTATGAATATATGTAGATAACAATATTGGGGGGCTTGGCTCAATTTGGGGGGCTTAAGCCTCCACTGGAAATTGTTGAGGTTTATGGTTGTATCTATACATTAAAAACCTGTTTTTATTTTGCCAGAGGTGAGACTGAAAAGAGAATCTTTAGCATACATCAATAATCATTAAAAAGTTGGTCCATTTGATAATATCAAATAATAAATTTCACATAATATTATAACATCGTTCACGTACCGAAATTAATTTAGGCTACTATACAGTGAAGTAAAATGGACCTAAACTCCATAAATATGTAAATATTTTTGTACAAATTACACAATTTATATTGAAAAACGCTGTAGCTTTTATTAAATGTTTAAATCTATTAAAATTGAAAATGACTAAATCTACAATTAATTACAAAATAGGTATGATTTTAAAATCTGTACTTACACGAACATGTAAGTTGAGTTTTCGTCCCAAGAATTAAAAGATAAATACATTTCAAATTCCCAATTTATCCCAAATAAAAAAGATTCAGCTTTCGAAAGCGCTGGGTTATATGGTTTTATTAGCTTGTACGTTTCTGTTTTTGAATTTTGCGCAAAGCTACACGAGGGCTATCTGCGTCAGCCGTCCCTAATTTAGTAGTGTAAGACTAGAAGGAAAACGGCTAGTCATCACCACCCATCGCCAATTCTTGGACTACTCTTTTACCAACGAATAGTGGGATTGCCCATCACATTATAATGCCTCCACGGCTGAAAGGGCGAGCATGTTTGGTGCGAGTTGTATTCGAACCAGCGACCCTCAGATAAAGACAGAATGCCTTTACCCACCTGGCCATGCCGATCCATCACTTTGTTTCAAAACTTTTGAAACTACGCATTCCTCTGAAATAATAATTACATTTCAATTGTAATACCTCCCATATGCATTTGATCATTCTCAGTAAATTTTTGTGTTTACAGTTTTAAGTTTAAAATAACCACGAGTAGCTGCTTTCCCTCTAGTCTTACACTGCTAAAGTAGGGACGGCTAACGCAGATAACCCTCGAGTAGCTTCGCGCGAAATTTAAAAACAAAACAAAAAAACAATCAATATTGGTTGAAGAAATTATATAAAATTATTTAAAAAATTTTTAATTTTTCAAATGAGCATGACCAGCATGTTCACGTTTTCATTGCACAGTACTGAATTATTTATCAATAGTAGCACATTAATAGGTAGTAAAGTCGTTTGATGAAGTTCATCAGTTTTCAAACTACTCCAAATCAGAGTTTGTCGTACGAGTATTTGACAAGCCCTAAAATTAGTGTGAAAAATAGCTTTAACTGTTATGTGAGTTATACAATGTTGTCAAGATTTAAAGTGATAACAGGAAGTTCTTAGCACCAAAGTAATAATTCTCAGTTTTTAAATATTTAGTGTAGGTTATTTGGCACCAAGCAATTAAGAAGTAGTTTGAGAAAATTGTTGTGACCACTCATATTTACACTCTAAAACTGTTTGTAAATTTCGTCATTAAATATACCAATATAAATATTATTACTCGTGTAATTCTGTGCACTAGAAATTTTATTAAACTGTGATTAATAAATGTGTTAAAAGATAAATGATTTAGTTATTTCTAATGTTCCTGGTTTTGACGTCACCTCTGTGGGTTCCTCTTTTAACTGCTAAAAATGCCATTAGAATATACGGTTAATACAAGAAAAGCAGCCATTTTATATTGACACCTGATGCAGATAAGGATATTTGTTTACTTATTTCATATTCAGAAAGAAACAGAGACAAGTTGTGAATCTGACAAAACTTTTCTGCTTAAATGTGAAAAATAAACAATAAATTATGTTAGAGGAAACGAGCATAAACCACTTTCTTCTTTAAAGAGACTAGAAAGTAGTGTAAAGGTTGTTATTGTTGTTTTGAATCAAGCACAAAGCTGCACAATAGGATATCTGTGTTCTGCCCACCACTGGTATCTAAACCCGGTTTTAGCGTTGTAAGTCCGCAGACATGCCGCTGAGCCACTAGGGAGCGTATTGTAAAGGAAACACCCAATCATAACTTTCGTGATGGCGAGAAACCAACTTGAAGTAGAAATGTATTCTTAATACGGCTGGTATCGGTATTAGCATTTTAATTAAAATAAAGTACAGAAAACGTTTTGACCTTCTTACGTCATATTCAGGTTAATCTAATGCGAGATCCTAATTCGTAAAACTATACAATTTGTTTTTTGACATCACAAACACGTAATTAAATCAATGCTGCTCTCAATACACACGTCACACACAAAGGTCGATGTTTAGGCGTTTTTTAATATTTTTTAATTAAGAAATTAAATAATGTACGACATGAAAACTTAAATCATAATTTCATACCAAACTTACTGACAGAATTAATAACTAGTAGTTAAATAAAAGTTTCAATGTAAGTAAACAAACATGATGGCATGTCTTTGACCTGCAATCCATTCGAAGAAAGGTTAAGCAAACAAGTTATTCCATAAATAACACCCAATAACTTCACTCTTTTTAAACAAATCAGAAATTATTTTAAAGGAAACGTCCAATAACCACTTTCTTATTTAAACAGAAAAAGAAAGGCAATGGTTCAAATAGAGGTAAAATTTGGGTGAGAAAAACCACGAAACACCTGAAACAGGGACTAGACATAGGCCAGATGTGAAAGATGGTGGATGGAAAGTGCAGAATGTAGAACCAGAAAATGGGGTTGGTACAAGAGTTACGTATGTAAGGGAAAAGGGATTGGATGGATTACCATTGGATGAAAAATTTGAGAACCACGACAGAGTGGAGAAATCAGAAGGACTGCACGGGTAAGGAAGTAATTGGCTCGGAGGAAAAAAGGCATGGAACCAATCCATGCTGAGAGCATCTATTGTCAAAACTCTAGGACGGGGAACTGGAACCAAAACTGAAGACAGTGACAAACACATTGATGCAGATAGTACCAAAACAATAACAGCATCACCAAAAAACAGCAGGATGTAGTTACCACTTCATGGAATAAATTCAAGTTGGACAAGAAACATGATCTGCCACTAGCTTGAACAAGCCCAGAATAAAACACGCCATCAAATGAATGTGATTAGAATGTGTCCAATAAATGAGATACAACATGCAAAACACATAAATCTCTGTCAGTTCATTCCATAGAATGGAACCAAAGAGAAGGTTGTTTCTAACCAAGATTTGTGTTGAAGAAACACCAAGTTGTGTGAAGCGTTGGTGTTGAAAAAACACAGCTGAGTAAGGTATTAGTGTTGAAGAAGCACCCATCTGTATAAGGTATTGGTGTTGAAAAACACCCAGCTGTGTAAGGTACTGGGGAAGAAGATGGAAGGACTCCTCCGGTGGTATGGTTGAATTTGTTAAGAAAGAGCAACCCAGCCAATAAAGATATCCAGTGAGAAAGTCAGACTGAAAGGCTGGGAGCTAAAAAAATATACCACCCCAAGACAGGCACGCTGGTAATAGTAAGGCCCATGCAATTTACATGGGACTGATACAACAACCTGTTAGATAAAAAGGCTACATACAGTCAGAAATAGACACAGGTATAGTCAGAAATCCCTCAGAGGAGAAAGGAAACAGCGGAGAGGGGAAAAGAAAAAACAAAACTTTCTAATATAACACCAAGAACCAAAACATTGGGGAGAAAAGGGTTATTCTGATGAACAAAATTCACCAGACAAGTTACCACCAGTTTCAAACTCACCAGAAGTATTGCTAACTTACCATGTATTATCGTTAAAAATAGCCAACTGCAGTCCAGTGGAAGGTTTGGATATGCTGAACTGTGAAGGGTAAGGTCGAGATGTGGGATATGAAGCCATTTCTTGCTCTGATGGGAACCAATAGAGCACTCAGTGGGAATAGTGGATCACTGCTGAACAGAAGCATCCTGCAACTCCGACGTTACAGAAACCATGTCACACACAAAATGTCGTAAAATTAGGGACATAAGAAAATCACTTATGTACAGACTTGGGCGATAGGTTTGAGAGAAGAGTGTTACGACCCAGAAGTCCCGAAGGAAAAGTGAGCCACATGGAGAGGGTCAGAACCAACGACAGCATGCGGCCAACAGAGGAAGGGAAGAGGATGTCCACAAAATACTCCATAGGGTTCTCTTTAAGAGCATCAGACTGGAAGAAAACTAAGATAAGGTATTACAAAGAGACTATATAAAACATACAACTACATGATATTCTATAGGAGCCTTCTAAATGTGTCGCAAATGTGGACAGAACCAAAACTCGCTGGCGATTGAGCATACCAATGCTGGGCAGCAAAGACACAGAGGAAACTTAAACATAAGAAATTGGGAAAAGTGGAACGACAGAGAGGTAAAAACAATAGGGCAGGTCAAAAAAACTGTGGCAAAAGATAAAACATTACATTCCAAAGAAAATCAAACAGAATCCTCAACAAAGTGTGAAACAGCATAGCAAACATAGTGGGAGTTACACACATCAGACGATGACGTACTTTCCTATTGATGGAGAGGTGACGCATGATGATTGGCAAGAGGGATATGTTGGATATTTCATGATTCGTGATGGCGAGAAACCCACTTCAAGTAAACATGTATATCAAAATGGTTGGTATGGGTATTACAACATTTATTGAAGCAAAGTAGAGTACAACGTTTCGACCCTATTATGTCATCTTCAGATTAACAAAAAGCATTTGCAACTGACTGTTGCTGGGGGATGTCTTAGGGACGAGAGTATAAGCGTGTACGGAATTGTATGTGGTGCTGCAGTTAGATGTTAGGCTATTAATTAATATAGATATAAAGGAGTTCCTTTATATTGGTTTAATTTTAGGTTTAATTGTTGTATAAGTAGGGATTCTTTGACTTTGCTTTTGTTTACATTTATTTCTCTACATAGTATCTGGATATCTTCTAAGGTTGTGTTGTGTTTATTTGACTTGGAGTGTTTAAAAACGCGTAAAAGTGTTGTTTTTGTTCTTTTACTCTGGTTTTTATTTTTCTACTTATTTTTCCAATACAGAATTTGTTGTATTGTATTTTATAAATAATGTTGGTGTTGTGTTTGACAGTGTAGTTTTTACATAGTATGGACTTTAGTTTTGTACCTGATTTTGAATAAATTTAGTGTTTACTGGAATGTCGTATTTTGTTATACGTTTTTCTCAAATATTGCTTATTTTTCGCTGATGTTGGGAACATATGGTTTGCACTAGTATAGGGTTTTGTAGTTTGTTGTATCTTGGGATTTATTACTGCTTGTTAGTAGTTGGTCTAGGTGTGTGCATATAATTTTTATAACGAATTTTTTGAGGAAATTTGTTGATGCTAATTAAGTGTTGTTTTATTTTGTTGATTTCGTCGTTGATTTTATCGGGTGGGTATAGTTTTGTGGCTCTGTTTATTTTGGTTATTTGGGTTGGCCAATGGGCATCCCAGAAGGTGTGTTCAGCAGGTCACAAATCCTCTATGCCTTGACCCTTTCAGTCAACAGGAGGACAATTGTGGTTCTGTTAATGTTGCCAGTGATCAGCTGATTCCTGTGGTGTCTGTCTAGACTTATGTTGTGGCTATTAAAAGAGATTCCAAAAGGGGCTGAAAATTATATCTACCTTTTCAGAGTGCATGAGAGATTCTCTGATGCTCTGGAGTGCTGACTGCTGGCACAATAGTGTTGTATCTTGAGGAAAGAGTGACATCTGGTCTATTAATTCTGCTACTGCAGCAGGTTGGTCAGCCTTCTCATTGTACTTGATATCAGCGTGGCTTGGGCATCACAAAGATGGAAGATTTAACATGGAGATAAGGTTCAGAATCTCTCCACTCAACAGATAGCCACATTGGATTCTCTGCAACACTGCTATGGAGTCGATGGAAAACACAAATGTGATGACATCAGAGGATTTTCGGATAAATCATCCAAGAGCTTGTTTGACAGTCTCAAGTTCTATCCTGGTGCTACTTATGTATGGGGTGCATGTTCCAGACTTCTCAATCATTGGTATGACATCCAGAAATGCAGCAACTCCCAACCTTCTCTCATGAACTTTGGTATGAACGAGCTCTTTGTTGCAATGATGAGACTTTACCTACTGGCCAAGTTTCTGAAACATCTCCTCGCATGCTGCTTCTGCTGCACCTTGAGGCCAATCTCTACATTCTCTGTTGAACTTGACAATCACTGCAAACTGGCATGGACATTCCTCTTCTGCAGACCAAAGCCATGAAAGTTGGTTGGAAATGGAATATGAAGAGCAGATCTTGCAAGCCAGTGCAGCTACTTTAAGCCACGACTTCGGATTGTTTTGATAAATACATTTAATTTTACTACTCACACACACACACACATACATTAAAAGTTGTTTATAGGCCCGGCATGCTAATCGTGTTAAGGCGTGCGACTCGTAATCTGAGGGTCGCAGGTTCGCGCCCGCGTCGCGCTAAACACGCTCGCCCTCCCAGCCGTGGGGGTGTATAATGTTACGGTCAATCCCACTATTCGTTGGTAAAAGAGTAGCCCAAGAGTTGGCGGTGGGTGGTGATGACTAGCTGCCTTCCCTCTAGTCTTACACTGCAAAATTAGGGACGGCTAGCACAGATAGCCCTCGAGTAGCTTTGTGCGAAATTCCAAAAAACAAAACAAACAAACAAACTTGTCTTACTGTTATGACGTTACATATAAAAACGATGATACATCAACATTATCAATTTCATTTACAATCCGGTCAATCCCACAATTTGTTGGTAAAAGAGTAGCCCAGGAGTTAATGGTGGGTGGTGATGACGAGCTGCATTCCTCCTAGTCTTACACTGCTAAATTAGGGACGACTATCGCAGATAGCCCTCGAGTAGCTTTGTGCGAAATTGAAAAAAAACAAAAACATTTACAATATTTAAAACTTTAATCAAATCACTTCCAAATCTTCTTTTTTCAAGAGAAAACAATTTCAAACATCTTAATCCCTCCTCACTTGACAAACCCTCCATTCCAGGCATCATTTTAATAACCCTACCTTAAACGCTTTCCAAGAGTTCAATGTACTTCCTCAAGTAAGAAGCCCAATAATTAATGTAATACTTCAAATGTGACCTAACCAGTAGCCTGTACAATAAAATTATAACCTCTCTAGACTTGTATTCAATACTTTTGCAGATATAACCAAAAAACCTATTTGTATCACCACTAGCAACAGCACACTGTTTGGATGGCTTAAGAGACTGATCAACCAATGCATTAAGACCCTTTTCTTTCATCACACTGTTAAGCTTCTTCCTATCTATGCTTATTATGCTTTAATTATGCTTATAATTCAATTTCTGGTATTTCATGCCTATTATCTTGCATTTATTATACTTAAAACAGATCTGTCAATTATTTTCCTATATCAACAAATCATCTAAGTAATTTTGTAAAGCAGCGACATCCTCTTTACAACTAATACCACCCAAGACCTCAATATTATCAATAAATGTTAGTGTTTGATGAACCATTCCTTCTTCTAAGTTACCGATGTAAATCGGAAACAGCAAACGTCCTAAGTGTGAGTCCTTAGAAACTCAACTTATTACATTAATCCAATCTGACTGAACTCCATTTGTAACAATCTCTGCTTTCTTCCATCCAGTCAATCTTCGATCTAATTTGTTATTTATCCCCTACACTTATCGAGAATTTTTATAAGCCTTTTTTGTGGCACCTTATCAAAATCTTTCTGAAAATCTAGATACACCAAATCTACACCCTTACCGTCATCTATTCAAGCAGTAACATTTTCCAACAATGACAGAAGATTTATATGACGAGATTTACCCTTAATGAATCCTTCTTGATTATCAAGTAAAAATTTAAATTTGGTAAATAACTTTGCAAAATATCTTTCATTAATGTCTTTTTTGTGTGTATATGTTTTTCTTATAGCAAAGCCACATTGGGCTATCTTTAATTGGACTTTCAAACCCTTTTCCTTTCATCGATGTAAAACTAATAAGCCTGTGCATAATGGAACAATATTTATCACCTCACTTGAAAAGGAGTTGGATTAGTTAACTTCCAATCTTCTGGTACCTGTTCACTATTCAAGAACTCACAAAAATAGTAGCAAATGGCTAACATATCTAATCCTTAGATTCCTTCATTACCGTTTGGAACATGTTATCTGGCCCAGGAACCTTATCTTTTTTAACGTCTCAAAATTTTTGTAACAATCTCAGATTCAATGCAGTCTTATTATTCAGCCTTCTTTCCATCTGTCCACTGCTCAAGATGAGGAATACCGTTTAAATCTTCATTAGTAAAAATTGTAGAAAAGCAGAATACCAAGTTACCACACAACCATCAGATACTAAATTTTCTTTATTAATCAAGTGCCCCACCCCATTCTAATATTTTGTTTATCTTTAATATTTTTAAAGAAATCCTTATTGTTCATTTTTACATCTTCAGCCAACCTATTTTCAAACATCCTTTTTATGTCCTAATTTCCTGTATGATCAGCTTTTTAGGTTTTCTGTAATCTTCTAATCTTGTGTCATAATAGTCAAAATAAATTTCTTAAACTCATGATGCTTTTCTTTGATTTAATCTCTCATACCATTAGTGAGCCAGGTGGTTCAGGCAATGGACTTATAATTTGAGGGTTGCGGGTTCGAATTTCCGTCACAGAAAAAATGCTCGCCCTTTCAGCTGTGAAGACGTTATAATGTTCGATCAATCCCACTATTCGTTGGTAAAAGAGTAACCCAAGAGTTGGCGGTGGGTGGTGATGACTAGCTGCCTTCTTTCTAGTCTTACATTACTAAATTAGAGACGGCTAGCCCTCGTATAGTTTTGGGCGAAATTCAAAAAACGAAACAAAATCGTCACGATGTCACACCTACCCCACTACATGCTCAATATTTGCGTGATGTGTCAATGAAATATACTCCTTGTTTTTCGCTTGTGGTAGAAATAGTTGATGTGTGAGTATAAGAAATGAACTTTCAAGCTCACATTACAGTCCAACTTTTTGAATTTATCAAGCATGTTACTGGCAATAATTTCGTAACTATTCTTCTAGTTTTGCTTATTGTGACATTATACTTCTAGTTGTACAATGTATCGTATTGTTAATTTATATGTGTGAAGCAAGATTTATTAGGTACTATTAATAATACTTTTTACATTATTATAGCAATTTAACATTACTTGTTTCATTTAGTAAAAAATATTTTGTTTGGTTTCTTCTTTTAATTAATACATAACTCTATTATCTTAAATTTCATTCAGTTTCAGTTGAGAAACTAGCACGGTACGTGTTATTCAGTGTTAACCCTTGTAGTTTCAGTGACACAACTAGTGATAAGACCGATAACTGCAGTCAGTAGTGTGAAACCTAATTTTGAATCTTTACTTGTTTAAACTGTTGGTAAAGATTTTCCTACTTATTAATGTCACATATTTCAGATAATGTCACTGTTTTATTGAAAAGATGTAACAAAGATAAAACTTGTAATTTGATATGAAGGTTAGCAAGATAATGTGATTTTTAAAAATTGAATTTATTGAATTTTGTAACATGTATAGAGGATGCAACTTCTGTTTCTTATTTCTCTACAGACTAAGTGAAAACTTTTTTTACAGAACGTAAAGGTGAGACTTCTAAGTAACCATGGAAGTATTAAAGATGAAAGTTGAATCCTTTTCTGATGAGAAGCATAATAATTTATCACATGTGAAGTTAATGAAAAAGGTAGATGAAACTTTCACAGTAACTAATAGTAAGTCTATATTTAGTATTTTAATGTTTTATGTTCCAACCAACATTATAATATGAATTTCACCTGTTTTGATTTAGTAGTGTGACTGAATTTATCATCGTTAATTATAAATTTCTTATACAGGATTTATTCCCGTTTTAGATATTTATACCAACAAGTAAAATTGTTTATTTTGTTTTTTTGTGTCAGAAAACTGAATATAGTGGCACTTTTGTGATTTTATTCAGTATTGTGACCTGTAAATAAGTTAAACTTGAGCACTTTCATTATTCTTACCAACATAACCACCTTTCACATTGCCTTACCAGTTGGAAGTCTCTTCTCCAAATGATGCTATATTGACCATTTGATTATAGAGGTCCATCAGTGATTTGACTGATTGATAAAGATATTTGGGTGTGACAATAAATTTAGAAGAGATAGCTTACATACTTCACTGTTGTATGAAGTAATAATCACCAATAAATATATTTGGAGCTAATTTGATGTACAAGGAGTATATGATGTTTAGTTGGTCCTGGTTGTACATGTAATGTATGTATTGAATACGAGTGTACAAGGATCTCATTGATGCTATGTTTGCCCTCATTAATTAACATATTTCTACTAACTATGAGTGTACAAATGAATTATTGTGTTTTTGGTTGTGATTGTTCTACAAGTTTGGTTCATGAATGTTGAGCCACTTTTATTAACTACATTGTTATTTCCCATACCAATACACTAGAACTTTACCCTCATTCATCTGGTGAATAAATCAAGTCTTTTCTTAAACTATTTTTGTCTTTTGTTTCTAAGAGACAAGAATTATAAACTGATTTATTTGTATCTCGAGATGGCTGGTATGTGTATTAAGTAAAGAACAATGTTTTGACCATCTTAGGTCATCTTTAGGTTAACAAAGAAGGTTGAAAAATGTTGAACTCTGCTTTATTTTAATAAAAGTTTTAATATACATACCAGCTGTCTTGAGATACATTTTTACTTCAAGTGGGTTTCTCGTTATCACAAATGACTTTTCTTTTCATGACATTTATTCAATTTATAACTCGCGTGTTTGTTAATGCACGTACTTGACGTATTTCTGTAAGACAAGAGGATGTGATGTTTTAATGTGAATTACTTTCCATGAGATAACTTCACTTAATAATGGAAGGTTTAAAAAGATATAAGTAATTGTTATTGAAAACATAACCAAGTTTTAAACCTCTGTTAAAAATTAAGGGCACTGAGCATATTTAATGAAGAAATTAAACTCCATCTTTATTTACATAGTAAAGTAAACAGAAATGAGTTTTTACTTCTGTAGACACTCACAAAATCACATTTGTTAAGTCAGAATATAGTTCTACAGCTTTTCATCTTTTGGAACTGATTTCTATAAAACTATGTTCAAGCATGAACTGGTATTAGTTGAGAAAAGCTGAATGTTTCAACCAGGCAAGGAAACTTGTATCCTGTCTCTTGTAATGGCTTCATGATATCACTGTCATTTCTCTTGCAGGATTTGTTTACTCTGATATAAAGAACCATTCACTCATCCAGAATGAGATGCAGCAGTTTTCTGCAATATTAGAAACATATGTTTGTTCTTTCGGAAACTTAGCACAGTTCTTTTCAGATTGTTGTCATCGCATGTATTTTGAGCATGTTTTATATATGTTCTCCATTTATGTCCAAAATAAACAAACAAGATTATTTTTCCACAATAAAACATTTTAAACCCAAAAGACCCCAAGAAACAATTTTATCTGTCATTCTTTTCTTTACTTTAACTTTCCAGTCATCTCCATACACATCTTTATGTTTCACTCTATATATATAAAACCTATTGTTTGATGAAGCATACACATCTTTATGTTTCACTCTATATATTGTTTGATGAAGCAAATAAAAAATTTATAAACTTAACAGTTCGGTCATCAGCTGTTCATAAACAAATTATCAGCAAAAGTAGGTAGTTGGTTCTACCAGTCACTTGTCTTCTTTACTGTCAACATTCAGTGGTGACAGTGGCAGATAACTTTAGTAACTTTGATGACAAAGTCAGAATGGGCAAGTTTTGGGCCAGTGGAATTAAACTTGTGAAATTCAAATCATGAGAATATTTACTTCCTTAGTAAAAAAATAAAACAACCTCAGCTGAAGAATAATAGAGTAAAAAAACAAAAAGCTTATAAACTTAAGTTAGACAGAGCACAGATAACTCATTCTATAACTTTGTTTACTGATGATTAAATTTTTGTTTGGTAAGTTTCCTTTTCTGTCAACATAAATTTAATAAATATAAGATTACACAGAAGCCTAATCTGTTTTTTTATACTACTTGTGCTGCAGCAACTGTTAACTTCACAACTCATCAGTGCATCTTCCTGTTTCTGAAACCAAAGTCTTACCTTCGTGGAGACGAGAAACCCACTTGAAGTAAACATATGTCTCAGGACGATTGTTATGGGTTTTAACACTTATAAAGCAGAGAACAGGTTAACCTGATGACCTAAAAGGTCAAAATGTAAGCTCATCTGGAACAGTTTTCATCATTTGAAGTTGTTAGCTTTCACCTTCATCTTCTCTATCTAAGTAGCTAAAAGTTGAATCAAGTGGAATGTTTAGCAGTTAAAAGTATAATCCACACAGAATTACATAAGTAAGAAGTACTGATGTTGTTAATAACTACATCTAAGAACATTTTGGAAAATTATATCATGAAAGTTTAGATATGGGAGGGTACATGAATATATTTTAAAATCAGAGTATTACGCTATAGTACTAACACATCCCTACTATCACATTTTATGTTATACAAACCTTGTATGAATCACTCATATTACACCAAAGATTATTTTTTACAACTTGTATTTAGTGCAGCACAAATACTTTCATAACAACCAATAAACCTTTTAGAATGTACTTTGTTGTGCTTTACTCTATTACCATGATGCTAATGGTAGAGCTCAGTATCATAGAATGATTATTTTAACATGTTGGTTAAATTCAACAATGGCAAAAATCATAATTTTTATATTATTTTATATGATTTCTTCATGTCGTGTTGAATCACTAACAGTTAAGATCAGTTATGTTGGTTTAGAAACAAATTCTACACAGTTTCTTGTTTTGTAAGATGATACTCTGTGTTAAGACATCTTTGTCTGTATTTACAGCTGTCATAGATGGTATTCCATCCTATGTGATGGTACTCTTAAATATTGATGTCCTCTGGGGGTGAATAGATGATACTGGTTGGTTTTCCACCTTTGCATACACATCCATGCATAATATTTTAAGATGTTAGAAATCTGATATCTTTCCAACAGTGGATATTTCATAGTTTCAGTTAAGATAAGGGTAAACCACATGCTTACCCTTCTCATACAGGTGGTTAGATGAAAAGTAATTTTAATTTAAATGTACTTTTATACATTAGAAAATTTTCAAATTTCACATGCAAAATTATTATAACTTTTTAATATCTTCAAGATAATTATCATGTTTTTTTAGAAAAAAAGTTATATTCTACCTTTACTTTCACAATTGTACCTAAGTATATATTTGTTTAGTTCAACTGACCTTGTAACCACCATAAAAAATTAGGAAATAGATACAAATTATGCTCTTCTGTTCTGCAGTTACTACATGTTATAACAAGAAACATCAAATGTTCAGTATAAACAGCTTAAATATCATAACATTGTTTATAAAACTTTGTTATTTTGTTGGCTTTTCAGTAGCATCTGATTAATATTGCAGAAGTTAATTAACAATAAATAAAGAAATTTAGAAACCAATGATCTGTACTATTTTCAATTGTTACATAGTTTGTAGTCACTTGCTGTACCTTGCTAAGTGTGTATGAATGATGTGAAAGAATATTTATATATACATTTTAAAGTAACAGAAAATCATAAATTATGATATAATACCACAGAAATTCATTATGAGTTACTAGGCCTAGTAACAAAGCTCTATTTATGCCTTTAAAAAAATCTCAGTAATATTCTGTCTTACCACTTAGAATGTACATAGAAAGAAAGTGTTTCCCATATAAATACTTTGTAGAGGCTTGGAGAATCATGTGGGATCATTCTGACCTTTCAGTTGCCAGGTAGTGTATAATAGACCGAAATAGGTGTATGTAAGCAAGCATTTCCAAAAATACATAGAAGTGCTTTGGCCACTGTGTTTGATCCATTAAATGTAGCAATATATCAGTAAATAGAAATGATAGAAATTTTGTATTTGATTCTAACCTATTACTATCAATAATTTAACTTCCTAATTTGTAAGAAACTACAGGCCTTCTATATGAACAGCATAAGCATACAATCTGCACATGTACATTGCAGTGACTTTTGCTTTCCAAAGACCATCTTACTATAATTCTTCCAGGGTAATTGTTAACTCAACTGCTTCCATACATTTCTAGTCTTATCAGTTTTGGTTAACGGTATTTTAACTCCAGAAGTATGTTTACTGTTTACATAACGACTGTTCTTAATCATTGAGAACTTTCTTCTACCAGGTATAGAAAATGTTTTACTCACTTACCCTGGCTACCTGTTTAACATCCACATGGGTCTACAACTAACAATGTTCATGGCTCAGTCCAAGTGTATATTCAGAACCTAAATCTATCTGCTCTGGCACTATCACTACTGTGACTGTTCCATACATGGACTATGGTTCTGTAATTCAAGGCTCAGCTCCATGCCAGCTGGCAGTCGACTTGGAGTGAGTGATGGTAAAACAAGTTTTTCCAAATCAAACCCTATATTGGACTTTGGTCGTCTTTCTTCTGTAAGGATCACAAAGAGGAAGTTGTTCTAACTGGACTGTGCATTGGTCACAGTTTTTTAACTCATCATTTTTTTTATCTGGAACTGATCCACCAGTGTTTCATCTGTGTAACACTCAGGTAACAATAAGCCACATTTTACTTCCTTACCATTGTTACGACTCTCAACAATGGCACCATTTTATACATGTTCTGTCCCAAGGTTTGTCCATAATGTAAGACACTGTTGTTGGTGATGGTTACACTGTCCATCTTGGAAATGTTTTTAGTTTTTTAAAGGCCATTAATCTTTTTAATGTTTTTTAATTTAAGTGTTAGATCTTCTTTTAATGTGATTTCCTTTTAAGAATAAAAAATGGAATTTTTTAACATTTACAAGTAGAACCTGTAGATCTAACACCAAAAAATCAATTTATCATTAGAAATAGTTAAAACTTTTTAACTTTTAACAGATTTCTTTGAGGATAATTTAACGAAATTTCTAGTGCACAGAATTACATAAGTAGGAAAATTATTTATATTGTTGTAGTTAACAACTACATCTAAGAACATTTGTGAAAATTATGAAATAAAAGTTTAGAATTCCTCATATGTTTTAAAATCAGAGTATTACCACTATAGTACTAACACATCCCTACTATCATATGTTATATTATACAAACCTTGTCTAAATCACTCATATTACACCAAAGATTATTTTTTACAACTTGTATTTGGTGCAATGCAAATACTTTCATTACAAACCAATAAACCTTTCAGAATGTACTTTGTTAGCTATCTGTGTTGTGGTGTACTGTATTACTATGATGCTAATGATAGAGTTCAGTATCATAAAATGATTATTTTAACATATTGGTTAAATTCAACAATGGCAAAAATCATATTTTTTATATTATTTTATATGATTACTTCATGTCGTGTTGAATCACTAACAGTTAAGATCAGTTATGTTTGTTTAAAAACAAATTTACGGATTTTCTGTATGATACTCTGCATTTAGGCAGTTTTTTGTGTGAAGGAACCATTTAGATGTAGATCATATGGCATTTTTGAAAGAGAGGCATTTATTCTGCAATAGATGCTTTTTATTTGCAGTCAGGATAAGGATTCACTATCTTCTTACTATAATGAAGTGAGATGTATGTGACCAAAACTTTGGTCACTATTGAATGGCACCATAAATAAAAGATCATAAATTTTTTTGCATTTCTTTTTGTACTTAAAATTTAACCACCTGGCTCATTTTGATCCTTCCCAGGTGATGCTAACTTAACTACTTGTGGAATTTCCAGACTTATCATTTTGGTTAATGGTATTTTAACTCCAGAAGTATGTTTACAGTTTACATAATTACTGTTTTTCTTCATTGAGAACTTTCTTCTACCAGGTATAGGATAATGTTTTACACACTTACCCTGGTTATCTGTTTAACCACCATGTGGGTCTACTACTGACAATATTCATAGAAGTTCAGATGTATTTTCAGAACCTGCCATTTGCTCAGAGTTCATTTATATGCATTTATGTACGGTGTAAAAATTATAGAAGACTTGCACTTCTAAAACATTATGTTATAATGTATTGAAACACAAATTATATCAAATCTTGTTATAGACAAACCTACATTATTTGTACTTCTAGTCCCAGGAGAAGCTGATTCATTAGAAGAAAGTTCTCTGTGTACAGTTATGAAGTTTGATGTAACAAGAGAGGAACAAGAAGAAAAGTGTGATGTAACATCAGATAAAAGTGAGGTAATTAAACTTTTTATAGTTATTAAAGACAGTATGTTGTGTAACTGTGTCTTTATGTCCTTTGTTTCATATATAATTAGTAACGACAGCTGATACATATATACAGTGAAAATCGTGGCTTTTGTTTTATGAATGTTTTGAGATTTGTATAGTCATGGGTAATAGGGTGGCTTTATTGGACAGTCAGTTGTATGTTACTGGTATTATTTATGGGGATTGGAATTGTAGTTTGAATAGTTTAATTGTGTTTCATGAGTTTCTAAGCCAGGTGTATTTTTGAATATGACATTGTGAGCAATGTCATTTTCTAGAAACTTCCAACATGGGCCATGAAGAGGGCTATGTTTTAGCCAATTAACAAAATTTTGGTGTATTTGTAACAACTTTAGTGATTTAATGGAGACGAGGATTGTTCTTTGGAAGTTTTTTAAAATCAAATGGTTTTCCTGAAATATTGTTAACAAAATTCTCACTATTCATGACAACTGAAGGAAAAGTAAAAAAGTCAATAAGAATGTGAATTTATACATTTTTGTATTAGTTTTATGGTTTATAATAAGATCACCCATTTGTTATTTATCTTTATTTAATATTGTTCCACCAGCTTTGAATATTATAATAAAATCTATGTAATATTATGAAATATATCATTTGTGCTGATGAGAAACCTACCTACAGTAAAAAGTATCTCAAGACAGCTGGTATATCTATTAAAACTTTAACAAAGAAATTCCAGAACAACATTTCGACCTTCTCAGGTTAACTTTGTGAAGGGTAGTTTTTATTTGACTACCTTACAAGTTATTGTGCAATCATTCACACTCACTTATTTTAATGTTGTCTGTGGTTTATGTGGAGCCTCATGATTCACTACATGCACATGTATTGTGTTGCATGTAATTTAATGTTTATAGAGTGATTATTAACATTGTTGTAACTTCACTGATGTTATTTATCATTTTTCCATAAGGTCTGTTTAAACATCTTTTGAAGAGTGCTTATTTTGTAGCTTTAGTATCAGTCTTAGTGCTCAGTGTGGAAGTTTAGTTACTATGTGAGAAGAGTAATGATAGTTGAATTGTTTCATAAATTAACATTTTCTTTATTACCCAATGTTTTCTGTAGATACTCATGATGCTTTGCTGCAGTAGGATATCTATAGGAAGCTCAGTATTTTACTTTCAATTTGGGTAAATAAGAGAGTCATTACTTGATGTTTCATTTAGAGTAATTTCTTGTCTGTTTAAACAAGGAAGTTGTTATTGTGTGCCCTTTTGTAGATTAATATATTTTCTGGTGTAATAAGAAAGTGTTTACTGAATGTTTCTTTCAGAATAGGGGTCACCAAACTTTTTTCACAGTGGGCCATATTACTCTGGGAATGAGAAGCATAGACCATGCGATCATTATATTCAATACTCATAAGTTAGAATGAAAGCTCTCTGTAAAAGACTTAACACTAAGTTTGGAATGCCACATTAGCCATGTGGGAGTAGCATGCAATACACACACATAATAAAAAAACAAACAGAAATACAACCATCATTTTCATTTAACAAAAGGTTATCAAAGAAGGTGACATTATCAAAAACAATTGTCACATCGCACAGTAAGTACATATCTGAATTTCACTAAGCTGAAAAATAGTTTGAGATTTATGAAATTGGCATTTGGTTTTCAAAATATCTTCAATGCTTGGTTTTGAATTGTTACATCCAATCATTAGAATTGCTTTCAAATGTTTATCAGTCAACCTTGATCTATGTACCGACATCACATTCTTCATTTTTGAAAATGCTTGTTCACAGACACAAGTTGTTCCCAACACTGATGCCATACCAGATGTGAACTGCTTCAGCTTTGGAAAATCATCTTCAGGTATGCAGCTGTAAAATTCAATAAGTTTCTTCTCTCTGTGTTTTACTTTCAACAAGTCATTTCCTTGTAAAGAACATTTACAAGTAGAACCCCTAGATCTAACACCAAAAAATCAATTTATCATTAGAAATAGTTAAAACTTTTTAACTTTTAACAGATTTCTTTGAGGATAATTTAACGAAATTTCTAGTGCACAGAATTACGTAAGTAGGAAAATTATTTATATTGGTGTAGTTAACAACTACATCTAAGAACATTTGTGAAAATTATGAAATAAAAGTTTAGAATTGCTATGTTTTAAAATCAGAGTATTACCACTATAGTACTAACACATCCCTACTATCATATGTTATATTATACAAACCTTGTCTAAATCACTCGTATTACACCAAAGATTATTTTTTACAACTTGTATTTGGTGCAATGCAAATACTTTCATTACAAACCAATGATACTCTGCATTTAGGCAGTTTTTTTATTTTTTGTGTGAAGGAACCATTTAGAAATGTAGATCATATGGCATTTTTGAAAGAGAGAGGCATTTATTCTGCAATAGATGCTTTTTATTTGCAGTCAGGATAAGGATTCACTATCTTCTTACTATAATGAAGTGAGATGTATGTGACCAAAACTTTGGTCACTATTGAATGGCACCATAAATAAAAGATCATAAAATTTTTTGCATTTCTTTTTGTACTTAAAATTTAACCACCTGGCTCATTTTGATCCTTCCCAGGTGATGCTAACTTAACTACTTGTGGAATTTCCAGACTTATCATTTTGGTTAATGGAATTTTAACTCCAGAAGTATGTTTACAGTTTACATAATTACTGTTCTTCTTCATTGAGAACTTTCTTCTACCAGGTATAGGAAAATGTTTTACACACTTACCCTGGTTATCTGTTTAACCACCATGTGGGGCTACAACTAACAATGTACATAGTGGTTCAGATGTATTTTCAGAACCTGCTGTTTGCTCAGAGTTCTTTTCTGTGCATTTATGTACCGTGTAAGAAATTATAAAAGACTTGCACTTCTAAAACATTATGTTATAATGTATTGAAACACAAATTATATCAAATCTTGTTATAGACAAACCTACATTATTTGTACTTCTAGTCCCAGGAGAAGCTGATTCATTAGAAGAAAGTTCTCTGTGTACAGTTATGAAGTTTGATGTAACAAGAGAGGAACAAGAAGAAAAGTGTGATGTAACATCAGATAAAAGTGGGGTAATTAAACTTATTACAGTTATTAAAGATAGTATGTAGTGTAACTGTGTCTTTATGGACTTTGTTTGGTATATAATTAGTAATGACATGTTTGTAGTCACAAGCTGAAGAATCTCACTATAAGTTTGTTACATTGTTGTAAATACACTTATTACAGCTATGATATTGCCAATACAGTAAAATTGATGTACTGTCACTTAGAAATGTAAACATGTTACATAAACTGCTAGTATTCAGTACTGCATATTGTTTTATAGAATTAATTTACATTCAGAATACAGAAGTGGCTCTGGGTAACATGGTGGCTGTTGTCTTTATTTTAACTTTCATACATATCACCAAGACCAAAGTAACCTGAGACTGAACACTTGGTTCAGAACAGTATCCTTTGTCTTGGCTACAGTTGAATATCTGAAGATATTTATAGGATTTGGAATGATGGTTTGAAAAGCCTAATTATTTTTTGTCATTTACTAAGCCAAGCCTAATTCTGTTCCATTAACTTCTAAGCCAGGTTCACAACATCAAGTTTATTTTTTAACCTTCTCTACCTGATGAGTACATACCATTTCTAGACACTTCTACAACTCTATTGGATGGTAAGATGGACAGTAACATGTACAAAAATTCCTTGAATAACTGCTATTTCTACATTTTCTCTCTAATAAACCATGAAGATAGTTGTGACTTTTAACTAAGTAACAAAACTTTCACATGTTTGTAAAATACAGAACAGAGATCGTGGGAAGATTTTAAAAGATGTTACAACTGTAACGTTATCTTTCTGACTCCTGTTACTTTTATTTGTCTTAGGGTGAATAATATAATTAACAAAGCTGTGAGGGAATACGGTTCACTTGTATGTCTGATAGAGAAGACTTAACATTTAATTAAATATCATTGGGTGTGCTCAGTGTGTAATCAGACATTGTTGTATGACATGAATGTAGAGAATTCAGTGTTTAATCAGACATTACATTATAATCTAAATGTTCAAAATTTTGTGTTTAATCAAACATTGTTACACCATATGTAGTTGAGGAATTTGGTGTTTAATTTGACATTGATGTACGATTTGTATGTGTGGAGTTTGGTATTTAATCAGACATTGCTATACAATGTCAACATGTGGATTTCACTGTATAGTTAGACATGATGTGAATTTGTAGAATTTGATGTTTGATCAGACATTATGTTATAATGTACAATTCAGTTATAATCAGATGTTATTTGATGTTTATAATTCAGTGAGAATGTGTAGGATAATGTGTTTAATCAGACATTGTTATATAATAGAAATGTGTTAGATTTGGTGTATAGTAAGATAATGTGAATGTGTAGAATTCAGTGTGTAACACAAATCTTGTACAATTGGTGTATTTCTCATTCTTTTCATACAAATACTGTACATGTGGGCTGATCACTTTACATGCATGCTTAGCTAATAAAAGTAAACTAAAATGTATCATTCACATAGAGAGTGGAACTTAACATTACATTCTTTATGTTGGTGTTACCAAATCTTACCAAATGTTCAGTGTTTTTTTATAAGGAGTGTTTACTCACTGTTAAAATGTGTTGCTTTGTTATTCTACTTTGATGCTCTATCTGTATTCTTTGTGTTGGTGTTACCAAATCCTACCAAATGTTCAGTGTTTTTTATAAGGAGTGTTTACTCACTGTTAAAATGTGTTGCTTTGTTATTCTACTTTGATACTATATCTGTATTCTTTATGTTGGTGTTACCAAATCTTACCAAATGTTCGGTGTTTTTTTATAAGGAGTGTTTACACACTGTTAAAATGTGTTGCTTTGTTATTCTACTTTGATACTATATCTGTATTCTTTGTGTTGGTGTTACCAAATGTTCAGTGTTTTTTTACAGGAAATGTGTACACAATTGAAAGGGGTTGTTTTGTAATACTACTTTGATGCTATGTCTGTATTCTTTGTGTTGGTGTTACCAAATGTTCAGTGTTTTTTACAGTAAATGTGTACACAATTGAAAGGGGTTTTTTGTAATACTACTTTGATGCTATGTCTGTATTCTTTGTGTTGGTGTTACCAAATGTTCGGTGTTTTTTACAGGAAATGTGTACACAATTGAAAGGGGTTGTTTTGTAATACTACTTTGATGCTATGTCTGTATTTTTTGTGTTAATTTTATCACATCCTACCAGATGTTCAGTGTTTTATATAAGGAATGTTTTAACACTTGAAACAGGTTGCTTTGTAGTACTACTTTCATGATGTATCTGTATTTTTAGTGTCTGGTGTTGCCAGATCCTACTAAATGTTCAGTGTTATTTATAAGGAATGTCTACACCCTATTGAAATGGGTTGTTTTGTAAGAGTACTTTGATGATGTATCTGTGATATAGTTGGATATTTCAACATATTTAGATCTTTGGTCTGTGGTTGAATCCTGGACTTTGTACAAGATCTTCATTTTACGTCACATCATTCTGTTCTTCTTTGGTCCAGGATGTATACATTTAGTTGTATAGACTTCCACTTAACATCAGACATTTGAACCTTTCTTTACAATATTCTGCTGAACTTCAGTCTCACTTCAGAATCCAATATTGTATGATACTGATGTATTAGCCCATTCCTCCATGGATTGTTACTGTTCCCAGTTAATACAAGTACTTCTGACTAGAAGTAGAGACTTAAGCTTTTTTTCAGGCAATCCTTATGTTTCTATTTTTATGAATGATTAAAAATCAGACAACTCTTTGGCTCTGTAACAGTATGTTATAGTAAACAACTACAATTATTATAACATGTCTATCAATGTTTAGTTTTGTTTCCAACTATGTTGGTAATTATGGAAAAAATGTTACCAACATCACAAGAAAGTCATCTGATCTGCTAGTGTTGCAGCCCTACATTTCCCTTATGTTGGAGACAGCATTTTTCCAGGTAAAACCTTCTTTTATTACTTTCATTAAGAATTGGAATGAGGATCTTCTATATATAAGGCAATTTTCTTATCAATTTTTCACATAATGTGTGTTTGTGACACACATTCTACTTTTCTTTCAAGTATAATAATACCAGTGAAAGCATCGTTGTAGATATATTGTCTCAGTGTTTACCATTGATATTAATGTTGATGACACTGTTCATATTAATTATGTTTTTGGGCTTGTACTCTTAGTCTTATTTTTAATCTGGTTTGATAAAAACTAAATCAAGACAGTTTTAGTGTGTATTTACTTTTCTACTTTTTACCTTTGTTTTTCTCACACTTTAGTACTCAGTGTTTTATGTAGATACCCATGATGCTTTGCTACATTATGATATGTACGGGAAGTTCACTATTTTACTTTCAGTTTAGGTAAATAAGAAAGTTGTTATTGTAAATTCTTTGAATATTAATTTATTATCTGTTTAAATAAGCAAGTAATTATAGGGTGTTTCATTTAGGATAACTTTAAATGAGCAAATAATTATAGGGTGTTTCATTTTGGATAAGTTATTGTTTGTTTAAATGAGGAAGTAATTATCGGGTGTTTCATTTAGGATAAGTTACTGTCTGTCTAAATGAGGAAGTAATTTTAGGATGTTTCATTGAGGATAACTTATTGTCTGTTTAAATGAGGAAGTGGTTATGGGGTGTTTCATTTAAGATAAGTTATTGTCTGTTTAAATGAGGAAGTGGTTTTTGGGTGTTAGTAATTATGCTCCCTTACCCCTTTGCTCAATGAATGTTGTCTTTTTGTGGTTGGATGCCTCAGGGAAAAGGGTATAGACAATGATGTCATAGACATCAGAGAGAAGTGGAACTAGAGAGTACGTTGGTTAGCAGGCATTAATAGATGGGAATGACAAACAAAGTTGACCAAATTGTACTGCTAGTTTCAAAAATTGGAAGAAGTAGGCTTAATCTTGTGACATAGGTCAACATGGTGTGATAGAATGTAGTAAATACTATGCAAGATCACTCATCACAAAAATAAGTACCATGAATAGTAAAGTGAACGTTTCTCATTTCCATCATATACTTCAACCCTTGTAATCTCACAACAAAAGTTGTGGGCTACAAGAAACATATGCATGCTTTACAAAATTAAATCAGTTTATAAAAAGTCTTCTATGAATTCACAATTGAAAAACATTCACTAATATTATAAGATTTATCTCTAGTGTCTTCCACTTTACATAATGGTACCAAAAGCTAAATGACGTATGAATTTCTCAGTACTTCATGTTACACTAGGAAATTATTTTCTGGCATTTCCTTTAGAGCAGCTTCTTGTTTAATGTATTGCATGTGAATTAAAAATATGGAACTACGAGTCACAAATAAAACTCCACATCTCAATATTTGCTCCTATATTTTTGTTTGCCTATAGAATCAGATGTGTAGTTACTATTTTAATAGTTTTAGGACTGTTTACATATATGACTAAGTTTGAGATGTTAAATTTACTAATTATATCATAATGTTTTAAATTAATGAACTGTGGAAACTATATGTAATAACAACAATGGTTGTTAACTTTTCCAAATGTTTGATTTTAGAACATATCTGTTCAAGTGAAAACAGAGAAACCTGGTGATTTGCTACAAGATGATGTTATTTCTAAGTTCAGTTACAGTGATGATGAGGACCAGGATGGTTCATGTTATAATGTTATGAATGTGAAAACAGAAACTGAATATCAAAGATATATTGAATCAGGGTTAGAAAGAACATCTGGTAAGTACAAACATCACCTAAAACTTAAATTTGTTGACAATACCTCAACACTTACCATGTTAACTTGGTCATTATGACGGACTTGTAACCTTAAAGTAATCATAAGAGTTTCTGAACTGTAATTTTTGAAATGTGGTGTAAATTCAGTCAACATTACTGGTGGTTTGTATGCAGGAAAGTATATTTGTTTACTGAAAACCTGAAGTCAATGATTGACTATCCCCAAGTACAAAGTAAAAATATTTTCTTCATCTGAAAATTGACAAATCTTACTTGAGTAATCTCTTGTATCTTAAATAAATATCAAACTTTTTTTCAGTGAAACTATATTTTATTTACCTTAATGACATAAGCAGTCTGTTGATTTGACCAACCTTGTAACCATGATTAAAAAACAACAGGTAGATATAAATTACTTTTTTTCCTTTCTATATACGATGCAAATTATCTTATAAAACTGTATATCGTAAACAGCTTAAATTTCCTAACAGCATAAATCTATTTATATCTAATTTTGTTATTTTACTGCCCTTTCACCCACATCTAACTGATTATCCTGCACTAGTTCTAAATTATTCATTGAACGTGTAGCTTGAGCTGTTGTATCTATCAGATGCACACAAGCACACCATGTGAATAATTTTTATATTCTTATTCATAACATTACTCAGTTTAACCTAATAAGTTAAAATTTCTTATATAATTGTTACTTTTTTTGATATAATTAAAAACCACAAAAAGTATATCACCTGTGATTCTTTAATTTTGTTTTCAGTTGCTCAATACATTTAAGCCAACTTTTTACACTAAATATTTATTTACCTCAATAAACTACCTAAAAACACACAACAATATCTGACACCAATGAAACAACATTCCATAACTGTCATAATTTATCTAACTGTGGCATAAACACCTTTAAAGCTTTCCTTATGCATATCTGCCTGACACCTCAAGAGAAACTTTCAAACTAAAGGTGAAATAGACAATATTCTGTATTGAAATGGATGTAACAATACATCATTTGATGTATTAAAACATTGATTTCCTGGTGGTTATAAGTAATGTTGTATTAAATGTAGAGATGTGTAAGAGAAGATGTGACAAGTGTATCTTATTTTTTCGATTATTATTTTGTAAACAAATAATATTGAAGGCTCTTAAAATAAGACTTTGCTTTTATAATACCTATATTATAATGAGTAAATTATGTACAATTTTTGATATCTCAGGTGAATAATAAACAAATTAGAGAAGAGTTGAACAAGAGAAGAAATGTTGCAACTCTCATAAGGAGAAGATTAAATATTTCTTTATAAAGTCAAGAACTTGAAAAGTACATAATATTTCAATTTGATTCATTAACTATGTTTTGATTACCAAGTTTTTATGTACAATGATGATCATGTATAGTATTCAAGTTTTTAATGTAAAAAATTCTTAGAGTTGTAATATGTACTGTAGTGACAGAACCAAAAAATTTGCTAGAATTTTTGGGAATAATTTAAGAATTATTTAATTTTAATGTGATAAAATAACAACAAAACATTTAACAATTTTTAACATTAAGCTAGCTTCAAAATAAATGTTGAGAACAGAACATGTTTCTATAAAATAAAACTCTGTAAGTGACCAGTGTGTGTTATTTTTGTGGTTCTACATGTTTTGTAAATGTACTGTTGTCATGTGTTACCACAGATATGATTATCCTGCATACTACCAGTCTATATAATTTAACGATTGATCACAAACATGCAGTTTAACATGTTAGAGTCAGTAATGAAACAGGAATGATACTTGAACATGATAAATAATATATAGATAAATAATTTAGTTTAGTCTAAATCTTAATGTTTATAAATATTTATTTACCTCTACATAGAACAGGAACAATAAACTGTTGATGTTAATTAACATGTTATCAGAAGATTTTATAGTATTTAACCTCTTCCAGTTATAAAATATCTAACACTTAGACAAGGAAGTAACTTTGTTTGGTATTACACCATACTATCATATTTCTGCAGATAACTTCAGAATTTATCTTCTAAAAATGTCTCTTGAATGTGGCATTTAAACAACAGTTTGTTTTCAAAGCTATCATATCTTGGTAGAAAAGTTTTTTAAAGTGTTAAACTTAGATTTACCTTTAATATTTGTGTTGATTATATATTAAATTATTGTGTTATATTATATTTATTATTGACATTGATAAATAAATGATTTATTACATCATTTATATATCTATTTTAGATATAAAGACCAGTGTGGACATCTGTTGTGGAAGTCAGGTTCCTGGTTATCATGTTATAAAACAAGAAGGTCACATTACAGAAGACATAAAATCACCAAACAATAATATTAGTGGAGAAACAAAGTTAAGTGAAAATAATCTAACAACATGTAATATATATCAGAGTGATGATAAACTATACAGATGGAGAAAAACATTTGATAAACTTAACCAACAAAAGAGAATACAATCTGGAGAGAAACTACATCATTGTACAATTTGTGGAAAACAGTTTGGAACAAATAGTACCTTAAAAACACATCAAAGAATACACACTGGTGAGAAACCTTACAGTTGTACAGTGTGTAAAAAACAGTTTGGAACAAATGGTGACTTAACAAAGCATCACAGAATACACACAGGTGAGAGGCCTTACATTTGTACATCATGTGGAAAACAGTTTGGAACAAAGGGTAAATTAAATATACATCAAAGAATTCATTCTGGAGAGAAACCATACCATTGTGATGATTGTCAGAAGCAGTTTGGAACAAAGGGAAATTTAAAAACACACCAAAGAATTCACACTGGAGAGAAACCTTACAGTTGTGCAGTTTGCAAAAAACAGTTTGTAACAAACAGTGAATTAAAAATTCATGAAAGAATACACACTGGAGAGAAACCTTACAGTTGTACAGTGTGTGGAAAATTATTTGGAACAAACAGTAAATTAAAAACACATCAAAGAATACACACTGGGGAGAAACCTTACAGCTGTACAGTGTGTGGAAAACAGTTTCGTACAAATTTTGCCTTAAAAACACATCAAAGAATACACACTGGAGAAAAATCTTACAGTTGTGGAGTTTGTGGAAAACACTTTAGAACAAATGGTGAATTTAAAACACATCAAAGAATACATACTGGTGAGAAACCTTACAGTTGTACAGTGTGTGGAAAATACTTTCGTACAAGTAGTGCTTCAAAGAGGCATCAAAGAATACATACTGTGAAGAATCCATACAGTTGTACAGTGTGTAATCAACAGTTTGGAACATACAGTGAATTAAAATTACATCAAAGAATACATACTGGTGAGAAACTTTATGACTGTGTAGTGTGTGAAAAACAGTTTGGAACAAACAGTAAATTAAAAAGGCATCAAATAATACACTAGTGAGAAATCTAACAATATTCAGTTTGGAAGAAACAGTGAAATAAATACATCAAAGAATTTTTATTGGTGAGTAACCTTACAGATGTTTGTGTATTCAACAATTTATGTCACAGTGCAAGGTAAAAATAAAAGAATACCCACTGGAGAGAAACCTTACTGTTTAAACAAAAGATGAATCAAAAATCTGTGAAAGGTTTACTCCTGGAAGTAAAACTTAGCTTCATAGCATGTGGGAATAAAAACTTGTAAAAACAGTATCTTAAAGATACATCAAATAGCATGCATTAGAACAAGCCTCAATAAATATTTTCAGATTTTGGGAGTCAGCCCAAAAACACAGTGTTGAAATTTTCTCAAAATAATTGTACCATTACAATTCTAGACAGTAGTTTGATTGTTATGAAGAAATTATCACTTGGAAATTAATATTGATTGCACACATTCAGATGTTGCATGATAACTTGGGCGGGTCTGGCATGCTTTCAAATTGTAAATCAGTCAGTTAAAACTTAGCCTCGCCTCTCTTATTTTTAGCTGTTAAGAGACAAATACAGAATATTTCTGGTTTGGTTAACTTGATTTGACTAGTGACTACAAACATTGTATACAAAAACACAAATTACACATTAAGGTTTCACTCGACTTCAGTTGTCCTCCAGTTTTCTATAATGTACAGTGAGCATTATTTACCCACAGACACCTCTTCAGATTGTGTTGAAGTGCTGTCTGGTTTACACGTTGTCTTCTTTCCTTCAGGTAACTGGAATCTTCACTTTCAAAGTGTGTTTTGTAATAATTTGCAACCATAGATTTGTACCAATATTTTAATTTATTTTTCATAGGAATTTATAGTGTAGAAATTACACTTGTGTCTATTGCAGATAAAGTGCTTCAAGTTAGGAACTATTTACATCTATGTTAGTGATTACATTCTACCAAAATGGGAATGGAGAGTCACGAGTTTTCTGTAAAAGTAGAATTGTACTCATGTAATTCACAAAGATTTCCAGATGGATCTGGCATTTTGAACAAAATCTGGCTCCTTGCTACACATCGAAACTTGTGAAGAATTTTATGACTACAATGCGAATAAAGGTGCTGGACTGGCCTAGTGACTCTCCGGACTCAAATCCTATTGACAATCTTTGGGTGATTTGTAAAGAAATACTTTGGGGAAAAGACTGTACTATGAAAGATAAGCTAATTGAGGCCATAATTGAGGTGTGGTACTGGGATCCAAAAATTAGTAAGGATTGCAGTCAACTCGGGGACTCGATGCCAATGCGGATTAATGATCTTCTGAAAAATAAAGACGGTCATATCATGTATTAATTTGTGAGTAATTTTTGGATTCTCAGAAATAAAATGCAAAAAAAATTGAAAAAAATGTAATTTTCCATCTTGTTTCATTTACTTTGCATAAGGGTGTAAGTTGAGTGATTGTTTTGCTTCATGTGCTGAGTCCCAAGGAATGTATAGTCCAGTATGGGTGATTTTTCGGTGGGTTTCTGTTTTAAACTGTGTATAGGCTCTTGTAATTTTGATGCTAAGAAATGATATTTGATTGCTTTATTCCTGTTCGCATGTGAAGTTAATGTTGGGATGTATAGAGTTAATGTGAGTGAAAAAATTAAGTATGTGTTCTGTAGATGTGAATCTCGCAATTGTGTCATCTACATATCTGTACCAGTACAGTGGTGGATGTAACGCTGTGTTAATTGCTTGTGTTTCAACTTGTGTCATAAAGACATTGGCTTTCCTCCACAAACTGTAGAAAATATTATATGCACACACTTAGACAAAAAGCAGAATCAACTAACAAAAGTAAATATATCCCATGAATTAAAAAATCATGAAACAACAGAACTGCTGCATACGAAATAACGAACATTTGAAAAAACTAGTAACAAAATATGACATTCCAGGTTTTACCAAATTTATTTAAAAACCAAGCACAAAACTGAGGTCTACACTATGTAAAAACTACACTGACAAACACCACACCAACATTATTTATAAAATACAATGTTATAACTCCCACGAGTGGAAAAATAGAAACCAGATTCAAAGAACATAAAGTCACCTTCACACGTTTTCAAACACTTCATATCAAACAAAAACAACATAACCATAGAAAACACCCAAATACTAAATAAAGAAACAAACAAACACAAAATCAAAGAAGCCTTACTTGTACAAGAACTCAAGCCCAAAATAAACCAATACAAAAAAACACCTTTATACCTATATTAATAAATATAATCAAACATCTAAGCACACCCACTACATTCCTACACTCAGTTACACAACCGCCTTCAAACATGTGGTCAGCTATTGGTCAGTTACCTCTTTCTTTCTTTGTGAGCCTGACAATGACCAAAGAAGGTTGAAACGTTGTTTGCTCCTCTACATAAAAATTTTCTCAACCCAAACCAGCCATTTTTACATATATAGCATGTCGTGGAGGACTGTAGAAGAATGGATAATGCTCTTGAAAAGATGTGTGGATATTGTTTTTAGTTGTATATCCAAATATAGTCCAATGGCATACTCCAGTGTTTCATTTTCAAGGTGCGATTACTGGAAATGTTTGCCATTTTCTCCTCATTATCTATACAGCAGATCTGTACAGTTGGAATACACCAAGGTATCTCAAACCCAGTCTAATTTTTCTTTAGACAACGATGGGAAGTACATATCAATCTTTTCTACCAGTGTTGTAAGATGTTCCTGTACAATTCATTGCTCGTTTTAAAACACTTTACCAGTTGGAACATTTCGAGGTTATGTTACATCATATCAAAAGGAACCACATGACTGGTACAGGTACATGTAATGGGTGTGTATACTGAAAATGTACCAAAAGGAACCACGTGATTGGTACAGGTACCTGTAATGGGTGTGTATACTGAAAATGTACCAAAAGGAACCATGTGACTGGTACAGGTTTTGACATAAGGCATGATGCAGATTGAAATGACATAAAAATACTACAAGGCATGATGCAGATTGAAATAGATGTTTATAGAAAAAGATTCATGAGTGAGTAACACCAGTTCATGTAAGACTGCAGAAATTGACAGGAAAAGTAGTGTCAACAACTTTGAGAGAGTTGGTATGTGATTCAAGGTAGTCAGAAGTACCTCCATAACAGGAAGGACATTTTAAGGTTTGACAGAACATCTTAGTTCTTCTACACTCAGACAACAAACTTACCTGCAATAGAAAAGATGTAACTTGAAAATAGGATAGACTACAAGGTAAAAGTGAAAAAGAAGACCAAGATTTATCATGCCAATTTCTTAAATCCTTACAAAATGTCCCATGTTATGAAATATGTTATCAAGCAATAAGTCAAGACAGTAGTTGAAGCTGAAGTTATTGAACCTTTGAGTTCAACTTCCTGTTAACCAGTGATAATCATGAAGAAGAGGGTTAGCTCAAGCTGCTTCTGTATAGATTACCACAATCTGTACGTTGTAAAAAGTTCACTTAGAATTTAAATGAAACCCAAAAGCTATCATGAGGAACTAAATGAGGCCAGGTTCTTCACCTGTAATGATCTTAGTAAAGGTTATTGGCATATTCTAATGGAGACTGAATATCAAAAAGACAGCTTTTGTGACACCAGCTGAATACTATCAGTTTAGAAAGTAAGTCAACTGAGCAGTTACATTCAACTACATGATGAGGAAGATGTTTAAAAACTACCATGCATTACATGGGCAACATCCTGATCTGCATAACTACATGATAAGACCAGTAAAAAAATTCAGCTGTTTGGGTTAATGAGAGAGTCAAGACTAGCTGGACTTTGTTGGAAATTAAGATGGGTAGATGACAAATAGCCATGAAAGAGGAGAACGTAACCTTGTTACATGATGAACTAGGTCCAATGAATAAGAAACAAGCCAGTTCCTTACTGGTGCTAGCAGGATACTATTAGAAGCTCATTCCAAACTACACTGAACAACCTAACTAAGAAAGGGAATTCAACAAGGTGAAGTGAAAACAACCACAGCAGAAGTAACTCCAAAACTTGAAAAACAAGTCAGTTAATTAGACAAACCTTAAAGTGCCAGAGTTTAAAAAACTGTTCATTATTAAGACTGATGCATCCCACATTGGAATCGGAGCAGTAATTTTGCAAATATATAAACATCTATTGTGTTCTATAATGTACAACAATAAAAAAAATGTTGAACAGTGATTAATGAAGAGTTCCTGCCACTCATACAGAAATGTCAATAGAGAAAATAGTTCATCATTGAAATGACCTTCAGTCCCTTCCTTTCATACATCTAGAGGTGCAAACCTTGGAGAGAGAGGATCATGAGGTCTGTTCTTTATTTCCAGAACTACAAGTTCCCCATTTAGGCCATAAATGGGACTGCAGATGTGGGTGCAGAATGTAGAGTTGGCTTTGAGTATTAACTGAGAACAGTGTTTGTATATAGTAAAGATATTACTGTAATGGAGTTTGTTTCATATTCACAACTTTAAATTTAATGTGAGCATTATGAATTAGGAAGCTTGTATGGAAAATGTATTTTTTGGCAAATTAGATGTTGTATGGTGCTATTGTTATCATTGGTGATTGTTCAGAATAGTGAAATCGTTTTGGTAGAACTTTCTGAGTTCTTGTTTATTTAATTAAGTATCATTGTACCAAAATATCTAGTGATGCACAGTACGTATTAGACCTCTGACAGAGTGTAAAAACATGTCAAATAATAACTATTTAATCCTTGTTCTAGTTTAAATTATCTCGAATTTAGCGATAAACAGCATATAGTAGTACAGTTTAAAAGTGAAATTATCACAGAATGTGTTATAATAACAGGGTACAGAAGAATAATTCGTCGTTTTAGTTGTATTCTAAAGCAACTAAACCACCTTGTTTGGATTTTGACAAAAAGAGACAATTACTTAAAACTATGGGTACGCTTGTGGTAACCGACACTGAATCGAATATATGTATATATACATTTGATTTGTTCTTAATACATTAAAACAAACATATTGCGATTCTGTTTTTTTATAGTTAAAATTTAACTAACAAGTCACACACATATATTATTCGCAAAGAATCCACTTTTACAAAAAATTACACCCATAAAATAAATTGTCCAAAAATTTTAGACGAGTAATATCTTTATATTAATATTAATTCATTCAGGGTTTCTCATTCAAACTTAATCAGATAATATGGAGGAATTTTTATATTGCATAATGTATCAGCAATAAGATCACAAGTACGACTATTTTTGTAAACTTTTAAACTTTCTGTGGTGTATCCGAATATTTGATAAGAAAGGTAATAACAAAGGCCTTTACTTAACATATTAACTTCATTCCTTTTAAAAAACGTGTTTATAGCATTATTTAGAAAAATATTACTTGGATTCAAGACGTTTGTATTAGTTCTTCCAGAAACTGGTAAATTATGGCTATGTGTTGATTTTAGAAAGGTGAATGGAGCAATATGTGTGTGTGTGTGTGTTTTTCGTAGAGCAAAGCCACAAAGGGCTATCTGCTCAGCCCACCGGGGGGAATCGAACCCCTGAATTTAGCGTTGTAAATCCGGAGACATACCGCTGTACTAGCGGGGGGCGAATGGAGCAATCATCAAAGACCTCTCTCCATTACACAATATCCAGAAGAGAGCAAATAGGTTAGGTCAGTACTTTCCAAACTGAGCGCCGTGAGTATTTCAAATTTTCGAGAGAAACACAATGGTATCTACATCTGTCTGACACCGCGCGAACTACTAGCTGTAGGTAGTTTACACTTTTAACATTAGATTGCGCTACATTCCTTTCAATGACGTTCTCGAATGTTTGAGACAGGATATTGTTTGCTTGAATATTCGGCTGCACCAGTAACTTCTCGAACTTTCTCGTTTCTTAGATTTTGTATTATAAATACCTGTCGACTCTCCGGGTCCGTCAGTAATTGAAATAACTGAGGAGTGTTGTGATCAAGTGTCTGGGAGGTCTAGCGAAGTTCAGTGAATTATTTTGTTCATTTTTAGTTCTTATACGTAAAAATTGAAATATTTTTTAACATAAATAAGAAGTGTTGGAGTGAAGAAAAGGATGGCGAACCACAAACCATCAGGAAAATTGCGAAGAAACGGAAAAATCAGAAATATGACGATAGTTATCTAGATTTTGATTTTATTTCGGTAGATGTAAATTATGAAGAGTGTCGGCAGTATGTTTTATGTCTAAAAGTTTTGGCTTCAAAGTGCTTACTTCCAAGTAACTTAAAACGCCACTTTGAGACCTAACATGGCTGGTAAATCTCGTGATTATTTTACCAGAAAGTTAAAGGACTGAAAGAATAAAAAAGTACATTTTTTGAACGAGGAGCATCAGTACTAAGCAATGCTTTGCTAACATCCTACAAGGTGGCATATAGAGTCGCGAAACCTAAAAAGCCTCGCACAATCGCAGAAGAACTGATTTTACCGACTCCAGGGGATATGGTGAATCTGCGGGAACACTGCTTACAAGAGTGCCTTTATCCAATAATACTATCAGTCATAGAATCCAAGACATGGCCGAAGATTTCAACGATCAGCTAATTGAGAAATGAAAGGGAAGAAATTCGAGTTACAGCTAGATGAGGCGACGGATACTAACAAGGGTGTTCATTTGATTTGTTACACCAGTTTGATGAGGCGACGGATACTAACATGGATGTTCATTTGATTTGTTACACCAGTTTGATGAGGCGACGGATACTAACAAGGGTGTTCATTTGATTTGTTACACCAGTTTGATGAGGCGACGGATACTAACAAGGGTGTTCATTTGATTTGTTACACCAGCTTGATGAGGCGACGGATACTAACAAGGGTGTTCATTTGATTTGTTACACCAGCTTGATGAGGCGACGGATAGTAACAAGGATGTTCATTTGATTTGTTACACCAGTTTGATGAGGCGACGGATACTAACAAGGATGTTCATTTGATTTGTTACACCAGTTTGATGAGGCGACGGATACTAACAAGGATGTTCATTTGATTTGTTATACCAGCTTGATGAGGCAACGGATACTAACAAGGGTGTTCATTTGATTTGTTACACCAGCTTGAAGAGGTGACGTATAGTAACAAGGATGCTCATTTGATTTGTTACACACGGTTCATGGTGGTGACAAAATTGTGAAAGACCTTCTCTTTTGTAAACATATCACTGCAGGTTTAAAGGCTAAAGACTTGTTTGAGATCCTTGACACTTTCGTGTGTAAAAAAACTGAACTAAATGTGTTTGTGTCTGTACCGATGGTGGCCGATCTCTGTCCGACTGTTATGTAGGCACTCATTTGAAGCACATAATTTTTCTTTTTGCCTAGGGGTGCCGTTAACCGAGAATGTTTGGGATATGCTGGGTTAGATAAAAGTACTTTTCATCCATCCAAAGTGGATATTTACAAATAGATATTGAAGAGGAACACAAAAGTAAAACTGGATTTCTACTACGCTCAGATAAGTAAAAATTATCCAGTACCAAAAACAGTAAAATATATTCGTGCGTTTCATAAGTTTTATAGAAGATTTATTCCACATTTCGCAAAACCATTAACATAACTAACTGATAACGATTTAGCATTTTGATGAACAGAAAATAAGTAGGCCAGGAATATTTGAAAACCTACGAGACTCACTATCAAAGACAGCAATTTTATGCTATTCAGACTTTAGTAAAACATCCATTTTAAGTACGAATGCTTAAGGCGTTGCTATAGGTGTATTTTGTCTCAGTAGACAAACAGAAAGGAACACACTGTAGCTTACCAGAATAGATAACTAGGACAATTTGAAATGAATCGCTCCATATTTACACACAAATACTTCGTTATAATGCACGGTATTTAAACTTCAGATATTGTTTGTATGATAGAAGATTTATCACAATCACAGATAATACATTCTTGGAAGGGTTAATGTTATTAAAAGATCTGTCTTATATGTTAGCCAGATAGCTATTTCTACTGCAAGACTATGACTTTGAAATTATATCCTGATCGAGTAAAGAACACTCAAGTGTATGTACAGAATTAAACCTTAAAACCTAGAACACAATAGAAAGGAATCAGTTACTGAAATTAAAGATAATTATGAGATATACTGGAATTTAGATGATGTGATTAGTGAACAAAAAGATAGATGATGTTATTAGTGGACAAAGAGATAGATGATGTTATCAGTGAACAAAGAGATAGATGATGTTATTAGTGAACAAAGAGATAGATGATGTTATCAGTGAACGAAAGATAGATGATGTTATCAGTGAACGAAAGATAGATGATGTTATCAGTGAACAAAGAGATAGATGATGTTATCAGTGAACAAAGAGATAGATGATGTTATTAGTAAACAAAAGATAGATGTTATTAGTGAACAAAAGATAGATGATGTTATTAGTGAACAAAAGATATATGATGTTATTATTGAACAAAAGATAGATGATGTTATTAGTTAACAAAGAGATAGATGATGTCGTCAGTGAACAAAAGATATATGATGTTATTAGTGAACAAAGAGATAGATGATGTTATCAGTGAACAAAGAGATAGATGATGTTATCAGTGAACTAAGAGATAGATGATGTTATTGGTGAACAAAGAGATAGATGATGTTATTGGTGAACAAAGAGATAGATGATGTTATTGGTGAACAAAGAGATAGATGATGTTATTAGTGAACAAAGAGATAGATGATGTTATTAGTGAACAAAGAGATAGATGATGTTATTAGTGAACAAAGAGATAGATGATGTTATCAGTGAACAAAAGATATATGATGTTATTAGTGAACAAAGAGATAGATGATGTTATCAGTGAACAAAAGATAGATGATGTTATTAGTGAACAAAAGATATATGATGTTATTAGTGAACAAAGAGATAGATGATGTTATTAGTGAACAAAAGATAGATGATGTTATTAGTGAACAAAGAGATAGATGATGTTATTAGTGAACAAAGAGATAGATGATGTTATCAGTGAACTAAGAGATAGATGATGTTATCAGTGAACAAAGAGATAGATGATGTTATCAGTGAACAAAGAGATAGATGATGTTATTATTGAACAAAAGATAGATGATGTTATTAGTTAACAAAGAGATAGATGATGTCGTCAGTGAACAAAAGATATATGATGTTATTAGTGAACAAAGAGATAGATGATGTTATCAGTGAACAAAGAGATAGATGATGTTATCAGTGAACTAAGAGATAGATGATGTTATTGGTGAACAAAGAGATAGATGATGTTATTGGTGAACAAAGAGATAGATGATGTTATTGGTGAACAAAGAGATAGATGATGTTATTAGTGAACAAAGAGATAGATGATGTTATTAGTGAACGAAAGATAGATGATGTTATTAGTGAACGAAAGATAGATGATGTTATTAGTGAACAAAGAGATAGATGATGTTATCAGTGAACTAAGAGATAGATGATGTTATCAGTGAACAAAGAGATAGATGATGTTATCAGTGAACAAAGAGATAGATGATGTTATTAGTAAACAAAAGATAGAAGATGTTATTAGTGAACAAAGAGATAGATAATGTTATCAGTGAACAAAAGATAGATGATGTTATTAGTGAACAAAAGATAGATGATGTTATAAGTGAACAAAGAGATAGATAATGTTATCAGTGAACAAAAGATAGATGATGTTATTAGTGAACAAAAGATAGATGATGTTATAAGTGAACAAAAAGATAGATGAAATGATAAATGCTATCAGAAGTAAACTACAGGGTGTTCCTTTAATAACCACATAGATCTGTGAGATGTGTGGGCAGTAGCACTATCCTGTTGAAACCATGAGTAATTGATTTCATCACTTGTCATCTGACTGATGAAGGTGTGAAGAATCTCTGAACAATAACGCTCACTGTTTATTGTGTTCATAAAAAAATAGGGCCAACAATTTGACTTCTGGAAATCTCAACCCACACACCAACCTTTAAATCATGTAGGGGAGTTTCGAGCAAACTGTGAGGATTTTTGGATGAACACAATCTGAATTTGGTGAATTAACATAACATGAGAGATGGAACCATGCTTCATCGGTAATAAAGGTCACATCCATCATATTAGCTGTATTATCTTCAATAAATCGGTTAATCCATCTGCAATAGTGTATTCGTTTTCATTATCAGTTGCTTCCAGCTCTTGTACTGCCATTATTTTGTATGGGAAGAGTTTTAATTTCTTTCTGACTGCCTTATGAGCAGTTCCAAGACCAATATCATGCTGCTGAGCTAACTCTTGTTATGATTTTGATGGACTCTGCATCTCACAGTCAGAAATATCCAACAGTTTCTCCTCCGATAGCGTTTGACATCATCCACTGATCCTTTTTCCCGAAACTTATCAACAAGATTACAAACTGCATTGTGATGTGGAACAGGTGTATCTGGGAATTTTTCAGCAAATCATTGTCACACCACATCTGTGTTTCTACTACCTTCTCAGAATACATGTTCAACGAGCCATACACGTTCTTTAGTTGTTAAAACCATATTGGGATCAAAATCTGAAATATAATAAAATATAATTACAAAACTGCACAGTGACTTTCCGAGAACCCTGTATTACAGACCGAAATTACAGAATGTACATTATTTAGTGAAGTGTGGTGCAGAAAATAGCTAATAAAGAACGTGTGGACAAAACAGTACATTTAATCAACGTCAACAGTATTAAGTTATGTCAACATGTCATTTCACTCTGTTTACTGTTCACTTTGCATTTTTAAAACAACTAAGTCAACAAATGATTCTTTAGAACAAATTTATGAAAATACAGGTATTTTTTTTTATTTTGCCCCTTGCTAGTACAGTGGTATGTCTCTGAATTTACAATGCTAAAATCAGGGGTTCAATTCCCCTCAGTGGGCTGAGCAGATAGCCCCATGTGGCTTTGCTATAAGAAAAACACACTCTTTCATTTTAGTTTGTTTTTTTTAGTATTTTATTGTTAGTGGTTGTAGAAATTTTGCTGTTTTTTTTAGTTGTATCAGTACATGTATGTACATATTTAGTGTTTAGTTTTGCATGCATTTTTGTATAAAAGTACCAAAGTATACCTTAAATAATGTTTTGTATGTAAGAAAGTTTGATTACTTTTCATACTAACATTTTGATATGACGGTATTTAATTATGTAAAGAAGTAACACTTACTTGATAAACATTAACAATTAATCTTGTGTAAAAGATATTCTAATGGAATAATTAGTTTTTAGGGAAATTCAGAGTAAAGCATTGTTAAATGCCTTGACAAGGGTACATTGAGGAAACTGTGTGGTGATTGTTTTAATTAGAAAGAAAATTTTCCTAAGGAGAGAGGACTGAAGTATTTGTGGGATATAAATACTAAATATATTAAATATGTGAAGCATTCAAAGAAGTACATTTATTTTTTCATCGTATACAACATGTAGAAAAAGCAACAGATCGAAAACGTAACATGACAAATGTGGATACAAGTGAACCACAACACCAAATAAGGAAGATACATGTTTGGACCTGTTGCAGGAGTTAGCCCAGGACACAATACAGTTGTGACCTCAATAAGCACAAGAATTTATGTTTACCGATTTTAGCATTAGGCAGATGTGAGAAAACTGCAATACTTAGATAAAACACATGACAAAATGAATTAATGTCATTAAAAAGAAATTAATGGGAAGATAATGAAAGACAAGAGTGAAATACTCTTAATGGAGAAACCAGAATCACGTGATTTAAGTTAATTGTCTTCAATAATTTCAGCATAAATATAAGATAAGGAACAGAAATAAGTTCTGTAACGACCAATAACAAAGTGTATTTTCATTATGGTCTGATACAATAATTCACTGGAAGTTTTATATGCAAAAACGGCTGTTCTGGGCCCAGAAAACACTTCAAATAGAAGAGCGAACAACGTTTCGACCTTCTTCGGTCATCGTCAGGTTCACAAAGAAAGGGTTACTGGTCGGAAGCTGACCACGTGTTTGGGAGGGGTTGTATAATTGAGTGTTGCAATGTAGAGGGCGCGGTTTGAATATATAATTTTGTCTATAATATTAATATAGGTATAATGGTGTTCCTTTATATTGGTTTATTTTGGGTTTGAGTTGTTGTATAAGTAAGGCTTCTTTAATTTTTCGTTTGTTTATGTTTGTTTCTTTATTTAGTATTTTAGTGTTTTCTATGGTTATGTTGTGTCCATTTGACTTGCAGTGTTCGAAAACGTGTGAAGGTGACTTTTTATGTTCTTTGAATCTGGTTTCCATTTTTCTACTTGTTTCTCCTATATAGAAGTCGTGGCAGTTATCACATTGTATTTTATAAATAATGTTGGTGTGGTGTTTGTCAGTGTAGTTCTTACCTAGTATAGACCTTAGTTTTGTGCCTGGTTTTTGAATAAATTTAGTGTTAACTGGAATGTTATATTTTGTTACTAGTTTTTGCCAAATGTTGGTTATTTGTTTGCTGATGTCGGGAATATATGGTATACAGCAGTATATGGTTTCGTGATTTTTTGATTCGTGAGATATATTTACTTTTGTTGGTTGATTTTGCTTTCTGTCTAGGTGTGTGCGTATAATGTTTTCTACGGTTTGTGGAGGAAACTTATTAATGTTGATGAAGTGTTGTTTTATTTTATCTAATTCATCGTTAATTTTATCTGGTGAGCATAGTTTTATGGCTGTATTTATCTGGTTTCTTAGTATGTTGAGTTTTTGTTTTGTTTCATGTGCTGAGTCCCAAGGAATGTATAGTCCAGTATGGGTGATTTTTCGGTGGATTTCTGTTTTGAATTGTGTGTCGGTTCTTATAATTTTGAGGTTAAGAAATGATATTTGATTGCTTTCTTCCTGTTCACATGTGAAGTTAATGTTGGGATGTATAGAGTTAATGTGAGTGAAAAAAGTATGTGTTCTGTAGATTCGAATCCCGCAATCGTGTCATCTACATATCTGTACCAGTATAGTGGTGGATGTAATGCTGTATTAATTGCTTGTGTTTCAATTTGTGTCATAAAAATATTGGCTAGAACGGGCGATACTGGGTTGCCCATGCTTAGGCCATTTGTTTGTATATAGTTTTTGGTTGTTGAACATGAAGTTTGTCTTTATTGTGGTGAATTCTATGAGGGTTGCTAACTGGTTACTGGGAATGTCTATGATCGGGTTAGGGTCTCGAATATAGAGTTCTAAGGCTATCTTGCAGGCTTCTGTTGTTGGAACTTCTGTGAAGAGGGATATAACATCGAAACTGGCCATTAAGGCTTTATGATTAAGTTGATTTAGATTGGACTTGAAATTAAAAGAGTCTTTGATGAATGAGCTGGCTGATGTTGCATATTTGGAGAATGCCCATGCTATGTATTTACCAAGATTGTAGTTAAACGATTCATATGTTGACATTATTGGTCGTAATGGACAATCTGGTTTATGAGGTTTGGGGATGCCGTATATTTGCGGTGTGCGTGAGTCGGTTTTACGTAGGTAGGAATAAAGTGTTTGTGAAATTGTGTTGGCTTTTTTTATTTGTAGTAGTAATTTGTTTAGTTGCGTCTCATGTGTCTTTGTTGGATTTGTGTGTATTGGTTTAAATTTGTTCGTGTCTGATAGGATGTTATTCATTTTTGTATGTATTCATTCGTGTTCATTATTACTAAAGCGTTACCTTTATCTGCTTTTAGAATTTTTATGTTTTTGTCTTGTTTTAGGTTTCTAATGGAATTAATGTCTCTTTTTGTAAGGTTGTTTTTTAGTTTCTGTTTTGTGAAATTATGTTGATAGTTTTGTAAGAAAATTCTTTGAAAAAAATCATTTAAGATAATGTTTTTAGGTGGTTCTGGAAAATATAAATTTGTAATTTTACCTGGGAAGTTTGGCAGTTGGATGTCAATAAAGTTATCTAAGTTGTCTTCTTTCTGTTTGTTGTTTTTGTTTTCTGTAGAAAGTATCACAAGTCTCCTGGCTAGGTCTTCTAAACATGTTTTGATTTCTATGGTTGGAATGTACCTTGGTGCTATTGCGAAGTTGAGTCCTTTGTTAAGTAGATGTATCTCGTCTGTGTTTAATTGTCGGTCAGATCTGTTAATTATGAGGTTGGTCAACGGTTTGTCATGTTGATGTCTTTTCTGTTGCTTACATCTTAGTTTTTCAAGTTTTTTGTTGTGGCGGATCTTTTTGTCTCTATCGTTTTTAGTATTGATTTGGTTTATGTTTCGTTGTATTAGTCCGTAAATCTCTGGTTTAATGCAGCATGCTAGTTGATAGTCTAAGTTCATTTTTTGTTTTTGTAAGTCATGTAGTTCTTTGTATTTTGTGTTCAACATGGCTTTAAGAAGTTTTTTCTGTAAATTTTGGATAATGTTTGTGTATTTATTAAAATCTTTTGAAAGTTTTACCTTTACAAAATTAGGGGTTAGTTGTTCTTTTCTACATTGTTGAATAAAGTTGATGTCATTTCTTCTATTAATGATACGTAGGTTTAAATTTCTTAGTTTCTTAACAATCGTGTGAGCGTGTACTGTTAATGGTGGTGTACTGTATGCTTGTTCAGACATAATGGAAACAGGTAAGTACAAATACACTGAGAAAAAAACACAAAAAACTTACACTTCTCGAACAATTGCCGTGGTGAAATAACAATCAGTGATGTCGAGAAACCCACTTGTTGAGAACTTTTATATGCAAAAACGGCTGTTCTGGGCCCAGAAAACACTTCAAATAGAAGAGCGAACAACGTTTCGACCTTCTTCGGTCATCGTCAGGTTCACAAAGAAAGGGTTACTGGTCGGAAGCTGACCACGTGTTTGGGAGGGGTTGTATAATTGAGTGTTGCAATGTAGAGGGCGCGGTTTGAATATATAATTTTGTCTATAATATTAATATAGGTATAATGGTGTTCCTTTATATTGGTTTATTTTGGGTTTGAGTTGTTGTATAAGTAAGGCTTCTTTAATTTTTCGTTTGTTTATGTTTGTTTCTTTATTTAGTATTTTAGTGTTTTCTATGGTTATGTTGTGTCCATTTGACTTGCAGTGTTCGAAAACGTGTGAAGGTGACTTTTTATGTTCTTTGAATCTGGTTTCCATTTTTCTACTTGTTTCTCCTATATAGAAGTCGTGGCAGTTATCACATTGTATTTATAAATAATGTTGGTGTGGTGTTTGTCAGTGTAGTTCTTACCTAGTATAGACCTTAGTTTTGTGCCTGGTTTTTGAATAAATTTAGTGTTAACTGGAATGTTATATTTTGTTACTAGTTTTTGCCAAATGTTGGTTATTTGTTTGCTGATGTCGGGAATATATGGTATACAGCAGTATATGGTTTCGTGATTTTTTGATTCGTGAGATATATTTACTTTTGTTGGTTGATTTTGCTTTCTGTCTAGGTGTGTGCGTATAATGTTTTCTACGGTTTGTGGAGGAAACTTATTAATGTTGATGAAGTGTTGTTTTATTTTATCTAATTCATCGTTAATTTTATCTGGTGAGCATAGTTTTATGGCTGTATTTATCTGGTTTCTTAGTATGTTGAGTTTTTGTTTTGTTTCATGTGCTGAGTCCCAAGGAATGTATAGTCCAGTATGGGTGATTTTTCGGTGGATTTCTGTTTTGAATTGTGTGTCGGTTCTTATAATTTTGAGGTTAAGAAATGATATTTGATTGCTTTCTTCCTGTTCACATGTGAAGTTAATGTTGGGATGTATAGAGTTAATGTGAGTGAAAAAGTTAAGTATGTGTTCTGTAGATTCGAATCCCGCAATCGTGTCATCTACATATCTGTACCAGTATAGTGGTGGATGTAATGCTGTATTAATTGCTTGTGTTTCAATTTGTGTCATAAAAATATTGGCTAGAACGGGCGATACTGGGTTGCCCATGCTTAGGCCATTTGTTTGTATATAGTTTTGGTTGTTGAACATGAAGTTTGTCTTTATTGTGGTGAATTCTATGAGGGTTGCTAACTGGTTACTGGGAATGTGTATTTGTATTCTCAGTGTATTTGTACTTACCTGTTTCCATTATGTCTGAACAAGCATACAGTACACCACCATTAACAGTACACGCTCACACGATTGTTAAGAAACTAAGAAATTTAAACCTACGTATCATTAATAGAAGAAATGACATCAACTTTATTCAACAATGTAGAAAAGAACAACTAACCCCTAATTTTGTAAAGGTAAAACTTTCAAAAGATTTTAATAAATACACAAACATTATCCAAAATTTACAGAAAAAACTTCTTAAAGCCATGTTGAACACAAAATACAAAGAACTACATGACTTACAAAAACAAAAAATGAACTTAGACTATCAACTAGCATGCTGCATTAAACCAGAGATTTACGGACTAATACAACGAAACATAAACCAAATCAATACTAAAAACGATAGAGACAAAAAGATCCGCCACAACAAAAAACTTGAAAAACTAAGATGTAAGCAACAGAAAAGACATCAACATGACAAACCGTTGACCAACCTCATAATTAACAGATCTGACCGACAATTAAACACAGACGAGATACATCTACTTAACAAAGGACTCAACTTCGCAATAGCACCAAGGTACATTCCAACCATAGAAATCAAAACATGTTTAGAAGACCTAGCCAGGAGACTTGTGATACTTTCTACAGAAAACAAAAACAACAAACAGAAAGAAGACAACTTAGATAACTTTATTGACATCCAACTGCCAAACTTCCCAGGTAAAATTACAAATTTATATTTTCCAGAACCACCTAAAAACATTATCTTAAATGATTTTTTTCAAAGAATTTTCTTACAAAACTATCAACATAATTTCACAAAACAGAAAACTAAAAAACAACCTTACAAAAAGAGACATTAATTCCATTAGAAACCTAAAACAAGACAAAAACATAAAAATTCTAAAAGCAGATAAAGGTAACGCTATAGTAATAATGAACACGAATGAATACATACAAAAAATGAATAACATCCTATCAGACACGAACAAATTTAAACCAATACACACAAATCCAACAAAGACACATGAGACGCAACTAAACAAATTACTACTACAAATAAAAAAAGCCAACACAATTTCACAAACACTTTATTCCTACCTACGTAAAACCGACTCACGCACACCGCAAATATACGGCATCCCCAAACCTCATAAACCAGATTGTCCATTACGACCAATAATGTCAACATATGAATCGTTTAACTACAATCTTGGTAAATACATAGCATGGGCATTCTCCAAATATGCAACATCAGCCAGCTCATTCATCAAAGACTCTTTTAATTTCAAGTCCAATCTAAATCAACTTAATCATAAAGCCTTAATGGCCAGTTTCGATGTTATATCCCTCTTCACAGAAGTTCCAACAACAGAAGCCTGCAAGATAGCCTTAGAACTCTATATTCGAGACCCTAACCCGATCATAGACATTCCCAGTAACCAGTTAGCAACCCTCATAGAATTCACCACAATAAAGACAAACTTCATGTTCAACAACCAAAAACTATATACAAACAAATGGCCTAAGCATGGGCAACCCAGTATCGCCCGTTCTAGCCAATATTTTTATGACACAAATTGAAACACAAGCAATTAATACAGCATTACATCCACCACTATACTGGTACAGATATGTAGATGACACGATTGCGGGATTCGAATCTACAGAACACATACTTAACTTTTTCACTCACATTAACTCTATACATCCCAACATTAACTTCACATGTGAACAGGAAGAAAGCAATCAAATATCATTTCTTAACCTCAAAATTATAAGAACCGACACACAATCCAAAACAGAAATCTACCGAAAATCACCCATACTGGACTATACATTCCTTGGGACTCAGCACATGAAACAAAACAAAAACTCAACATACTAAGAAACCAGATAAATACAGCCATAAAACTGTGCTCACCAGATAAAATTAACGATGAATTAGACAAAATAAAACAACACTTCATCAACATTAATAAGTTTCCTCCACAAACCGTAGAAAACATTATACGCACACACCTAGACAGAAAGCAAAATCAACCAACAAAAGTAAATATATCTCACGAATCAAAAAATCACGAAACCATATACTGCTGTATACCATATATTCCCGACATCAGCAAACAAATAACCAACATTTGGCAAAAACTAGTAACAAAATATAACATTCCAGTTAACACTAAATTTATTCAAAAACCAGGCACAAAACTAAGGTCTATACTAGGTAAGAACTACACTGACAAACACCACACCAACATTATTTATAAAATACAATGTGATAACTGCCACGACTTCTATATAGGAGAAACAAGTAGAAAAATGGAAACCAGATTCAAAGAACATAAAAAGTCACCTTCACACGTTTTCGAACACTGCAAGTCAAATGGACACAACATAACCATAGAAAACACTAAAATACTAAATAAAGAAACAAACATAAACAAACGAAAAATTAAAGAAGCCTTACTTATACAACAACTCAAACCCAAAATAAACCAATATAAAGGAACACCATTATACCTATATTAATATTATAGACAAAATTATATATTCAAACCGCGCCCTCTACATTGCAACACTCAATTATACAACCCCTCCCAAACACGTGGTCAGCTTCCGACCAGTAACCCTTTCTTTGTGAACCTGACGATGACCGAAGAAGGTCGAAACGTTGTTCGCTCTTCTATTTGAAGTGTTTTCTGGGCCCAGAACAGCCGTTTTTGCATATAAAAGTTCTCAACAAGTGGGTTTCTCGACATCACTGATTGTTAATTCACTGGAAGGCTTCACTTGTACCAACCGAGTTAAAAGAACTACTTTTAAAAATATATCTGCTACACTTTTTGCACAATCGGGAAAACACCAAAAAATAGGTTTATAATTCAGTATATCCGATTAAAACCATCGATCTCTCCACACTTATTAATATGTTCCAAGGAACTTTTCCGGCCCCAGAATATGGTAGTAAACCGGAATCTACGGGGAGTACGTTTTGAAAACTTCTTGTAAGAATGAGTAGTTAGGTTCACACTTCAGCATTTAAAGAATACCGCCTCACGCTGATCGGCTGTGTCAAGGTAGGTGGGAGTGGATTACGTTATCGAAGATGACGAAAGCATAGCTCTAAAAATTGCCATCATAGTTCGCATTGTTAGGCACTGTTACTAGGCCAGAATGACAGGTGGTCATGATAAATAAATACATATTAGTACAATAAATCAAGAAACGTGTTGTTAGGTCGCCATGACTCATACAATGTATGTCTCATCATGTGGATTAAATCCTTCTAAAAAGAGCCAACACTAATTAATTAAATCATTTATAATCGAATAATCATACAAAAGGACACTTAAAAACAATTAATTCATCTTAAAAGGACAATACAGTAACTAAAATTTATTCTTTAAAGATTTTCAATACTAAATAATTAATTAATTAATACAATTATAATAAATTTGTCCTAAAAAGGGCGATATAATAATTAAAACTTAATCAATTAAGTATTTTAAGTGACATGAAATATTATTTCTTGTAACATGAACACAACAAACGTTATTCTAGGCACACAATACATGCCTGTAGGTTTAAATCAATATCGTGCAATACATAAAGCTCATATAACAAAAACTGTAATTGTGTAACAATTAAAACTGTTATTAGTTTCTGTTATGTAATATTATTTATTACGTTATGTACCTTACCTATGACTGTTCCTCCAGCGGGTTGTCTGCAGACTGATACTACTATTAACCAGGTTTCGATACCGTAGTGGGTGGAACACAAATAGCTCATTGTGTAGCTTTGTGCTCAATTCCAAAACATATTACTATATGAAATAACTAGAATTTTGAATATGAGCTTCGAAGTTAATCAAGTGTTAATATGTATGAGAGTTACGTTATTTTCCAACAAGACTGATACACAGTTTCCTTTTTAACACAAATATATTTTAATACACAAATGTAAAAATAATACGATTTATAATAACAATTAAAATGATGGTTTATTACAAGAGTTTACAAACAATAGTGAGTTTTATATCCAATCAAGAAACGACATCTAGCTTGTTTAAGCAAGATAATGACAATATCAACTTCGAATTAATTTGTTCATCGTGGACCCTAATCGTTGATAAATACTTTCTTACTGTTCTCTTCGAAATAATAACATCAGAAGTAATTCACTGAAGTTGAACGGTTTGTAATATTCGTTATCGATAAACGTTCCTGGTCCATTTTTGTAGTTTTTCGATTTATAGATGCTAATCACAGTTCTAGCTTCGTAGGTCTATAGCACACTGACTGTAGCTGTCTAATGATATATTCTTCTCACCGTTTAGCCGCTTTTTATAGGAATCATGCTAGACTCTAGAGCTTGACCTAAGTTTGCTTGCAACATAACTGTCAATCATTAGTGTTATATACACATCTAATACATTGTTGATCCTTACGCACAAGAACATTCTACAAATCTCAAGAAAAGGCAGGACTTGCGCAATACACAGCCAGCAATATATGTGACAGGCAAAAAACTACACAGAAACAAGCATAGGTATTATAAAATGTATAACAGTGAGTCCCTTAGAGTTTGTTGCACAATTATTTACATATGTTACTTTATTATGTTTCACAAAGGCAAAGTCCAAATAAGGACATGTTCTTATTATTAATTGAGCCAACAAAGATAATACGGCAAGTACAACTTACTAACTCAAGTGATTAAAGATTTTCATTGATAAAATTATCACATTTCCAGTTATAAAAAGACTATATCTTACTCAACCTAGACCTGGTATGGCCAAGCGTGTTAAGGCGTGCGACTCGTAATCTGAGGGTCGCGGGTTTGGATCGCCGTCGCGCCAAACGTGCTCGCCCTTTTAAAAAATAAATTTATTTTTCAAATACAATAAAGAACACCTCCGGTATTATAATTCTTTGATTATTTCACTTATTTAAATGTTATAGTTAGAGAGGAAGAGTAAAATTATATTTAGGTTTTGCTTTCATACAGTTTATCGAGTTATCTTTTATTTGTGTTTTAAAACTCATATTTGAAATGTTTAATAATTTGTAAAGCATTTTCAGTTGTAGTCGTCATTTTGCAAAGATTTACATTACCATAACAGAACAAAGAAGACTTTCCCAGTATCTCTGCTAATTATACCGTTTTATGAGGCACCTGTTGACATAAACAATCAACAGGAAAGAAAATAAAACACTGAAGATGAACTATCAGTGAAAATATAAAGATCTGGAAAAACTGATATAACCGAAAAAGGATATTTATGATCATTCGGCAAAGAGTTATAATTTATATACATACTTCTGTTTCTTAATTTTACAGGTTTCTGTACCACTCGGGTTTGTACTCATTGATCTCCTATAAATTATTTATTTATTTGTTGGTTGTTGTTTTTTTGTGAATTTCGTGCAAAGCTACACGAGGGCTATCTGCGCTAGCCGTCCCCAAGTGAACAGTGTAAGACTAGATGGAAGGCAACTAGTCATCGCCAACAATTGGACCAATCTTTTACCAACGAATAGTAGTATTGACTGTAATATTTCAACGTCCCCACAGCCGAAAGGGTGCGCATGTTTGGTGTGACAGGGATTTGAACCCGCGACACTCAGATTACAAGTCGAGCGCCCCAACCACACATTTTGGCCCCTGTTAATGAACGATATTAAAAATAAAAAATAAAATCTTCTTTAAAACACAACCAACATTTTTTTAAAAAATTCGCCAATAAGACGTACAAAATAAACAAAAACGCCACTAATGATACAGGAACATAGTGATAAAATGGATTATTTTTTAAATTAAAATATCCTCATTAACTCAATTATATATTGGGATCGTTTTACTTTCTAAATGAATCGTTGTAGCATATCATTCTTGCTTTAAAAGATAATATGCAATGCGTCATCATATTCATTATTTTAATTAAAGTTTTAAAATCCATACCAGCCGTCTTGAGAAGACATCATATTCTATTTTTTATGATACAGTGAATTAACTATACAGTACAGTTGAAGATCTGGATATTTCAGGATAGATATAAATTTAAATTTATTTGAATAAAATCATAAGATATCTCAGTCTATTTTATTCTCCTTTGTTCTTTGAAGTGTAAATAATGTATTTATTTCTATAGCAAAACCACATTGAACTATTTACTATGTTCACTGCCAGTAATCGAAAGACAAATTTAAGCTGGTTCTTTGCTATTGCAAACGGTCCGGCAGTGTCAAGTGGTTAAGGCACTTAATTTGTCATCAAAGGGTCGCGGGTTCGAATCCCCTTTAAGCCAGATATGCTCGCTCTTTTAGCCGTGGAGTGTTATAATGAGACGATCAATCCTGCTATTCGTTAGTAAAAGAGTAGCCATAAAATTGGCGGTAGGTGGTGATGACTAGTTTACACTCCTAAATTAGGATCGGCTAGCGCAGATAGCCCTCGTGTAGCTTTGCTCAAAATTCAAAAACAAACAAATCATTCGTATATAATTTATAAATACATATATTACTTTTAAAATATGTGTTTCGATTCTAACTAATTAAATTTTGGAACGCCTCCAAGATATGAATTGTTGTGATTTTATGTAAAAACCATCGGAATTATTTCTGTGGAACTGCCATTATTTAAACTATGTTTATTTATGTGGTGAAATCGTTCAAAATAAAGACTATTGCAAACATTTACACACAGGTTAGAAAAATATTAAAAATTCAATAATATGAGCTTTCTAATTATTTCTATAGTGTTCTATTTCCTTATAAATAAGGGTAAGTTTTTATTTATTTAATATATTACGCAGTTAACTGGCTTGAGCGGCAGCATTCCATCTCACAAATTCTTATTTTTGCTTCACACTTTCTTCAAAGTAACATATATTAAATACTTTTGAAATAACAAACGGTGTGAAGAGAAATGCTCATAGTTTGTTTGTTTAAAGTTAATCATAACGGGCAGTGCATACTACGGATATCGAACGTCGACATTTTGCCGTGTAAATGTACAAGAACGGAGACTACACGGAAATTACCAAATAGCAAAAATAAATAATATCCGTCTGGTAATTAATTTGAGAAAACTCTCCTTCTGTTTATGTAAGTACAAATATTACAATAAAAGTACTGTGCTGAAATTATATAATTTTGTTATTCATTACAACATACACTTGGTCGTTCTCTGTAGTATGATAACTTTAAGCATTTGACATAAACTATATATTGTGTTTTTGTGTGTTTTCTTACAGCAAAACTACATCGGGCTATCTACTGAGCCCATTGAGGGGAATCGAACCCTTGATTTAAGCTACACATTTTTCCTATGCAAATTATCTAAGGAATACGAAAACATTCACAGTTTTGCTGTCGTGTAACCATTGACGAACCATCGCATGCGTTTAGTATAAACGGAACATTCAAATTATCCTACTTTTACGTATAACTTTAATTACATCTTACTGCTAACGTATACGTCGCAAGCAAAATATATTAGGAATACTAGTACGACGTATTTGTTATTATACGAATTTAGTATCGTTTATTTCGTTTAATAAAACTCATTACTTTTAGCACTTATTACCGTGTTTCACCTTCTGTTATTCTACTTCTAGTTTTACATGTTTTAATATAATTTTATGTAACTTATAACATCAGGCACGCGTACTTATGATCCAGTCAGTCAATACAGTGAACCCGCGTCGCGCTAAACATGCTCGCCCTTCCAGCCGTGGGGGCGTATAATGTCACGGTCAATCCAACTATTCGTTGGTAAAAGAGTAGCCCAAGAGTTGGCGGTGGGTGGTGATGACTAGCTGCCTTCCCTCTAGTCTTACACTGCTAAATTAGGGACGGCTAACACAGATAGCCCTCGAGTAGCTTTGTGCGAAATTCCAAAAACAAACAAACAAGACAGTGAAAACGTAGTTCCTAGTCATTATACATTAAACTGCACCAAACTAAAGTGAAACTGAACCAAGTGATGGTTAATACTTTTCATGGTATTTCGGTCACTTTATTTCCGATAATGTAACTTTTAAATTTAATATAAAGATGTAAAAAATAAATTTATAATTTGTTATGAAGTTGAAAATAATCAAGATAATGTGGATTTTAAAATAGGTATTTGTTGAATTTTTTTAAAGATGTACGAAGGACGTGACTTCTTTTTTTTCACAGAATATAAAAGTTAAAACTTCAGTGTGACCATGGAAGTATTAAAATTGAAGGATGAGCCATTTTCTGATGAGAAGCAGGATGATTTATTAGATATCAAATTGATTAAAAAGGAAGATGAAACTTTTACAATAACTAATAGTAAGACGATGTATTTAGTATTTTAATATGGATTTCATGTAGTTTAATTTAGTAGTGTGACTGAATGTATTACCATTAACCCTTAAACGGCGGCCATCATTGATGCTGCTACATACAACAATCCTGCTGTTTAAGGGTTAATCTGAAATTTCTTACACAGGATGTTAGAAACCATTATCTTATTCTATACCATCATGTGTGAATGAGGTTAAACTTGATTACTTTCTTAATATTTACCAATAATTCTTTAATACCTTCCATGTGGCTTATTGCCTATTTGATTACGAATGCTGTGTTAGTGCTTCGTGTTAAAACACATTTGGATCTGACAGTTAATTAAGATGGGACCTGTTATATATTTCACTGTTGTATGACGTAATAATCTCCAATAATTGTACTTGGATCTAACTGGATGTACAAAGATTTCATCATTGCTTTAATATATGGATTGATTATGAGTGTAAAAATCTTGATTATTGGTCCTCTTTCTAAACAAGTATATTATTTATGATCATGTTTTTTTTGTTAAAACTGTTCTAAAAGTTTGACTCTTGAATGTTCAATCACTGTGTTTTTCCTCACTGTTATTTCCAATTCTGGTTGATGGTAGTGTAGTGGAACATTGCTTTTATTAACCTTGTTAACAAGTCCAGTTTTGTCTTCTGTTTCAGAGAAACAGGAATTATAAATTTATCATCTTCTTCATAACACTTCTGCTGACTTGTCAGTTTATCAGTTGGGTGTTTTTTGGCACAGATATTGAACATATTTCTGTAATAGGGAAGGTGTAAACTTTTAATGTGAATTTATTTCTGTGTGAAAATTAAGTAGCTCCATTCAGAAGAGTTTTGAACAGAAATTTTGTAAAGTAATTCTAAATGAAAACACAATTGAGTTTTAAACCTATGTTATAAATTAAGGAATGTAAGTTTTATGGGGGCAGAATTTTTTCAAGTAGATATTTGTGATTTGTTGGAAATAAATGGACAGCACATAATCTGCTTGTTTTAAAATAATATATTCAAAACAAGTTCATCATATATGCAAATGTTTATTACCCGGTTAATCACATCAGTTGTATTCAGAACTTTAAATAATTATTGCTTCATCAAGTATTTATACCAGCTGGTTGTTAGTTTACAACCCACAGGATGAATTATTATTCTCTGGTCTGTTATCACAATACAGTCAGTGAAAAATTCACATGCTTTACCACAGTTGTATCAAGAGTTTCAGATAATTCAACAATCTACACAAGTTGGTTCAGTTACTTTGTAAACCAATTAACAGAACAAATTATTCCTCTCTAAAATACAGTTAAAATTACTTCTATAACTGTTGATTATTGAAATTGTATCTAGAGCTTCAAATAATTGTCTCCTTTTGATCAAAATCCACACAGGTAGAATCAATTACTTCAGAACAACCTTTAACAGGACAAATTAATTTTCTCTGTTTCTGTTATCATAATACAAACTGTAAAATTTCCTTTAGAAATCACCCATTTGAGTTTTAGCTAGAGTTGTACACAGTCAAACTTTAGTTTCAATTTAATCTGGTTGCCTGTGTATATGTATTTTCCAACAGGCTTAGTACTTTCTACAATTTATGAGACATGATGTAATGATGTTCATTTAAAACAATGAAAAAAATTCTGATGATTAGAGTTAACAATTGAATTAAACAACAAATTATTTTTTGAATAGCTGAATTACAATAAATTATCACTTCTAAATTACTAACTTTAGTGGTTGTGCTTTATAACTATCTAAATAAAAATTATCACATTACATTTTAATTAACAGTCATGTATATCTGACTAGGTCATATTACATTTAATGAAACAGTCATGTATATTTGACTAAGTCATATTACATTATAATTAAACAGCCAGGTAGACCTGACTAGGTCATGTTACATTGTAGTTAAACAGCCACATATATCTGACTAGGTCATGTTACATTTGAATTAAACAATCATGCATATCTGACTAGGTCATATTACATTTAATGAAACAGTCATGTATATCCAACTAGGTCATATTACATTATAATTAAACAGCCACGTATATCTGACTAGGTCATGTTATGCTGTAATTAAACAGCCATGTACATTTGACAAGGTCATGTTACATTTAAAATAAACAATCATGCATATCTGACGAGGTTATGTAACATTTGAATTAAACAATCATGCATATCTGACTAGGTCATATTACATCTGAATTAAACAATCATGCATATCTGATGAGGAGATGGAGTGAATTTCTGAAAAATGTAAGTATTTACAAAGGAAGGTAAAAAGAAATGTGTTTTTACTTGTGTAAACATTAACACATTCACTTCTCTAAAACTATATTCAAGTGTAAACGTGTTTCAACTGAGAAAGGATAAATACTTCAATGATTCTTGTATCATTTCTCTTGTGATAGCTTTATGATGTTAACATAATGTATAGGGAAAACAAGGGATCTCTTGGCCCATCTTTGCTGTCCCATTGTCTAAACTAAATTGAAATTATTATATAAATCTATAAAAATGAATCAAATAAAATTCCTAAAAGTCAGCCTTTATTATTTACATATCTATCAAGCTTTCTCTTAAACTCACTTAAATTTAGTGCATAAACTACATCAGAAGACAGCCCATTCCACAGGTTAATTACTATTAAGAAAACTAAAACTGTCTATTCGGAGGATGAGTCCTATCTTTACAAAATTTATACTTATGTTCTGTATGGCAACTGGACTTCTCGTGATACCGAAACAATTCAGTCTCTGGATCCTTTACTTATAAAACCGTGGTCAGTAGTCTGGCTGTAGTCCCTCGTATACAGTGAAAAGAAAATACACATTTAAATAAGTTATCCCAATGCAGCTTTGGCCAATTTTCAAGCCATTTGTCTTTGAAATGTTGAATTTCTATAGCTGGTTTACCAAATAATGCTGAGAGATTGTAAACACAGCATGGAACACCATTAGTTTAAAGTGTATGCCTCTGTAATTGGACTTCAGCATTCAGGAGTTTTGAGGTTGCACCAGATATGACAACATCATCCAGACAAGATTGTTTAACCAAGTATTCAGTAAGCTCTGATAGCTAATGTTTACCAGGGTTGATTAAAGCAGGATCTGAAAATATTCATGTCACCTAAAAAATTGAAGAGGTTATATTCTTCATAGTTTATTGTAATAATAAATTAAAATATAAAATGGCTTATATTAATTAGTTTACCTGATTAATTTCACAAATAGAATCTTATATAATGTAATAATGTAGTACACCATTATTTCTGTCAGAATTGACATAACAGACATTGATGAAAAAACTGAATACAGTCTTTACTTTTGAAGTAAAGTAAAAAGAAATGTTTGTACTTATCTAAACACACAATCACTTTTACAAGGCAGAATATAGTTCCATAGCTCTCCATTTAATTTAACATAATGTTTTGGGGCAATATGAAACCTTTTGGCCCATCTCTGCTGTTCCGTCCTTTGAAATAAAATAATTAAAAATAAATCTTAGAGCCACTCCTTATCATTCATATCAAGCTTTTTCTTAAACTCACTTAAATTTACTGTCTCTTCAACATCTGGAGGCAACCCATTCCAAAAGTCAATCACTCTGTTAGAAAATAAAAACTGTCTTAATTCAAGATAATTCCAACCTTGCCACAATTTATATTTATGTTCCCCTAATCCTATTGTTGAATATGAAAAATGATGATGCATGGACATTATCAATTTATAATCTTAGACACTTCAATCAGATCCTCTCCAACTTTCCTGCATTGAAGTGAGGACAGTTTTAGAGATCTTATGATAACCTCTCCATCTGAGGTGTCATTATAATAACAGTCTTCTGAACTCCTTCCAGCAAGTCAGTGTCCTTCCTTAGGTAAGGAGCTCAAGACTGAACACAGTACTCCAAATATGGGCTGACCAGTGACCTATACAACGAAAGTATAACCTGTTTGCAACTGATCATCCTTCCAAAGGATTTCCTGAATATGACTTAAAGATATCATTCACTTATCCAGAATGAGACATTGCAGTTGTTAACTCTTTTAATATGCACAAAATCCTATTTAGCAGAGTAAACACCTCTGAAGTCAGTATTGTCATACTTTAATATTTAGAATGTACCATGAAAAGAAAGAGTTTCCTACATAAATACTTCATAGTGGCTTGAAAAACCACATGAAGGCATTCTGAGCTTTCAGTTGGTTATTCAAGTGTTATAGATAGAAATAAGTGGATGTAAGCAAAGATTTTCAAAAATACAAAGGGCTGGTTGGTCCATTGTGTTTGATTCATTAAATGTATCAGCATCTGAACTAGTAGTAAAGATGTAAGCAAAGATTTCCAAAAATACAAAGGGCTGGTTGGTCCATTGTGTTTGATTCATTAAATGTATCAGCATCTGAACTAGTAGTAAAGATAGATTTATATTCTAGCCTGTCAATACTGATAACTTGTAAGGAACTACAGGCTTTGTATATGGACACCATAATCTGCACCAATGCTGCAACCAACATACCATATGACACACAACAAATCATATTTGTATATTTTTCATAATTTCTTTTAAACTGATTAATTAATTAATCTATAATACTAAAAATTTAAATTATAATATACTTTATGATACTAAACTTATTGACATACATTCATAATAAAGTAATGTAATTATACAAACATGATTACATGGTCTTTGACCCATGAACATAAAAAGACCCATTGGAAACATTAATCTTCACATTAATTATCTTTTTTACTCTATATACACATTCCAATGATCTTTGCATTCTAAAGGCCACATGACTCTTTAATACTTCCAAGTTGTTTCCTGCTGACTCAACTGTTTCCATACCTTTTTAGTCTTAGTTTTGGTTGATGTATATTCAGAACCTAACTTTTTTTTGAAAATCAGTTCTTTTCTATGCACTCTTATATAACATAATAAATCATAGAGTAGCCTGTACTTTTAAATACATCACATAGGTTTTGAAGAACAAATTATATCAAATCTTGTTATAGACAAACCTACATTATTTGTACTTCTAGTCCCAGGAGAAGCTGATTCATTAGAAGAAAGTTCTCTCTGTACAGTTATGAAGTTTGATGTAACAAGAGAGGAACAAGAAGAAAAGTGTGATGTAACATCAGATAAAAGTGAGGTAATTAAACTTATTACAATTATTAAAGATAGTATGTTGTGTAACTGTGTCTTTATGGACTTTGTTTGTTTGGTATGTAATTAGTAATGACATGTTTGTAGTCACAAGCTGAAGAATCTCACCATAAGTTTGCTACAGTGTTGTGAATACACTTATTACAGTTCTTACAACAGTGATGTTGATAGTCTTAAAGAATGTAAACATTCTTTACAAATATAAACAGCCAGTGCCTGGTGAAAATACTGGGCTTTGTTTTATGCAATAATGTTTTCTGGTTAGTAAAATAATTTACCTTCAAAATCAAGGATTAGCCATGAGTATTAGGATGGGTGTGTAGGCTAATCATTGGAGTTTTACCACCAGTCACAACAGATTTACATTAAATCCAGAAATGCAGTCATGAGTGCAGTACAGAAACCACTAGGTTGAGGAAGTTCACAGAATAAATAATTGATTCTAAGACTGTGGTTCAAATACAAAACACTCTAACATACCCTACATCAAGATATTTGGCTACATCAAAATCATCATATGTGCAACCTCTTCTTAATTCTCAAATGTAGGAATATTGTAGGTAGCAACATTGATTGATGATGGCTGCCATTTAAGGGTTAAATTTCAAGAATATACTGGCTCTTATGGTGGAGTAACCTACTGTATGCACTCTCATCAAACATTACTATTGGTCATTTACAGCACATGAAAATTCAAAGTGTTTATGTTTTAGGGTTGAATTCTGAAATAAAAGGTTTTTTCTGATGTTCAGGATGATAAGATGAAACATCATTTCTCTGAAATTTCTAATATATTAGGTGTTCAAGCATGTTTCCAAAGTACATGAAACACTGTTTGTATCTCATCAAAGGTGGGGCCTCCTTCATATGTTAAATAATTGGCTTTTTTCTTACACATGCCACAATCTTGTGTTTACTCCTTATTGGAATTAGTACTTTCCAGAGCCTCATGCAAATCACCATGCATCATCTGTTACCAGTAGTATCATAGTATTTTCACATGATGCATGTGACCCCCTCTAAACTTCTCTGCCAATCCTTCACTTCTCATTTGGCAGTTTTTGAGTACAAACATTTTCTTTGGGGCTACATGCTTCCTATGTGACACCTTCGTTTTCATTTGAATTTTTTTTTCTACAGTAACACATTTCTCTCAGTTAACTATCATCAATTTCATACACTATACAATTTTGTACATTTACCGTAACTTATGAATTACAAACTCAATGTTACCATTTTTGGAGACAAGCTAATTACTGATCTTATGTTTAAGGCCTCAAGTGCATGTGATCTATCTGATTTTGTTCCTCTGTCTCCTGACATTGCCCAAGCTCCTTCAGCTAACAGTGTTCAGTGTGATGGTGATTTTTATAAACATTTTCCTACTTTAATGTTTGCAATTCCTTCCCAGTTCTAGCCTGAAGATTCAGCTAAGATTCATGGATTTTGTATCTCAGGTATGTGATGTTTTGTCTCTTTCTCCTATTTTTTCTTCTTTATTGGATGAGCATTCTTCTCAATTGTTTCTGGTACTTCCTCTCTCTCTCACCTGATATTTGGGTCTACTTTCTTTCCCTATAAGGTGAAGGAATCAGTATGCTCATTCTTACCGTCAAACTGAATATCAGTTTTTGCATCACCAGTTTTTGGGTACCTTATTACCTCTGTGGTGCCATTCCCAAACCTCTTTATTAATCTCTCATGTATCCAATATTCTGGCCTTTATTGTACCCTTCTACAGCATCTGAGGCTATACACAGAAATGCATGAGAGACGTGTTAGAATGTACTAACAAGGCTTATGGCATGTGTAAAAAAAGGTTCACTTATAGAGGGCAGCACTATTTGCAAGAAGTGTTATTAAATGTAAATCAAGAAACCTTGTACGGGTAGTAATGTTTCTAGGTCTGTCCAATAATACTGTAGAAAATTGATGTATTCAACTCACAGTCATGTCAGACCTCAGACTACCTCTTAATGCAGCTACTATGAATGGTCTGTTGATTAAAGTAAAACAGAATTCATGAGGATCAGACATAGTGGTGGAAGAAATAATAGAAACAGCATTAACCATGTATATGTCAAGTAAAAGAAGGTTGACACTAGACAGTCATGATACTGAAGTTTCACAACAGAAACTGTGATGATGAAGGTACATGTGCCAATGAATTGTTAACCTGAAGATGATGATGGTTCTGCGTCTGATAATTTGTTCGAAGAATTAATAAATACTGTGTAAACTTTTACATAGATAACATTATTTATATACAGATTTGTTGAAACAAATTTAAATAAAGTAAGATCTTTTTTCAAGTTTGCTCTTTGTTGTATTTACTATATTATAATACACGGATTTGAGAAAAAAAAATTGTTGAATGAATAACTAAAACCATTTTCAATAATGTTTTTCAGGTAAGTCATAAAAACACTCGCTCACTGTTTTTATACACAAGGGATTAACAGGGTTTCAGTAATTAGTGGACTAATGTGACATTTTTATATGATGTCAATGTGCAGCATTCTGTGTCACATCAACTATTATATTGATAAGAAATACTGGGAATTTTATAATTTTCTTAGTTAAGGTAATATTTATAAAATGGCTTTGAAGCCATTTAAGTATTTAATATGTGAGCCACTTACATCTATCTTTTAACACTTGAATAGTAGGCACATGCAAGGAGATTCAAATTTAGTTAATATTACATAAGTCTATTGACTCAAATATCCCTAACTGTATGTGACACAAAGATTTAGTGATTTACATTTAAAATTTTATCAAAATAACATTTGTTTATGTTGTACTAATTAATATAGCATGAAATCTGAACTAATAATACATGTTTTAAGATTATAATTCTACAACACCATAATAATCCATGTTTTAAGATCATAATTCTACAACACAAAAATAATCCGTTTTAAGATCATAGTTCTACAACACCATAATAATCCATGTTTTAAGATAATAATTCTACAACACCATAATGATCCATGTTTTAAGATCATAGTTCCACAACACCATAATAATCCATGTTTTAAGATCATAATTCTACAACACCATAATAATCCATGTTTTAAGATCATAATTCTACAACACCATAACAATCCATGTTTTAATATCATAATTCTACAACACCATAACAATCCATGTTTTAATATCATAATTCTATAACACCATAGTAATCCATGTTTTAAGATCATAGTTCTACAACACCATGATAATCCATGTTTTAAGATCATAGTTCTACAACACCATAATAATCCATGTTTTAAGATCATAGTTCTACAACACCGTAATAATCCATGTTTTAAGATCATAATTCTACAACACCATAACAATCCATGTTTTAATATCATAATTCTACAACACCATAACAATCCATGTTTTAATATCATAATTCTATAACACCATAGTAATCCATGTTTTAAGATCATAGTTCTACAACACCATGATAATCCATGTTTTAAGATCATAATTCTACAACACCATAATAACCCATGTTTTAAGATCATAATTCTACAACACCATAATAATCCATGTTTTAAGATCATAATTCTACAACACCATAATAATCCATGTTTTAAGATAATAATTCTACAACAGCATAATAATCCATGTTTTAAGATCATAATTCTACAACATCATAATAATCCATGTTTTAAGATCATAATTCTGCAACATCATGATGATCCATGTTTTAAGATCATAGTTCATATGATCATAGTTTTAAGATCATAGTAAATAATCATTAAATATTAAATCACCAAATAAATTAGTAATAACACACTAAACAGTATTGTAAACCTATGATAATAATTATTTAATGTTGTAAATGTACGTACAGATTTTCGGTGGTACAAATACTAATCCATTTTATTAGAAATTAATAACAGAATGTCTAAGTATTTTTACATCACCATATAGTTTCTAAAACAAAAGTGGGACATCTGTTTAAACTGAATGGTATATTACATACCACGAATTATTATTATTTCTGAAATTTACACTGTTCATGTTTACTGAAGTCTGTTCTCATCCAGTAAAATAAAACTATAATTCATACAATTTTAAAGGGACCAAAAATGGACTTATTAGCCCATCAAGGGTATTCCTTCTAGCATAAAGTTATGATCACCTCTTACTACTTATGTGTTAACCCAATCTTTTCTTCAACTCAAAGTTTATGCCTTAACCAATCTTAAAGGCAGTTCATTTGAAAAACCAACCATCCTATTGTAAATGTATACTGCAAATGACTATTACGCTGCTAAAATTTGAAATTATGATCTTTTGTTTTATTATTTTCACTACTTAATACAAAGTTTAATGGGTGTGTAATATTATCACTAATATTAATTTTAAACACCTTAACCAAATTCCTTCTTCAATCCAAAATAAACCAGTTTATAGATTTTAGTCAGGACAATTCAAGGTATTATCCTAGTGGCTATTCTCTGAACCTTTTCCAGCAGTTCAATGTTCTTTATGAGGATTGATTGATTTAGTGTTTTATGGCACAAAGCAACGAAGCTATCTGCGCCAGACATCCGGTAAAAATGTAAAAAAAATAGATGTAGTAAAAGACATAAATGGAAATGAAGGTAAAACAAAAAAGTATAAAACCAATGTTGACACCTAGTCTACAACGTTAAGATAGAAGGCAGAGTATAAGAAGTTGTAAGGTATTTACTCTAGCACAAAGGTAATGATCATAACCCACCAGGAAGACTACAGGTAAGTTCAAGACCCACCATCAGTCACCTGAAGTTGGTCTTTCCAGTCCTGGTTCCGGGTTATGAGTCAGTATGGACAGTACTAAAAAGTAAAGTAGTAAAAGTGTGAAATGATATGCAGCAAAAGTATAATAACAACTCGCCAGGATGACTAACAGGTAGTTCAAATGGATAGTTCAAACAGTAGATAAGTCACCTGAAGTTGGCCTTTCCAGTCCTGGTATCGAGTTATTTAATGTTCTGGCCATTGTCCAATGTCAAATTGAATGAGAGAGATCAAAACTGTAAAAAAGGAGCCACAATTAAAAAGGTGTTATGAATAAATATGCAACACTCAAATGAGATTAAAAAGATTAATGGCCATTAAAAAATTAAAAGCGTTATCAAGGTGGACAGAGTCACCATCACCAATAACTCTGTCCAATGTTACAGACTGACCCTGGGAAAAAATATATTTAAAATATTGCCGTTGTTGAGAATTGTAACGATGGCAAGAAAGTAAAACGTGGCTGATAGTGATTTGAGTGCTACACAAACTACACATTGGTGCATCAGTTCCAGATAAAAGAAAATGATGAGTTAAAAAACTGTGACCAATGACCTAGTGAGAACAACTTCCTCCTGCCGAACTTTACGGAAGCTAGATGGCCAAACTCCAATTTTGGGTTTGATTTGAAAAAGTTTGTTGTCGCGTTGCTCACTCCAAGTGGACTGCCAGCTGGCACAGAGCTGAGCCTTGAAGACAACACCATAGTCCATATATGGAATAGGTATAGGGGTGATGGTGCTGAAGCAGACATATTTAGCTGCCATGTCTGCAAGCTCATTCCCACGAATACCAACATGGCCTGGTATCCAGAAAAACTGGATTGAAGTAGCTGCTAATGAGAAATGAGCCAGTCGGTTTCAAATATCAGCAAGAATAGGATTGAGCTAACGTGTTGCAATTCCAAGGCAAGTATAGAACAAAGCAAATCAGTATAAATAGTGCAGTTGGAGTACTGCTCAGCTTCAATATGATCCAGGGCAAGAGATATGGCATACAGTTCAGCAGTGAACACAGAAGCTGTAGAGGGGATTCTGCACGCAACTACAGACCCACAGCAAACCATAGCAGAGCCCACTGAATTATCTGATTTGGAACCATCTGTATAAATGGGAACTGAATGATTGTTTGAAAGATATTCATTGAATAAAAAACGGTACTTCCAAATGGAGTATCTGACTGAAAGAAAGGTCACATTGGGAGGCTGTAATAAGCCATGGTGGAATGGGCTGATTTGTGGAATCTGCAATGTTATCCAAGGACAGACCCAATTCATTCAATTGCGCCCGGATGCGAAGGCCAAACGAAGCCGTGACAAATCGTCTGTTATGAAAAAGTACTGCCCACCGAGGAAGGAAAACACATTCCCAGGTGGGATGCTTTGGTAAGGAGCAAAGTTTCGAGTATATTGTAAAGATAGTTGCAAACGGCGAAGGTGTAGAGGAGGTTCATGAGATTCAATGTATATGCTTTGAACTGGAGAGGTACGGAAATCCCCAATGCAGAGTCGAAATGATGAATGGGGTCCAGCATCTTTAAGGCCGAGGGTCTCGCAGAGTCATAGACCATTGATCCATAGTCGAGTTTCGATCTAATAAGAGCACGATATATCTTTAACATTGAACAGCGATCTGCCCCCCAACTGGTAGAAGAGAGGACATGGAGGATGTTCAGTGCTCTTGTGCATTTGACCCAAAGCTGCTTTAAGTGTGGTATAAAGATCAGTTTACGATCAAAGATAAGCCCCAAGAACTTTGTCTCCGGGACCACTGGCAGCTAAACTTCACCGATATGAAGTTCAGGATCAGGGTGAATACCTCATCCACGGCAAAAGTGCATGCATACAGTTTTGGAGAGAGAAAAATTAAAGCCATTTGCCAGAGTCCACTTCCGTACATGACTGAGGGCAGTTTGTAGTTGCCGCTCAATATATCTCATGTTTGACGACTGACATGAGATGTGAAAGTCGTCGACATACAGCCCATTCGCAACAGTGAGAGGGAGTTGTTCAGTGATGGCATTTATCTTTATACTGAAGAGTGTGACACTCAATACACAGCCTTAAGGGACTCCAAGTTCCTGTACAAAAGAATGGGAAAGTGTCGAACCCACACAAACTTGGAATCTCCTGTCCATTAAAAAATTTTTAATTAACATGGGTAGATGGCCACGTAACCCATATGTATGGAGGTCTCGCAAAATGCCACACCTCCATGTTGTGTTGTAAGCTTTCTCTATGTCAAAGAATATTGATACAAGATGTTGGCGGTTGAGAAAGGCTTCTCTGATAGATGTTTCAAGACGAATTAGGTGATCTGTGGTGGAGTGCTGTCGATGGAACCCACACTGGGTGCATGAGAGGAGGTTGTTTCATTCAAGGAACCAAACAAGACGAGCATTAACCATCCTTTCTAAGGTCTTACAGAGACAGCTCATCAAAGCAATTGGACGATAGTTTGAAGGAATCTTCAGATCTTTCCCTAGCTAAGAGAAAGGTAAAATAATAGCCTTGCACCAGGTATCAGGAAAAACATTCTCCTGCCAGATCCGGTTGAAGACAATCAGAAGGACATCAAGAGAAGCAGGAGATAGATGGTGCAGCATGTCATAATGAATATCATCAGGTCCAACAGACATACTGGCAGACCAAAGAAGGGCAATTTTTAGTTCCACCAGGGTAAAAGGACAATTATAGTCAAAGAAACAGTCAGTTCGAAAGGAAAGAGGTGATCGCTCTGCCCGAGTCTTGATGGCCAGGAAGGTGGAGGAACAAGCAGAAGTGCTAGATACCCGGCAAAAGCTTTCACCGAGAGTGTTAGCGATGTTCCGGACCTCCTGACCATCAGAGAGTAAGATCGAGAGGGGGACAGAATTGTAGTGCCCATTAACCTTTCGAATCCTGTCCCATATGATCTTGGAACTGGTGGTAGAAGATATGCTGGTTGTGAACTTAATCCAAGATTCCTTCTGGCTTTGACGTCTTACCCACCTAGCATGTGCACGGGCCCGTTGGAAAGCAACCCGGTTTGAAAAGTATCCCAGGCCTGTTTTTGAGCCTTCCGTGCTAAGTGGCAAGCAGGATTCCACCATGGACAAGGATATCGTGGAAAACGTGTCGAGGTTTTATGAATACACTGAGCAGCTGCATGTATAATACAGTCAGTTACCGCTGCAACACAGTCGTCTATTGATGGCTGATTTACGATGGCAGGATCAAGTTCTGCGAGAGCAGTGAAAGTGGACCAGTCTGCCTGATCCAGCTTCCACTAGGGCACGCGGGTAGGGTGGCATCGACCACGGCCAGTCTCTCTCAAAAGGATCGGAAAATGATCACTGCCTAGTGGATTACTGTCAACCCTCCATGAAAAATGGGAGAATAATGAAGGTGAGCAAACTGAGAGATCAGTAGTGGTAAAGGACTGACTAGGTGCATGAAAGTAAGTGGAAGAACCAGTATTGAAAAGAGAAAGATTGTGATCAGAGGGCATACACACTACAGATCGACCCCTCCCATCAATAATAGCATTTTCCCAAAGGGGATGATGTCCATTAAAATCCCCCAGTTTCAACAATAACTCCTCATGAAGAATTCGAAGTAGCATGGGGTGTAACCTCAATAGGTATATCCCCAATGGCCTTTGAATTTAAGAGAAGTTTACTGTGTTTGGATGTGGATGTTTCAACCAATATGTCACCAGATCGAAGCTTCTTTACTGACTTTGGAGAACCAGCAAGTCCCTCTAGTCCCTTTTGAATAAAAAAAGGGGACATTTGCCCCAAAGTTTTTTCCGAAAGAGAATGTAATATAAGAAAATGAGGTACGTGTGTTACTGATGTTGAAGATTGCTGTTCTGAGTATTCAAGACGTAGTCGCTCACCCATTGACTGTTTTTTTACAATTTTATTTAAATTTTTTGGAGGATCCATAGGAAAGATGAAAAGTTTCGGTACCCACTGACCCCACCCACCATGGAGCCCTTCAAGGGGATGCACTACAAAGTCATACAAGGACAATGCAGCAATGCCAGGGTTTCGTGAGCACTATACCCAAACACCAGCATCAGGCACAATGTCCACAACACCCGTTGAGAACTTCCAACACTGGTACTTGGTTGACTCTAGCCCAAGTGGACCAGCCGATTGACCCAAGGGTAGCTATCTAAAGGCCGTCCATCTACAGGAATTCGAGGCCAAAGTGGTGTGTTAGGGTTGGACCCCTCAACCACCAAGATCCTCTCCTCCCCTTCACGGGTCGCCAAGCACAGCAAACACGTGGGTGGATGTTTAGATCCCAGAGAAGGTAACCAGACAGAACAGAACCTTCCCTGGGAGGTCCCCTCACTACGTACAGGAAGGGAGACCAAAACTGTACAAAGTCATCTGTAAAATGAAACAATAATATCCCTTGTCTTATGTTCACTATTTCTATAGATGTTATCCCAAATCCAAAACCTATAGACTAGGTTTCATCATTCGTACTGAGTGAAACTTTTGTGTGATTTGTTTACAAAATATGAATGTTAATCAAAGGTTGCCATGTTTAATTTGTTTAGTTTCAAACACTGACATGTTGTCTAGGCTTAAGAGATTTGTTTTATCATGAAATTTAATATTAAATATTATCTAAAACATCATTGACTCTCCTGTAATGTAAGAATTGTTACAAATTAGTTTGAACACCAGAAATTTTAAAAACATTTTTTTTGGTGAGTATTCTAACTTACAAAAATAAAAATCTTAGGGAATATTCCAGCTCTATAACTTTTTTAGTAACTTTAAAAAAGTAATTTTGAATTGTACTTCCAATTTATCATTTTTATAATATAAATCTAGGGGTGTACAATTTATATTTTTATAATATAAATCTAGGGGTGTACAATTTATATTTTATAATATAAATCTAGGGGTGTACAATTTATATTTTTGTAGTTGGTAATGACTGTCTCTCTAGTCTTTAACTGCTAAGTTATGGACTGCTAGGACAAATAACCCTTGAGTAGCATTGCAAAAAAATTGAAACAGAACAAATTCTTGTAATATTGACCATCCAGCTAATAGTAATGTCCAGCTAAGTAAAATAGTAATTATTTGAAACATGTATGAATCATGTGTTTGAAAAGCTTTTAACATAACTATTCCATACAGCTAGCCTTTTGCAATTCTATTTCCTTAGAATGTCATGTATTCATTTTTGTGCATTTTAAAAATAATGTTATTTCCAACAATGAATAAAGTGACTCAATTAACTGATGATATACAATGTAGGCCTACATCTAATACTAGTCATGTAACTGGTGTTTTTCAGGTAATAAAGTTTATTAATCTTGTACAGATATTTATTATTCGAAAATGTCTAATCTATCATATATATTTTTCAAAATAATTTTGAAGTAATTATATATTTTAAATTTAACCAAATGTATTATGTTTTAACTTTAAAATATTTTATAATCACTATTTGTTATTTTATGACATTGAGTGTAAATTCATGAAAAGTTATGTTTCATTTGTAAACAAAGTTTGGTATGTAAACAAATGAGTCTCACTTCAAGTTGAAAATTGTAAAAAATAGTCATTTTTTTACAAACACCTATTACCCTTTAAGAAACTTCTTACCCATTTCTTCATTTTCAAGTATAATAAAAAATGCTTTATTACAAATAAACGACATTTTCATGTGTATTTTCTATTTGTTTGCATACTTTGTTTTACTTACAGTTTAGAATTCTGTATTGTAGATACCTATGATGCTTTGCTGCAGGATGATAACTATTAGCAGTTAAATATTTTTGTTTTGAATTTAGGTAAATGAGAAAGTCATTATTTGGTTTTCCCTTTAGAGCATTTTTTTTTTCTTTTTGTGTGCATGTGTGTCTACTGTAGAAACATATTTTCTCTGAATAACTTGTATGTCAGTACAAAACAATGAACTGTAATGATACTGCTTTCCTCTAAATGATTCCAAGATGTTTAAAATTTGTTGTATGTAATGATAACACTAGTTATTGGTTCTGTTAACCCTTTCAAATGTTATTTGATTCTAGAACATATCTGTTCATGTGAAAACAGAGAAACCTGGTGATCTGTTGCAAGGTGATGTTATTTCTAAGTTCAGTTACAGTGATGATGAGGACCAGGATGGTTCATGTTATAATGTTATGAATGTGAAAACAGAAACTGAATATCAGAGAGATATTGAATCAGGGTTACAAAGAACATCTGGTAAGTACAAGTATCACCTAAAACTTAAGTTTGTGAGCATTGGCTTAACACTTAACACATTAACTTGGTCAGTATGACTGACCTTGTAACCCTAAAGTAAACACAAGAGTTTCTCAACTGTAACTTTTAATATGTTTTTGTATCTTCATGAAATTCAGTAAACATTAATAGACTTTTGTGTACAAATAACTAGATTTCTTAATTATGTATTTGTACTGAAAATTTGTCCATCAATATGTGGAGAGAGAGTATTGACTTTTACAAATGTAAAGTGATTTTCTTCTTTTTTTATGATAAAAAATGGTATTCATCTTAAAATTATCAGATATCATATGATTAATCTCTAAAATATCTTAATTAAATATCAAACATTTTTTTCAGTAAATCTATATTTTATTTGTTATTTATGTACCAAAATTTTGTATCCAATATGTCAACAATTTTTAACTACCACAGAAAAATAAAACATGAATCTAACCAACTTTTATTTTTCTAGAATGACTACAAATTGTGACACGAAACAACAGTTTATTTATGTTAATTAGCTTAAAGATCCTAAAAGTATATATCTGTTTATACCTAATTTTACTAGCATACAGGAGGGGGTAGTATATATCTGTTTATACCTAATTTTACTAGCATACAGGGGGGGTATATATCTTTTTATTCCTAATTTTACTAGCATACAGGTGGGTATATATCTTTTTATTCCTAATTTTACTAGCATACAGGGGGGTATATATCTGTTTATACCTAATTTTACTAGCATACAGGGGGTATATATCTGTTTATACCTAATTTTACAGGCATACAGGTGGGTATATATCTTTTTATTCCTAATTTTACTAGCATACAGGGGGATGTATATCTCTTTATACCTAATTTTACTAGCATACGGGGAGGGTAGTATATATCTTTTTATTGCTAATTTTACTAGCATACAGGGGGGTATATATCTTTTTATTCCAAATTTTACTAGCATACAGGGGGGTATATATCTGTTTATACCTAATTTTACTAGCATACAGGGGGTATATATCTGTTTATACTTAATTTTACTAGCATACGGGGGGTATATATCTCTTTATACCTAATTTTATTAGCATACAGGGAGGGTAGTATATATCTGTTTATACCTAATTTTACTAGCATACAAGGGGGGATGACAATAAAAAGGAAATGAAGACAAGAACCTATTTGTATCAAAACTTGTGCTCTCTTGTGGCACAGTATCATGTCTGCAGACTCACACTACTAAAATCCAGGTTTCAGTATCAATAATGGGCAGAACATAGATAGCCCACTGTGTAAATTTGTGCTTCATTCTAAACAAAAAATTCAAAATTTTTTTCCAGCAACATAACAAACACAGGTATTAAAAATGAAATAAGTACATTAAAGGGCCTCTTTGTGAATGATGGTCTTGCCTTGTGGTAATCTATTTTAGGCTAGTAACTTAAAGCAGCTCTATTCCAGTTTTCTTGTTCTTATAGCTTCTGGTTCTTTGTTGTGGTGCTTGATTGATTCTGATTGATGCAATGGACCTATGGATTCTGAGTCATCAAGATCAACTTGTCAAGGTGTATGCTGTTCAGGTGTTTCTTCAGCCTTTACAGTTGTGGTGGCTGTTTGGTCTTTGTCTTGTCAAGGTGTATCCTGTTCAGGTGTTTCTTCATCCTTTACAGTTGTGGTGGCTGTTTGGTCTTTGTCTTGTGAAGGTGTATCCTGTTCAGGTGTTTCTTTAACCTTTACAGTTGTGGTGGCTGTTTGGTCTTTGTTTTTTCAAGGTGTATCCTGTTCAGGTGTTTCTTCATCCTTTACAGATGTGGTGACAATTTTGAGGTTAACCAGTGAAAGTGTTAAAAAGTTAGTTCTACACTTACACAGTTACATCATTGGAGTTAACAGCACATTTCCACCAAAGTATAAGTTTCCTAGGTCAAAGGATAAAGGAGATAACTCTGCACATGCACAGGTTTGCACTTAGGGACCAAAAACCAACTAACCCATGTTCACCAGGAGGTCCAATTTTGTGTAAACTTTGGTGACAATTGGCCCACTAGTTTTGGTGTAAGTGGTGTGTTACATACTCACAGACTGGGTGATACACATATCAAATGACTTTTGTTTATAGGATTGCTCATGTCTAATTAATAATCCACTTCTGAAGTCACTGTAATGAATACAACATCTCTGAACTGTTCATGAGTACATGTGATGTAGAATTATTAGTGTTTTTCACTGTCTTAGTTAATCAAACCTAACAAGGTTGTAGTTGTTAAATTTGAGTGAGTTTTGTGATTTTAAATATAAAATATACATCAAAAGTACAAACTGTACCACCTGTGATCTCTTGTGATTTTGCTGTCAGTTGCTGAATAATTTGTTATTCTTGTGAAACAAGTACACCAAATATTTATTTATTTAGGTAACAGAATAACACACATAAACCAAACGGTGTTCTGTAACCATCATAATTTATCTGGCTTTCTAATGGTGGCATAACAAACTTCCATTATGCTTGTCAACCTCAACACCTTGAGAAACATGCTGAAATAGACACTACTCTGTGCTAAATACAGTGTTATATAGTACATCATTTGATAGATTAAAATAGTGGGTTCCTATTTATTATAAGTAATTAGTATAAAATACAGAGATTTCTATTTACAATATGTGTAAAAGAAGATGTGACAATTAGGTCTGGTTTTCTAGATTATGATTTCATAAACATAACATTGAAGGCTCTTAAAGTACACTTTGCTTTAATAACACCTATATTATAATGAGTAAATTATGTTAAACCTGTACCACTCAGAGGAATTTTAAATAAATTAAAGAATAACTAGATAAGAAAGGTTGTAGCTCTGATGATAATAAGATGTTTTTCCTTATAAAATCAACAACTTGAGAGATACATAATAATATAATTTAATTCCTTAATTATGCTTTGACACCAAGTTTTGAGTGCAAGTAACTGTACAGAATTGTGACATGCACTTTGACCTAACTGTGGAGAAACAGTCAAGAAATTTGTTCAGTTTTTGGTGATTTTTTTAAAATATTTATTGAACTAAACAATTAATTTCAAATGTATGGACCCATACTTGGTTTGTCTTAATTCAACTTGGGAATTATTGTGTGAAAGTTTTAATCTGATAACTTAACAACAAAACATTTAGAAATTGTTAACATTAAGTTAACCCCAAAATGAATGTTGAGAACAGTACATGTTTTTATAAAATAAAGCTCTGTAAGTGACCAGTGTTTGTCATCTTTGTGGTTCTTCGTGTTCTGTGAATGTACTGTTGTTATGTATTACCACATGTATGATTATCCTGAACACTACCAGTCTATAGAATCTGACACTTGATTGATCACAAACATACAGTTTAACATGTTGGAGTCAGTAATGAAACAGTTTATAGTTACAGGAATGATACCTGAACTTATAAAATATAGATAAATATTTTAGTTTAGTCTAAATACTGACATTTATAAATATTTATTTACCTCTAGATAGAACAGGAACAATAAACTATTGATGTTAATTAACATGTTAAAATGGACAAATTATTAGAAGATTTTATAATATTTAACCACTTCCAGTTATAAAATATCTAACAGTGAAACCAGGAAGTAACTTTGTTTGGTATTACACCATACTATCATATTTCTAGATATAACTTTAGACTTTATCTTCTTAAAACATCTCTTGAATGTGGTATGTAACCAACAATTTGTTTACAGAGCTGTCCTATCTAGGTAGAAAAGTTTTAATAAAGTGTTAAACTTAGCTTTATCTTTAGTGTTTGTGTTGATTATATCAGAACATTAAAATATATTTAGATGTTAAACAAAGTTTTGTGTTATATATATTTATTATTAACCAATTTGTTACATCATTTATACATCTATTTCAGATGTAAAGACCAGTATGAACACCTGTTATGGAAGTCAGGTTCATGGTTATCATGTTATAAAACAAGAAGGTCATAAAGAAGACATAAAATCACCAAACAACAATATTAGTGGAGAAAGAAAGTTAGGTGGAAATAACCTAACAACATGTAATATATATCAGAGTGATGATAAACTATACAGTTGTAGAAAAAGTTTTGATAACCTAATGCATCAAAAGATAATACAGTCTGTAGAGAAACCATATCAATGTACAGTCTGTGGAAAACACTTTGAGAGAAATAAGCATTTAAAACAACATCAACGCATACACACTGGGGAGAAGCCTCACAGCTGTACAGTGTGTGGAAAACAGTTTGTTACAAACAGTACCTTAAAAGTACATCAAAGAATACACACTGGAGAGAAACCTTACAGTTGTACAGATTGTGAAAAACATTTTGCTAGAAATAGTGAATTGAAACAACATCAAAGAAGACACACTGGTGAGAAACCTTATAGTTGTACATATTGTGAGAAACAGTTTGCTACAAATAGTGATTTAAAAACACATCAAAGAAGACACACTGGTGAGAAACCTTACAGTTGTGCAAATTGTGGAAAGCAATTTGGAACAAACAGTGAATTAAAAATACATCAAAGAATTCACACGGGAGAAAAACCTTATTGTTGTACATATTGTGGAAAACAGGTTGGAACAAACAGTGAATTAAAAAACCATCAAAGAAGACACACTGGTGAGAAACCTTACACTTGTACATTTTGTGGAAAACAATTTGGAACAAACAATGAATTAAAAGTGCATCACAGAAGACACACTGGTGAGAAACCTTACAGATGTTCAAATTGTGAAAAACACTTTGGAACAAGCAGTGAATTAAAAGCACATCAAAGAATACACACTGGGGAGAAACCTTACAATTGTACACTTTGTGGAAAACAATTTGGAACAAACAATCAATTAAAAGTACATCAAAGAAGGCATACTGGTGAAAAACCTTACAGTTGTGCAAGTTGTGAGAAACAGTTTGGAACAAAGAGTGAATTAAAATCACATCAAAGAATACACACTGGTGAGAAACCTTACAGTTGTACAGATTGTGAAAAACAGTTTGGAACAAAGGGTGCTTTAAAATCACATCAAAGAAGACACACTGGTGAGAAACCTTACAGTTGTACAGATTGTGGAAAACAGTTTATAACAAATGGTGAATTAAAGATACATGAAAGAATACATACTGGTGAGAAACCTTACAGTTGTACAAATTGTGAAAAGCAGTTTGGAACAAACTGTGAATTAAAAACACATCAAAGAATGCACAACAATGTGAAATCCTTAAAATTGAATAGTGTGTGCAAAACAGTTTGTATCGAACTATAATACACACTGTGGAGAAAAGTATAAAAGATTACAAACTTGGTAGAAATCTTGTGGTTCTGGAGTTTGTAAAAAGAATGTTTAATTTGCTGGTACTTAAAATTCTGTACTTGGCATTAAGGATGAAGTGGGAAAATCTGGTTTTCATATGAAGTGTTCACACAGCACAAGTTGTTCAGTCTTGTATTATTAAAATTTGTAGGAAGTTTTCCCTTAAATTAATAGCACCTAACACATTTTACTGAAGTATGTTCCCTGGTCCAACCACCCTTATAGTTAAATAAAGCATCCTAGTTTAAAGTCACTTCACTAAAAAATATATTCTGATACTGTGCTCTCCCTCTATTCACAGGATTAGCTTTTATCATTTTGTGCTGCCCTCTGTTTGCAGACTTATTTGAATACATGCTACAAACCTTCATCATCCCTCTTTTGGAATCAAAAACATGTCTGTCATGCAAATCATTATGGTCACCTCTCCACCAATAGAAGAGCACTATATCATGTGACACTCTCAATGCATTACTACTGAACTGTCACTTCCCATTTAGCAGTGCTTGAGTGCAGACATCTGTCTTTAGAACACTGATTATCTGTGAATTTAACTTCATTTCATTTTATTTGAGAATGTTTTATTTACTCATGCATTTATCCCTGTTGTAGAATATAACTTGAATTCCGAAGTCAGTTTTACCATTTTAAATGCATATCACTTGTCATGTACTACACCTTTAGCCACAGGTGAATGCAACCTTTGGGAAGTCTGCTGACCTATGTTTATGGGGATGGAAACAGTCCTTCACATGTGGGAAGTCTACTGACCTACGTTTGTGGGGATGGAAACAGTCCATCACATGTGGGAAGTCTGATGACTTATGTTTGTGGGGATCTGCTAAAGGATGAGTTTTAACCTTCCTGTTCATTGTGCCTCTGCACAATTTCTCACTTGGATGTTTCTTTACCACTCTTTGTATTGCCTCACTCTGCTTCCTGTCCTTAGCTTTTCATAGGAACCCTGTAGTTTTCTGGGAACCTCTTATCTTCCACTGTAGGCTGTATGTTGTCTTTGGCTCTGGTTCAATACATGTAGTTCACTTTTCTTTAAAAGAATTTTTGAATTATGACACTATTTTTATAGACCCATTGCCCAGCTCTTTATGTACTGAACTTTCTTAAGGCCTTGTTTTACAGTGTTTCTTGTGTGATATAGTTACTGTATCCTTGGAGTCGTGGGTTGCCCAGCTCTGTATGTACTGAACTTTCTTATGGCCTTGTTTTTACAGTGTTTCTTGTGTGCTATAGTTACTGTATCCTTGGAGTCGTGGGTTGCCCAGCTCTGTATGTACTGAACTTTCTTATGGCCTTGTTTTTACAGTGTTTCTTGTGTGCAATAGTTACTGTATCCTTGGAGTTGTGGGTTGCCCAGCTTTGTATGTACTGAACTTTCTTATGGCCTTGTTTTTACAGTGTTTCTTGTGTGCTATAGTTACTGTATCCTTGGAGTCGTGGGTTGCCCAGCTCTGTATGTACTGAACTTTCTTATGGCCTTGTTTTTACAGTGTTTCTTGTGTGCAATAGTTACTGTATCCTTGGAGTTGTGGGTTGCCCAGCTTTGTATGTACTGAACTTTCTTATGGCCTTGTTTTTACAGTGTTTCTTGTGTGATATAGTTACTGTATCCTTGGAGTCGTGGGTTGCTTCTGTTCATCAGTGATATTGATATGCCATGTTGATCCCCATTGGAGCAGGTTGTGGCTCTGTGTCCAATCTCCTGAATTTACCCTTCACAGCTCTGCTTTCTGCTGAACTGCAATTTGCGATTTATTGTGTAGATACCTGGCATGCAGACAACAGTTCTAATGACTGTTCATCAGAGCAGCCATCTACTCTCTAATGTAGGGATATGAGATGTTCTATTAAAGGGTTTTTCTTCACAGGATCCCTTTTCTCATGGAGTTGCACGGTTTTACTCCTGCCAATTTGCCCATGGTATACCTTACAAGCGTCAGCCCTTCAGTCTGGCTTCCACACTGTATATTTTTGTTGAGTGATTTGCCCCTTTGTTTGGCATGTTCATACCCTTAGGCTGTACTTCCACACATTTATGGACAACTGGTTTTTTTTTTGCCCATTCCAAACAGAAGTTAACCACTCCTTTCCACAGCTGTGTGGGTAGGATGGTTGATTATATTGGAAGTGTATTTCATCCTCCCTCCCCAGCACCTTATACATCTGTGTGTTTTGTTCAACACCCATCTTAGTTGGGCCCAACATTCTCCTCTTCAGCTCCATTCTATGGATCTAGCTATGTAAAGAGGCCTGTATGCTCCCTTACTTACTACTGGTAAGATCCTATTGCTTTTGTGAAGGTGGCTAACTCTGGCATTCATACCTTTTGGCAGGGCTCCAATGTATTTACTTCATTTGGCCCTTCATGACCAGTAAAACCTGGCACAGGATTTCTTTGGTGCTTCTGTTCTCCTGCTCTTCTCTTTTATAAATGATGTGCATTGGTGGTTGGACAAAGTACATATATTGGTTAGAGTTACATGTGTTCATGGATGCCTGCATCCATTCAAGGCTTGGGTACATAGATTGACCACCAATGCCTTTTGGGTTCATTTACCTGTGGGAAAAATGTTCTCTTCACATCCACATCCTAAGAACTTCCATCACTTTTGTTTGATAAAATGTCATATTCCAGGTGCATTCAAGCTGGTACCAGATTGGGTTTTTCTAACAGAATGGTGCATACGCCTTGCTTTCTTTTTCTCAGGAACCTTCACTTCTACATCATTTTAGATCCTGCTCTGTGGTGAGTGGTACCTAACCAGATATTCTATCTGTACTTGGAATGAATTCCACTAAAACAGCTATAACAATTTGCAGACATCTTGCTATCAAATTCACACTATAAGCAATGTTGATTCTTATACATTTTCCACAGCTATGTGCACTCACCCTTGAGATGGGATGTTTCACAAGTACACTTAAGTGTAAATTCCTAGTCATTATCTGCCTATCACTTCTACACCTCAGTTGAATAAATCATTATTGTCTGCTTTTAAAACTAGGGTTTTGTGATCATCCCTTGCACAGTTTCAGGTGTTACTGTCCCTCTGGACTCACATTTCCAGTATTTGCATCTTTTTAAGTCATAGGTCAGTAGTAGCTCATACAAAGAGTCACATGATAAAGTGCTCTCCTAGTTATTTAGAGGTTACGCATGACAATTTACACGTTGGAACATTGTATTCCAACAGAGGGATGATGAATGCTTGTATCATTCATGGGTTAAAGAAAGTTTGCAAATAAAGGACAAAATAAAATGAAAAATACTAATCTTATTACAGAAAGAAAATTCTTATTGTAAATACATTTTCATTTTTGAAATTTCTGTTTCCTCGTCTTACCATTAAATATAGAAAAGACACCACTATGTAACAAAATGTTTACTTTTTCTTGTTCCTGAGCAGAAAGTATTATTTCCCAATTGCTTATGCCTAAATTAATGGAAAAGACCTATTTTTCTCTTCAGACTGTACTTTTGTGACCTGGGTAACGAAATTTTCAAATTTACCCATTTTCCAGAACATTCCAGGTAGATTCATTGCTGAGTAGCTGTTAGAGAATTTTCCAGAACTTTCCATAGTAATATAACAGGGACTCACTACTTCAGTTTAGTTCAAACTGCTTAAGTGAACACACAGACCGATCTGATTTTATCAAAGATGGCATCAAGAAGCTGCAAGCATTCTCCAGATGCATTCTGCAAAATACAGTCGTGAAAAATTTGAGACACCCTATGAAAATCTGTGTATTTTTGTAACATTTTTGGATAGATATATATTTAATCTCAATTTTAACAATACTGAGAGATTATAGGAATATAACTAAACAATTAAAACTGAAGAAAAGACTTTTCAAGATCTTCCGTAAATGTAATTCTACAAAAATGCATATTCTGAGGAAAAAGTTAGGACACTCTACCCTTTTGGCTGAAATAACTGCAGTGAGACATTTCTTGTAGTCATCTACCAGTTTCTGACATTGGTCTGAGATAAAGTCTTTTCTTCAGTTTTAATTGTTTAGTTATATTCCTATAATCTCTCAGTATTGTTAAAATTGAGATTAAATATCTATATAATCAGTGATATCGAGAAAACCTGTGAACCTTCATTGACTGAAGTTCGAAATGTTATATTCGCTCTTCTACATAAAATATTTTCTCAACCCAAACGAGCCATTTTTGCATATATAAATAGCTATATATCCAAAAATGTTACAAAATTACACAGGCTTTCATTGGGTGTTAACTTTTTCACATGACTATATGTGCCCAATTTATCAAAACAAGAGAAAAGGTACTCTGTAACAGCATCTGCTAAAGTGTGTGAAGCCTACAAGGCATATTTTGGCATGCCTGTCGGGGATCAAGACAAATCCTGGACACCTCATTTTACCTGCAAGTACTGCAAAAAACCTTTAGAAAGTGAAATGGACAATTTTTCCTTGCTTGAACAGTAAGATTTCATATTATAAAAATTTTATACTTTTTAGAATTTAAATATCTTTTAATTTATTTTCTTCTTTAAATTTCCGAGAGTATAGAAAAAGTTGTGGATGAAATAAATTTATTCTTCATAATATTTTTAAATAATTTGCTCTTTTGCAGAATGGTACAGAGGGGAAAAGAGAGCCATCAAGTTCTCTGTTCCAAGAATTTGGTATGAACCCACTGACCACTTAAGCAATTGCTACTTCTGCATGGTGGAACCTTTCAAACATCAGGCTTACAAGAATGCATCTGGTATCATGTATCCAGACCTTCCATCATCCATCACCCCAGTGCCACACTACCCTGAGCTCCCTGTATTCATTCTGCCAGAGAGGAAGCAGCCACATTGAAAAACTGCTCACTTCTAAACACTTTTGAATAGCTTTAGAATAAATACATGTAAATCTTGATTCATGTTGTTTTATTCAGACCTTATGTAAAGGAAAATGTGCAAATTTGCCCATTTTTACATAGAAAATAGGTTAATTTCTAAATTTCATTATCCAGGTCACAAAAGCAAAGTTTGAAGGGAATAATGGCCATCTTCTGTACTTTTATAACATCAGCAATTGAGAAATAACACATACTATCTTGGAACAAAATTTGTGTTACATTGTATAATGCATGAACCCCATCAGTTCGTTTAACAAGTTAATAAACTTTATAGTTTGAGAAAAACAATTAGGATCAAACTGTTTATTTAAAACACACCAAAGAGGACATAGTGGTTAAAAACTTCACAGTTGGTCAGTTTGTGGAAAACAGTTTGTAACAAAGGGTTATTTAAAAATATGTCATATATCTACCACTGAGTTTCAAGTCTGTATTAGAAATTAAGGAGATTTGATACATGTAATGAATAAATTAAACAGTCTTTAAAGAAAGTAAAACAAAATATGCTTATACACATGCAGACACACAACACCTGTGTGTAATAAGTGTATAGCTCTGCAGCTTTCCATTTGTTACAGTAGAACTCAAACTATATTCAAGCATGAATTGGATTTAACTTAGAAAATACGTGCTTCAATCATTCAAGAAAGTGTGCATCATTTCTGTTACAATGACACATGGCATTCTTTGTCATTCTCTCACAGAATTTATTAGCTATGACATTATATAATCCACCCAACCAGCAGTTGTTGACTCTTTCAATATGCACATGTTGTGAAATCATTTTTATAGCAGTAGATATCATCTGTTATACAGAAATATATCAAATGAACAAGATTCTTGTATTAATATGATATGACTGTAACAAAAGGGGAATAGTATTGTAATAAATACAATTTTAAAATAGTTTCAACTTTATGTTAATACCGTGTTTCTCAAATAATAAGACCTAGTGTGATTTTTGAGGATAGTTTTAATATAAGTCCTAGTTAAGAGTGGCAGGAAGAGGAAAGAAATAAAAAAAAAATAATTTATTAATTAGTTTAATAGTTAGTTAATTAGTTTGTTTAAGTATTAATCAGTTAGTTTAATAGTTTATTTTAAATGGTTAGTTTAATAGTTTTTTATAATTTTTACTTTGTAACTTCATTTTTTTAATATATCAAAATAAGACATCCCCTGAAAATAAGCCCTAGTGTCATATTTTGGAGTGAAAATTAATATAAGCCCTGTCTTATTTTTGGAGAAACACGGTATTAGAGCTTGTATTGTTTTTTTCAGGTTTTAGTGTTCTTTGTAATATACTTATTTTTGGGATGTTTTTTATTTGAACTTCATTTGTAGTTACAATCTACTAATATAATTTTTTCCAAAATAAAACATTTTTAACCCACAAGAAGCAAGGAAAGAATTTTGTCTGTCACTGTTTGGTTCACTGTAACTTCCAAGTCAACTCCATGGGCATCTTCACATTTCACTGTATTAGATGAAGAAGACAGTAGGTTACTGTATGATGAAGGAATTCAAATTATTTTGTTACTTTAGTTTGTATACTTTCTTATTGTTAGTTGGTCTTGATGTTACCAGTCACTTCTTTTTAATTGGCATTCAATAATAATGTTAGTGGAAAATGGCATTAGTAATATGTAATGAGATAAACAAGGTAGACAAGTTGTGAGCAAATGGAAGTTCACCATGGAACTTCAAACTGAACAAAACTTGAAATAAAAAAACAGCTTGTACATTTGTGTAGCAGATGCGTTTTGTCAGATTTATTGATCATCACTGTTTCTTTCTGAATATGAAATATATAAACTAATTTCAACAGTGGTTAAACTTAAGTTGGCTGTCTCTGACTTGTACTAACAGAATAAGCTAATGAATTTTTAGCAGTTAAAAGTAGAACCAACAGAGATGACACGAAAACCAGAAATATCAGTTTAAATCGTTTAACTTTTAACAGGTTTATTTAAGGGTAGTTTAATAAAATGTCTAGTACACCATATTAAATAAGTAAGAAAATATTTATATTTGTGTATTTAATAATTTGTTTGTTTGTTTTGAAATTCGCACAAAGCTACTTGAGGGCTATCTGTGCTAGCCGCCCTTAATTTAGCAGTGTAAGACTAGAGATAAGGCAGCTAGTCATCACCACCCACCGCCAACTCTTGGGCTACTCTTTTACCAACGGAAAGTGGGATTGACCGTAACATTATAACGCCCCCACGGCTGGGAGGGCGAGCTTGTTTGGCGCGAACCTGCGACCCTCAGAAAATGAAGCGCACGCCTTAACGCGCTAGGCTATGCCATTTAATAACTACAATTAAGAACATTTTTGAAAATTCTATCTCAAACAGTGAAAATCCAGTGCTCATTTGTCAGGCTTCATAGTAAACATAATATTTCCTATTCAGAAACCATTCTTATCTAAATATGCTATTGTTAGAGAGACTGTTAAATTGTATTTAGACTTATTATCGCCCTTTAGTTAAGTATAGATTATTTGTGTTTGAAAAGTCACATTTAAAAGGTTTTACTTTTTGTTACCTGGAATATTAAAGTGAATTGTCAAAATGGCATTATTTTCGTCTGCCACGTCTTAGTGTAGTAGTTTCCGCGATTTTATAATAATGAAGCTCCGAAGGGGTCAGTTTGTATATAAAGCATAAATTATAAAAACAAAGAATTGGAAAGTAAAACAAAAAATAACAAGTGAATTTATGCATATTAAAATAAGTGTTAAAGAACCTCTATAAGGTACGTGATATTCACATTGTTTAAATTTTACACATTTCATTGCAGTTAATGTTGATGATGATGAATATTCTATAGAAAATAACATAGGATATTTTACCCGTTAAACATTTGTTATTCACTTAAGAGATTATGAAAACGAAATGTGAAAACTGTTAGATAATAAATTGTATTTCATTTGAAACACTACAAGAATAGAAATAATATTTTTTTTCTGCAACTACAAACATTTAGGAGCTTTTTGGCACGAAATACGCGAAAGCGATGTTAGATGCAAAGAAACCTGACAACCGGATATAATATGGTAAAATGTGTTGAATCATCCCTGCTCTAGAAGAAAGTTTTACGTGTGATTCCTAACAAAATGAAGTTAAGTGTTCAGATCGTATGCATGCAATTTCGTAATAATGATGGATCAATGGTATCTGGGTATTTTGCCCTGGAGGGTCAGGTTCTCTTTGACCTCTTCCTCCAAAAAGATATGTGTCCCGCGCTGGGCAAGGAGCCCAGGTTTCCTGGGTTTGTGCCAAGTTTCCCCAGGTCTACTAGCCAACTAGTATTGGTTTGGTTTTGAAATTCGCGCAAAGCTACACGAGGGCTATCTGGGCTAGCCGTTCCAAATTTAGCAGTGTAAGACTAGAGGGAGGGCAGCTAGTTATCACCAACCACCGCCAACTCTTTTACCAACGAATAGTGGGATTGATCGTAATATTATAGGTTTAAACGACAAACATCTTTGGTGTAACGGGGATTCGAATCCGCGACTCTCAGATTACAAGTCGAGAGACCTAACCACCTGGTCATGCCGGGCCAAACATTATGAAGCCATATTCTTGACTCTGACATACTTTTACTGTTTTCAAAGCACATAACGTATGTACATCCTAAATATTAGAAGACTCGAACTTGGGACGTTATTGGATATAAAAACATACCCAATTCCCTTCTTAATATCTGTGGTTCGGTCACTTCTATATGTGTTGGACGAAGTTTAAACTTTTGAAGCAACTATCTCCACAGATATTGGTAAACAAGGACTGAATATTTAATCAACAATACTGACGACTTATTATTTATATGTAGCAATAAATCTACTAAACACTTTCACGTAATACAAAGTACATAAGATCGACTGCTAATATATTATTCAGAAGCACAGAATGCGCCTAATATAACAGCACTAAATTTATATCTGGATTTGTTTCTACACTTATAGACATTTGAACATGTGATACTAATATGCAAAATTAAAAGTAGTTTTCCTATAGACAGCAATCTGGTTTATATTTTAGTATCACCAATTGTAATATCACACTAATTGTTTTGCTTTATAGACACTTCCACTTGGAAAGAGAAAAACATAGTTTAAACATTTATACAAATTCATTTTTGTGGTAAGCGTGCATACATTGTGATGTTTTGTATGCTTTCATACATAATAATGACAAAAACGGAAAAGCAAGTCCCCATACAGTCAACGTTTGAACATAAGTTCCTATGATGACGACAAACCTACTTGAAGTAAAAATGTATCTCAAGATGGCTGGTGTGGGTATTAAAAATTTAATTAAAATAAAGTCCAGAACAACGTTTCGACCTTCTTCAGGTTAATTAAAACAAGCTACACTTCCAAATAATTAGTTTGCACCTAACGAACTTGTTGATTGACTTAAGAGGCTCTTCCTCTGGTTTAAGGTTTTGTAAAGTGAGTCACATTTGTGGCTGAACAGAATGTAAATCTTGAAACTTGTATTGGTAACTTGGTGTACGTTTTGGACAACATTTGTGATATCCACTTTAAAAACATATGGATCACATCTCTGTACTTTAATACGTACACCAGCCGTCTTGAGAATACCCAAGTTTATATAATCATGATTATTCTGTGTTACAAAAAACAAAAAACTCGTTTAAATATTTTTGCAACCAACCGTAGTCCAGTTGAATGTAACAAAATCTAAACATAAATTATTTCTTTCGGAAAACTTAAACAATTTTCATTTTCTTACTCCAATTTTTGCAGCGTTGAGAGGAGAAACAGGAAATGATTTTAAATTAACCTGGTTGTGACTGTAATTAAAGTTACAATCATGATCCCTGTGTAACAAGACATTTTAATGTATGGTTATTCTACAAATATCACATTAAAACATCAAACTATCAGATTTTTCCTTCAGTAATGAGGCCGAAAAGATGTTTGGGTAACGTTCTAAAACACCGTGAAAACGGACAACAAATATAAACGGTCTTCGTAGTACATGTCGACTGGATATCTTACAAAGCTACACGAGGTCTGTCTACGAAACAGTTACTAATTTAAGTCTGTTACCAGAGGGATAGTAGCTAGACAACATCACTAACGTAAACTCTTGGAATACTATTTTAGTTATGAACAGTGAGGTTAACTGTAGATCATAATGCTACGACGGATGAAGAGTCGAGCATATTCGTTCATGGAAATTTAAAATATTCCATGCTCCAAAATTCAATGGTGTGCTTTTTGATTGTTTCCAGTATCCAATTTCCTACGTATATACACATACATTTAACATCTCGTTAAATGATCAGTGAACTGCCATGTATTATGGCATTTCATCTTAGTTATTATAATTTTTCATCTTCTTCTCCAAAGTAATATTTACTGTTTCTAAAACAACAGAAATAATGAAGAAATGTATATTTATGAACATGCGTGGTTATATAGTTTAAAATCGTAAACCTAAAAATCTACTGAGAATGATAAAGTGTACAAGTAAGGTATTCAATTTTAAATGTATCAGGTCATCCCATAAGTAATGTCCAAAAATTTAATACAGAAAGTGTACCATCATTTCTGTCTTTGTAGAAGGCTTTAATGACCAAAATATTGTAGTAGAACACGTATAAAAATGTTCAGACAAATAGAAGAAACTAACCCAACTACACATTTTCAGACCATTTATTAAATAAACCCTCATGAAGATGGATGTGTCTGAAGAGCATATAAAGTTTCATGAAAAGCAATAGTACAGCAGAAACTACATGAAACATTCAAGGTGTTTATGGTGTGGAGTCTCTCAATGAAAGATGATGCTGAAGGTGGTTTCAGAAGCTCAGATTAGGTGACTGCAGCTTAAGTGGTGTGCTACATTGAGGTCATCCTGTTGAGTTTAATGATGTCTTGCTGCTGGCTGCACTTGATGAAGATTGTGCTGTAACAGTTGAAGAACTAGCACAGAAGCTTAATTCAACCCATTCAACAGTTCATGGTCATCTTCAACAGTTTAGAAAGGTGTCAAAATTTAGAATATGGGTTCCCCATGATTTGACAAAGCCAACCTTAGAACATGATGGAGCATTTGCACTTATCTGCACTCTCATAAACATAACTCACCTTTTTTGGACAGGTTAGTGACTGAAGATTAAAAAATGGATATATTATAAAAATATTAAGCACCACAGACAATAGCTTGGTACAGGTAAACTGGCAAAGACACAGCCCAAAAAAAGACCTCCACCCTAGGAAAGTCTTTTTAACATTTGGTGGGGTATGGTTGGTGTGATCCACTTTGACTTGCTGCCACCCAATGTAACAATTACATGAGACTTTTACTGTCAACAGTTGGAGCACTTACATGTTGCAATGAAAACAGAGAGACCTGCTTTGGTCATTTGTAAATGTATGTTACACCAGGATAATGCATGGCCCCAAACAGCAGGGATCACATCTGCAAAGATTAAGGAGCTAGACTGGGAAAAACTTCTATCCTCTTTATTCTCCAGATCTTGCCACATCTGATTATCATCTATTCCAAAGTTTGCAGAACTATCTTGATGGAAAAGATACCAAACTACCCCTCTCTACATTCTTTTTCACCAAAGCCCAAGAATTTTACAGAAGTGGCATTCAAAAGCTTGTGAATCATTGGCAGGAAGTAATCAATAATAATGGAACATACATTTTTGATTAAATAACATTAAAATGTTTGAAGTTGTTTCTCTTTTTCTCCACCTAAAATTGGACATTACTTATGGGATGACCTGATATATGTTTATTCATGTCTTCATTCATTTGAATGAAAACTCTCCATATTTACTTAAGTATAAATTTTAAAAGCATGGTTATTTTATAATTCATTATAGATTTAGTCATTCCCTGTCTTATAACTGGTATAAACATGGATATAAGCTACTTTATTACAATATAAATTAATTAGTATAAAAATCTTCACATATCTATGGGGTTTTAAAGTCTATTCTACTTCACTCCGTAGTAATCTAAATATGTGTGTTGTGATATTTAGTTGAATTCGTTGTTGATATTACAACATAATGTTTTGTGACAAAATGGGACCTACTGGTCCATTTCAACTTTTCTGCACTCTGTCATTCAAATATTTATAAAGCTTTCATTTAAAATAATTTAAATTTACTGCCTGTATGTCAGAAACAAAGCCATTTCAAAGGACAACAACTGTGACAAAGAAATAAAACTGTCTTATTTCAAGATAACTCCAGCCTTACAACTTATGTTCCCCTAGTCCAATTGTTAAATATGTTAACAATATCAATTCCCTTTACATTCTTAAACATTTTAGTCAGATTACCCATAACTCTTATTTTTTGTTAATCAAGAGAAAATTTAAGATATTTCAACCTCTTTTCATATGATAACCCTTCTCATCCAAGGCACCATACTGATAACCCTTCTCTGCACCCTTTCCAGTAGCTTGATCTCTTTCCTAACCAGTAGCCTGTACAATACAATTATAACCTCTTTAGAAATGTATTTAATAATTCTGTAGATATAGTCTAAAATCCTATTTGCCCAACCACTACCAACATCACACTGTTTGTATGACTTCAAAGACTGGCTGACTATTATATAACAATCCCTTTATTCTATGACACTGTACCACTACCAACATCACACTGTTTGTATGGCTTCAAAGACTGGCTGACTATTATATAACAATCCCTTTATTCTATGACACTGTACCACTACCAACATCACACTGTTTGTATGGCTTCAAAGACTGGCTGACTATTATATAACAATCCCTTTATTCTATGACACTGTTCCACTACCAATATCACACTGTTTGTATGGCTTCAAAGACTGGCTGACTATTATATAACAATCCCTTTATTCTATGACACTGTGCCACTACCAACATCACACTGTTTGTATGGCTCAAAAACTGGGTGACTATTATATAACAATCTCTTTATTCTATGACACTGTACCACTACCAACATCACAGTTTGTATGGCTCAAAGACTGGCTGACTGTTATATAACAATCTCTTTATTCTATGACACTGTACCACTACCAACATCACACTGTTTGTATGGCTTCAAAGACTGGCTGACTATTATATAACAATCCCTTTATTCTATGACATTGTTCCACTACCAACATCACACTGTTTGTATGGCTTCAAAGACTGGCTGACTATTATATAACAATCCCTTTATTCTATGACACTGTTCCACTACCAACATCACACTGTTTGTATGACTTCAAAGACTGGCTGACTATTATACAACAATCCCTTTATTCCATGACACTGTTCCACTACCAACATCACACTGTTTGAATGGCTTCAAAGACTGGCTGACTATTATATAACAATTCCTTTATTCCATGACACTGCTGAGGTTATACCTATAATTAAAATTATGGTAATCCTCATGCATTTATTACAATTAAAATCCATCTACCATTTACTTATCTGACTCAGTAAATGATCTAAATTAACAGTATTCTATTCACAGCCAGAAACAACCAATACCTTAATTAATATCACGTGTAAAGTAATTTATTGACTACTCCATCTGTGTCACTGATGTTAATTAAAAACCGATAGATCCCTGTGGTAAACCACTTGCAACTTTAATACTTTTCAAATTATTTCTTAAAATTGATACACCAAATCTATACCCATACCCTCATCTATATAAGTAATAATTTTCAAAGAATGTAAAAGATTTATGAAGCAAGATTTTCTCTTAGTGAAACCATGTTGACTATTGAATAAATTATAAACTTTGTTAAATAACTTTACAAAACATCAATCAGTTTTTGCAACTGATGTAAGATTAATGGGTCTATAATTATTGGAACAATGTTAACTACTTCATGAAAAGAGGATGGCATTAACTACCTTTCATTTCTTCGGTTGCTGCTGACTATTCAACAAATGATAAAAAATAATAGAATTTGGCTCACGTATCCTATCTTTAACCTCCTTAAAAAACCTTGTGGATATGTTATCTAGCCCTGAAGCCTTATCATGTTTTAAACTTGACAATATTTTGTCTTAATCAATTCATGATTAATGCACTTATCTTGTTTGATTTTGTTTTCATTTATCAACTGCTCAAGATGTGGAATACTGCTTAAATCTTTGTTAACAATAACTGAAGAAAAAACAAAATTGAATAACCCAATTATCTTATAATCATCAAACACTATCCCTCCTTTATCATCCCTCAAGGACACCTGTTCCTAGTCTAACATTTTGTTTACCTTTGAAGTATTTAAAGAACATCTTACTGTTAATTCTTATATTTTCAGCCAACATTTTCTCATACATTTTTTATGTTCTAATTCCCTGTTTCACCAACTTTCTTGATTTCCTATAATCTCTTAAATATTCTATCATATCAGTAACATTTATGACGTTGAACTCTTTGTAGACCAACCTGTTTTGTTTTTCACTTCTGGCTACTCTTTTCTTTCTACAAGGAATGTGTTTACCATGAATATTAAGTTTGTCCACTGTCTCCAAATAACCCAGCAGTCCAATTCACAACAGATAATTCTTGTTGCATTTCTTCATGGTTTGCCTTTTTGGAAACTTGTAACCAAAATATTATTATTTCTGATCTACACATATATCAAAACATTAAATTTACTAGATCTATGATCAGTTGCACTCAAAAGTTTCTCAACAGAAACTCAGTTGGTTTCATTAATTAGCTTATCTGAACAACCTTCCCCATCATGTACCACAAAGACTGCATCTCTGTTTGTTCCCTCTATTATATCTTCTGCTTTATCACTCGTATCTTCCACCTATGTCCCCAGATAGCATAATTTGATTCTTTTCTCCTACAGTTCCTACCTGCATGTTTTGTAAAGGAATCATCTATAAGGTATAACTACAGCATCCTTTTCTGACTTTTATTTTTTAAAAATAGCATACATAGTTATTAATAAAATCTATTTAGACTGATTTATAACCTATCTGTAAGTTATAATTGTATAAGCTAAATTTAGAGACAACAACCTAATGTCCAGACTGTATTTAATAAAACAATGTACCTACCGTCTTACAATTACTAGCAAGTTAAAATACCGTTACACATTGCACCTAAACCTATCTTAACAGAGTATTAAAACTTTTACTGTCTTATTTTAATTAACCAAAATTTCGATATCTAAATACTTTGTGTTATTTAAAACTAATTACAACAAATTATAATTTAAATTATTAAAAAATTGTGAAATCTGAGATAGCTTAAATTTTCAACGTTCTCCATTATCGGTTGCGCCCCCTACTACTACAGTACTCTAACAGTTTATTTATAGTATGTATAATATATAGCAAATACTTTTTCTAATTTCAACGCTGGTGAAAAAAAGGAAAAGAAACAAGAAATCTTTAATATATACATACAATCAAAAATCTTATAATTTTGCTGCCGTGTTGTTACGTTCCATACAATCGAAATTGAATCTATTTGGCTGTAATGCGCATGCGTTTGACTTAATTGAAACAACCACTGAATGTGAGTTTAGTGAGTTATTGTAATATTAATTAACTATTTTGTGTTATTATGTTAATTTAATATTGAGATCATTTGATTAAAGTATTTTTATTTGTGTACGTATTTTAATTAATTCATAAATAATATTACTTCTGTCTTTTACTACTGCATGTTATTAAAATAATGCTTCCAAATTGTAATATCAGTAACACTAATATGTAATACAATAGGTATATTGTTGCTATAGCATTCAGTTCTGGTGTTAATCTTTGTCACTGGCCATTATTTTCGGTAATTTGTTATCACTATAAATAAAACTACCCAGACAGCAGGTATAAGTTTCAAAATAAGAACGAGAACATTTTTATTTGTAACGAACTTAAAAGTGTAAGAAAACGCAAAAAAGGTGAACAAATAAATAATTTATTTAATTTAAATCAAAACTGAACTTATAGATAGTTGCAAGTCCAATGAAATTACTTACCAAAAGAAATAACAAGTGCCTGGCAGTACTTGATAGAACTTTTAAGGAATTATACCACGTAAATATCACTATTAATTTATCACCAACTTTAAGAAATAAATGGCTTAAGAAAATGAACCACAAGAATTAAAATTCCCAATTCTGAAAACACAAAATATCCAAAACTTAAAAAAAGTTTAAAATCAATAAGAACATACCCAACAATCAGCTGTAATTTATTTTAGCTGCATATCATGAACTAAACTAAGCTTAAAACTTTGAGATTAGTAGCAATATAGAGCAACAAACAGCAATAAGCTGTTTTAAATGCATCTCATATGAACTAATTTATCTTAGCTGAAGACATGATTTTTATATAGTGTTTATGTAACTTGTAAGTACAAATATCTTGTTGAAGTTATTTTGATGTATAGAAAATTAACTGAAACTACCAGTAATTCAGCTCATGAATGACTTGAAAGTATTTCAGTAGTTCCAGTTTTGGTATATTTGTTATGTGAGATATAACTGGTCAATAAGACTGAAAACCTACTCTACAGTCATTACATATAGTTAATATAAAACATGTCAGTAAAGGCTGTATTGGTCTCTTACTAGGTCACAATTTTAGTATAAAGATGTGAAAAGACCAAATTTATATTTTAATATAAAAGTTATCGATATAATATAAATTATTATATTTGTATTTGTTGAAGACTATATAACTTTTTAAGAATATAACTTTCTAATTCTTAATTTATTTCACTGTAGTCTAACTGCAAGGTTTGGTAAAAACATAAAGGTTAAGCTTCTGTGTAACCATGGAAGTGTTAAAGATGAAGGTTGAACCACTTTCTGATGTGAAGCAGGATGATTTGTTGGATATGAAACTCATAAAAAAAGATGAACCTGTCACAATAACTAGTAGTAAGTCTGTATATTTATAACTTGAATATTGTGTTGTCACATAAAGAGTGTGAGTTATTTTAATATAGCTGTATGTCTACATTTTTGTCATTGATTCAGTTTCTTAGTTTTATTGTACAATTTTATTGGATTTATATTAATAATTTGACAAGTGAATGAGGTTAAATCTGAGTGCTTTCATCATACGTACTAACAATTCTCTACATTTCCACCTGACTTACTAACTGTTGTATGCATCTTGAAATAACACCTTGCTCTCTGTTTGACTGTGGAAAGTAAGTGATGATTTTCTGGCACACGTTGATAAAGATTTGGATCAAATAGTGACTTTAAAAGGGTCCATTACATATTTCACTGTTGTTTAATGTAACAATCAGCAATAATGAATTAGGATCTAATTAGATATACAAGGATCCCATCAGTGTATTTAAGTATGAATAAATGTGTAAAGATCCCAATGATTATTAGATGAATGGATTTCCATGTGAGTGTAAAAAATTCCTTGTTATTTAAACAGAAAATTTGTGGTGTAATTATAATTAAACATTTAACTGAGTTTTTAGCCTGTGTTAGAATTCAGGAAACTGGACATATTTTCTGAAAAAAAAATGTAACACAGTCTTTGTTTACAAAGGAGAGTAAAAAGAGATGCATCTCAGAACAGCTGGTGTGGGTATTAACACTTTCACGATCAAAGCAGAGAACAACGTATTGACCTTCCTTGGTCATCTTCAGGCCAAAACATTGTTCTCTGCTTTAATAGTGAAAGTAATAATGCCCATACCAGCCATTCTGAAATACATTTTTATTTCATGTGGGTTTCTTGTTATCAAGAAAAAGATGTGTTTATATATTTGTTGATACATAGTCACTTCTTTTGAGTCAGAATACAGTTTCACAGCTTTCTGGATTCTCTTCTGTTGACCTTTAATCAAACATGAACTGAATTTAACTGACAAACAAGGAATGCCTCAATTGTGCAAGAAGAGGTGTATCCCTTCTTTTCTAATGGTCTCATGACATTATTAGTCATTCTTTAACAGAGTTCCTTGGCTTTGATATAAAGATGTCATCCACCGATACAGCATAAGATAATTCAGTTGTTGACCCATTCAACATCTACATACCACAAAATACTTTCATCAAGAGTAGATACTGTTACATAGAATATAAAAATTTCAGTTTTCTTAACCATGTGTTCATGTCAAAACTGGATACAGACAGAACAAATGAAAACAATGTTGGATTTGTTATACTGATAAAACTGAGTAATTAAACATATGATATTGTTTCACATCAGAATGGCAACAGTCTTGTATTCTATCTTAGTTCTTTTCTCAGCATAGTTTGGATATATCTGAATATAAACACCCACTGACTACAAAACTTAGATTTACCCCATACCCACCCAAAACTACTTGAAACACTAGTCCACAGAAGTCTAGTCCACAGTAATCCTCATATTTCAGTCTCTTTTTCTGAAGGAGACAAAACACTGTTGTCTAATGAACTTGAAGTAAAGAAGCTTATCTTAGTTTAATTGTAACACTTTAGGTTTAGCTAAATCATGGTTTAATTCAGGTTGATCTTTGGAGTAATTATGTACATAAAGATTATTGACCATCAGATTGTGCTGTACATGGTGTTGTCCAGTGAGTACATCTGGCACCACAAGTAGAAACAAGTAAACCATATCAGTCTTGTTTGTTCCATAAATTGTCCTTTGGCCCTTTAAAAAGGTGAATATTTATTGATATCAGTTTATCTTTATCGATATTCTCCTCCTTGCTCACAGTTGATATTTCACATATGGTCCCTTTCTTTTAGTGTTCAACCCAAATGTCATAATTATTTCTATCCTTCACTTCAACTGTCAACTGATTAACTGTTATTTTGGGTACTTGACCAACCCCATCATGTGTGTCCTTTCTATGGTTGTTGTCACTGTAGTTGTATGTCAGACTTTGCTGACAGAAGCTGATGAACATAACAAATGATGTCTTGTTCCTTTATTCAGTGGAAACACCATTACTTGTAAAATTAACCCACCCAAACTATAGTTTATGAAGTAGCAGTATTTGTTGATTGATTATTAAACAGCCCCAGTAATTTTATTACAATTTACAGCTTTTACAGTAAGATTAGTTTTTTATAATAAATACAATCATTATCAAGTGAACAAGTTTTAGTATTTAAATCATTATTGCAAATCTAATAATGTATTTAAATTTTAGAGTTTATTGTAGTTACTTAATAGTGTAAATATCAACATGTATAAATTTTACTGATTATTTGTGTTTGGCTAAACAAAAACTACAACGATGAATAAGTATAAAACAAAAACTACAACGATGAATAAGTATAAAACAAAAACTACAACGATGAATAAGTATAAAACAAAAACTACAACGATGAATAAGTATAAAACAAAAAACAGAAAGAAACTGTGGAATATTTTCATGAAATATTTTTATTTTTAGGAAAGTGTGTGAAGAATTAGTTATTAAAGGAATACAGAGTATTTGTTAATTGTGGGTTTGTTTGATTTTGTTTATAAAGATTCTCTGATTTTTTTTCTGTTTTTGTGTCAGGTTTGTGTTTTAGTTCTTGGACATTCTGTTCAGAAAAAAACTATTTAGTTTTACTCATATACTCATGAAGTTGGAAAAGGGTTTTTGGTGTTATTTTAACCTGATCTTCAAATTACATTCTGTTTCACTGTATAAAAGACTGGACAGCTGGTCTAGTGTATTTTGTAAATGTTTCCTAGTGACAACTGACAATATGCATGGCAGTCTATGCTCAGAACCTAACTTTTTTGGAAATCAGTTCTCTTCTATGCACTCTTATATAACATAATAAATCATAGAGTAGCCTGTACTTTTAAATACATCACATAGGTTTTGAAGAACAAATTATATCAAATCTTGTTATAGACAAACCTACATTATTTGTACTTCTAGTCCCAGGAGAAGCTGATTCATTAGAAGAAAGTTCTCTGTGTACAGTTATGAAGTTTGATGTAACAAGAGAGGAACAAGAAGAAAAGTGTGATGTAACATCAGATAAAAGTGAGGTAATTAAACATATTATAGTTATTAAAGATAGTATGTTGTGTAACTGTGTCTTTATGGACTTTGTTTGTGTTGTATAAAACTAGTAATGTTATATTACTAGTACTCCACTCATATAACACTCTTGTGTACTTAATGTACATCATAATTACAATAAATGTTGTTCTTATGTCTTAGCATGCCAGGCATCCAATGTTTTCTGAGTAGATGCATGTTAAATGGCATTAAATATTATATGGCATGACCATTCAACATGCCTCTTGTCATATTCCATTAACATTTCTCTTGGAAATGGCACTCTGAAACTATACATATTAGTCCATTCAGGGTAAGTATCCTTGATCTGAAACTATACATATTAGTTCATTCAGGGTAAGTATCCTTGATCTGAAACTACACATATTAGTCCATTCAGGGTAAGTATCCTTGATCTGAAACTATACATATTAGTCCATTCAGGGTAAGTATCCTTGATCTGAAACTATACATATTAGTCCATTCAGTGTAAGTATCCTTGATCTGAAACTATACATATTAGTCCATTCAGTGTAAGTATCCTTGATCTGAAACTATACATATTAGTTCATTCAGTGTAAGTATCCTTGATGGCTAATTCCTTCACTACATGTGTATCTTTCAACTTTTATAATGGCAGCTTTGTCCTTTTTCTTCTTACAATTGGATTATCCAAGGTTTGTCTGCCTCAGACTCTCTGCTTTCTTGTTTAATTCACTTTGATCGTCTATGGTTGTAGTTTCAAATCAGAATTTTAAAATGTTTCTGCCAGCATTTATCAAAACCCTTTTTTGTCAGTTTCAGTCTAATATTGATACTCTATCTTTAATATCATTCATTTTTAATAATAAGTCACATATCTCATCATGATATTATCTAATGTCTTGTAAGTTTCAGTTTATCCTTCCTGTAAAAGTTGTACTAAGTGTAAGATAGCTATTCTCTCAAATCTCATCTGATATAACATGATATTTTCCAAGCTTTTCATATCAAAACTAACATAAATATTTTTATCAAATGATTTTTTGAAGGTTACCATTTTTTCTTGTAAACAGTCTAACAACCGAACATACTGGGTAAATGGTATGACATCAGCAATTACCTACTTATCTCCAGATAGTATGAAACTTCCTTCTTCAGTTAAAATCATACTCACTTTGTTTTGTACTGTAACAATAATTACATTCTGTCAGTTGCGATTACTATCATCAGTAACACAGTAATTCTAGAAAACTTGTATATCTACAACTAATATATCTACTATTTACACATCTACTACTTGTATATCTACAACTAATATATCTACTATTTACACATCTACTACTTGTATATCTACAACTAATATATCTACTATTTACACATCTACTACTTGTATATCTACAACTAATATATCTACTATTTACACATCTACTACTTGTATATCTACAACTAATATATCTACTATTAATACATCTACTACTTGTATATCTACTAATAATACATCTACTACTTGTATATCTTCTACTAATATATCTACTATTAATACATCTACTACTTGTGTATCTACTACTTATGTATCAACTAATAATACATCTACTACTTGTATATCTACTACTAATGTATCTACTAATAATACATCGACTACTTGTATATCTACTACTAATGTATCTACTAATAATACATTGACTACTTGTATATCTACTACTAATGTATCTACTAATAATACATCTACTACTTGTATATCTACTACTAATGTATCTACTAATAATACATCAACTACTTGTATATCTACTACTAATGTATCTACTAATAATACATCGACCACTTGTATATCTACTACTAATGTATCTACTAATAATACATCTACCACTTGTATATCTACTACTAATGTATCTACTAATAATACATCTACTACTTGTATATCTACTACTAATGTATCTACTAATAATACATCTACCACTTGTATATCTACTACTAATGTATCTACTAATGATACATCTACTACTTGTATATCTACTACTAATGTATCTACTAATAATACATCTACTACTTGTATATCTACTACTAATGTATCTACTAATAATACATCTACTACTTGTATATCTACCACTAGTGTATCTACTAATAATACATCTACTACTTGTATATCTACCAATAATATATCTACTGCTTATATATCTACTAATAATACATCTATTACTTATATATCTTCTACTAATACATCTACTACTAGTATATCTGCTACTAATATACATAATTAAGAATACTTGATAAATAAAGATACACAGTTTTATATGTATATAAAACATGTCCTACTCATAACTTTGTACATAGTCTTGCATGTATAAACCTCTACTATACTGCCTCTTATGTTACTAGAGTTAGTATTAATTATTTTCAGGTCATTCTTAGGTTTGTGTACAACTACTTGAGGTCTGAATCTCACCTGTTTTCTCCTAGCTGTACATGTCACTTCTGGTTAACTTGGTACAGGACCATGTGATTTAAGGTTATAGTCATGGGTTATTATTTCATCTTGTGTCATCACAGGGAACCTGAACATATATCACCTTCAATTAGTGGGCACTAATTATCAGTGACTGTAATTGGGATATCTTCTGTTGTTATAACTTCATCATCTAACATGACATTCTTATCCTTTTCTAACTCTGGGGTTTTTGTCTCTTATTTTCCATCATTAAAAAAAAATAGTCAAACTCTCATCCGTTATTAGTTTCAACATGTGCGTTATCCTTCTGATCATTTACTCTTCAATGTGGATTTCTGTATGTGGTAAGGGGACCTCCCAAGGAAGGTTCTGTCCTTTCAGTTTACTTCCTCTGGGATCTAAACATCCACTCAAGTGTTTGTGGCGACCAGTGAAGGAGAGGAGAGGATCCTGGTGGTTGAGGGATCCAACCCTAATACACCACTTTGGCCTTGAATTCCTGTAGATGGGTAGCCTTTTGGTAGACCCCCTTGGGTCAGTCAGCTTGTCCACTTGGGCTAGGGTCAACCACGTACTAGTGTTGGATGTTCTCATCAGGTGTTGTGGACATTGTATCTGATGCTGATGTTTGGATAGTGCTCACAAAACCCTGGCATTGCTGCAGTGTCCTTGTTTTGACATTGTAGTCCCCTCTTCGGGCTCCATGGTGGGTAGAGTAAGTGGGCACCAAAATTTCCTTTTTTTAACATGGATACTCCAATTAAAAATCTTAATAAAAGAGTGAAACAACAGTCCATAGGTAAACGACCACGTCTTGAAGATTTTGAGCAGCAATCTTCAATATCCGTAACACCTGAACCTCATTTTCTTATATTAAATTCTATTTCAGAAAAACCATTAGGCATCAGGGCAAATGTTTCCCTTTTTTTATTCAGAAGGGACTAGAGGGATTTCATGGCTCTCCAAAGTCAGTAAAGAAGCTTTGCTCTGGGAACATACTGGTGGAAACATCCACATCTCAACACAGTGAACTCCTTTTACATTCAAAGGCAATTGGGAATATACCTATTGAGGTTACACCTCATGCTACTTTGAATTCATCACAAGCAGTTGTTGTTGAGAGGGATTAGAAGAAAATCTCTGAGCCTGAGATTTTCACTGGTTTCTCCACCCAAGAAGTTTCTGCAGTGAGGTGTATCTCCACTCACAAAGATGGAGTTACAATGCCGCCCAATGTCCTCATTCTCACGTTTATGTCACCATGTCCACCTGCTACCATCAGGGGAGGATATCTTAATTGCAGAGTACCGCCATACATTTCAAACCCTCCGATGTTTTCAGTGTCAGCGGTTTGGTCACTCGAAGACATCATGTCTGGATCCTTAATGTGTGCTTGTTGCTGTGGCAAAGACCATGATGCCTACGAATGTGAAACAGACCCTCATTTCATCAATCACAATAGCTCTCACCCATCCCACTTTTGTTCTTGCCCTAAATGGTTGGAAGAAAAAGGGATGCAGTGTTTGAAAATGATTCATAACATTACTTATCCTGAGGCTAATAGTTGCTGTCCACCACTTCATCTCGGATGTATGCTGCTGCATTTCATTCCACAACTACAATGGGATCTCTCTGTGCCTCCAAAAGAATCGTTCTCAAATCAGAAGTCTTTTGACTTCCGTGGTTAAGAAAGTTGATGAATTAACTTCAACACCTATCTCTATCCCTTATGTACATTCCAACAAATCCCAAGATTCACTTCCTTTGGTTCTGGGTACAGGCATTTCCTCAGATACATATTCTTCTCCCACCCCAAGATGCAAAACGATCATTTGGTCATGTCCTCATTTACTGGAATTCTCTTCTAACAGCAAAGACCTCCCAATCAACCCAGGGCAGAATCCATGAAAGTAGACAGGCCTCCCTTGAATAAAGACAGAAGAAAAAAGACATGGTTATAAACAGAAGGGTTCTCCACCCAATTCGCCTACACATAAATAAAAATGACCACCTTCATGCAATGGAACTGTCGAGGTTTACATTATAATCTGAATGACTTCAAAACACTGATTGCTTCCCACCATCCTGTATGTTTTTCCTTACATGAAACATTTCTGAAACCTGCCAATACAATTACCTTTCAGCAATTTTATTTGTACAGAGATGACAGGTTGTGTGATGGACAAGTGCATGGAGGGGTGGCACTGTTGGTTTACCAGCATGTGCTCACCCTGCCTTTGCCACTCAACACACCCTTGGAGGCCATAGCCATTTATGTTTTCTTGGGTCATACCATCACCGTTTGCTCTTTCTACCTGTCCCCTGGAGAAAAATATGATCAATCAGACCTTGATGCTCTCATTGAACAGTTGCTGTTTCCCCTTTTAACTCTGGGGTACTTTAATGGACATCATCCCCTCTGGGGAAGTGCTGATATTAATAGGAGGGGTTACTTTATAGAGCATGTGCTCTCTGATCACAACCTTTCTCTTTTCAATGCTGATTCTTCTACTTATTTTCATGTATCTATTCCATCCTTAACTGCTATTGATCTCTCAGTTTGCTCCCCTTTACTATTCTCCCATTCTTTATGGAATGTTGACAATAATCCATGATGCAGTGATCATTTTCCTATAACTTTGAGAGAGACTGGCTGTAGTCGATGCCACCCGACCCCCGTACCCTGGTGGAATCACACAAACTGGCCCTCTTTCACTGCTCTTGCAGAACTTGATCCTGCTATTGTGTAAGCCATCAATAGACATCTGTGGGGCAGCAGTAACTGACTGTATTACACAAGCAGCTGCTCAATGTGTTCCTAAAACCTCAACATGTTTTCCACAATATCCTCATCCGTGGTAGAATCCTGCTTGCCACATGGCAGGGAAGGCTCAAAAACAGGCCTAGAATACTTTCTCTAGATATTCCACACTCCCAAATTGCATTGCTTTCCAGCAGGCCCATACATATGCTCAGTGGGTAAAATGTCAAAGCCAGAAGTTATCTTGGATTAAGTTCACAACCAGCATATCTTCTACCACCAGTTCCAAAGTCATATGGAACAAGATTTGAAAGATCAGTGGGCTATATAATTCTGTCCCCATCTTGATTTTGCTCTCCAATGTTCAGGAAGTAGCTGAGACTGGGAGCATCGCCAATACTCTAGGTGAAAACTTTTTTTCAGATATCTAGTATTTCTGCTTCTTCTTTCACCTTCTTAGCCATCAAGACTTGGGCAGAGCAGTCACCTCTTTCCTTCTGAGCTGATTGTCTCTTTGACTATAATCACCCCTTTACATTATTGGAACTCAGACTGGCAGTACATCAGTTGGACCTGATGATGTACACTGTGAAATGCTGCACCATCTATCTCCTGCTTCTCTTGCTATTCTTCTGATTGTTTTTAACTGCATCTGGCAAGAGAATGTTTTTCCTGATGCCAGGCTATTGTCCTACCTTTCTCTAAGTCTGAAAAGGATACCAAGATTCCTTCAAACAACCATCCAATTGCTTTTACAAGCTGTCTCTGTGAGACCTTAGAGAGGATTGTTACTTTTGTCTTGTTTGGTTTCTCGAATCAAACAACCTACTCTCACCCATCCAGTGTGGGTTCAGACAACAGCGCTCCATGGTGGACCACCCAATTTGACTTGAAACATCAATCAGAGTAGTCTTTCTCAAATGACAACATCTTATATCAATATTTTTTGACATTGAGAAGGCTTATAATACAACTTGGTGGTATGGCATTTTGTGAGACCTCAAAGATATGGGTTACATGGCCATTTGCCCATTTTTAATGGACAGGAGATTCCAAGTTTGTATGGGTTTGACACTTTCCCCTTCTTTTCTACAGGAACTTGGAATCTCTCAGTGCTGTGTTTTGAATCCCACACTTATCGGTATAAAAATTAATGTCATCACTGAACAACTCCCTCTCAGTGTTGCAAATGGGCTCTGTGTCGATGACTTTCAGATCTCACGTCAGTTGTCGAATATGGGGTATATTGACCGGCAGCTGTAGTCTGCCCTCAATTATTTACTGAAGTGGACCACAGCAAACAGCTTTAACTTCTCTCTTTCTAAAACTGTTTAAATGCACTTTTGCCACTAATGGGATGTTCATCCTGATCCTGAACTTCTTATTGGTGAAGTTGTGCTGCCTGTGGTTCCTGAGACAAAGTTCTTGGGGCTTATCTTTGGCTGTAAGCTGACCTTTATGCAGCTACAGGTCAAATGTACAAGAGCACTGAATATCCTCCGTGTCCTCTCTTTCACCACTTGGGGAGCAGTTCGATATTCTGTGCTAAAGACATATCATGCTCTTATTTGATCGAAACCTGACTATAGATCACTGGTCTAAGGCTTTGCCAGCACCTCAGCCTTAAAGATGCTGGACCCCATTCATCATCAAGGACTTTGGCTCTGCTCTGGGGCTTTTCACACTTCTCCAGTTCAGAGCTTACACGTAGAGTCTCGTGAATCTTCTTTGCACCTCTGGCATTTGCAGCTGTCATTACTACATGCTTCAAAACTTCGTTCCTTACCAAAACATCTCACCTGGGGTTGTGTTTTCCTTCCTCAGTGGGCCTTTATCAGAACAGATGATCTGTCATTGCTCCTTTTGGCCTTCATATCCAGATACAGTTGGATGAATCAGGTCTGTCCTTGGATACCATTGCTATATCCACTGGTCAGCCCATCCCACCATGGCTTCTTACAGTCCCCAAATGTGACCTATCTTTAAGTAATTTGAGAAAAGTAGACACTCCCAATTGTAAATACTGTCTCTTATTTGCTGAACATCTTTCAAACCATCTTTCCATTCCTGTTTATACAGATGGTTTGAAATAAGGTGACTCTGTGTGGGCTCTGCCATGGTTTGTTGTGGTTTGATGGTTGCACGCAGAATCCCCTCTACAACTTCTGTGTTCACTGCTGAACTGTATGCCATTTCTCTTGCCCTGGATCACATAGAAGCTAAGCATTACTCAAATTGCACTGTTTATACTGACTCGCTTAGTTCTCTACTGGCCTTGTAATTGCTTCACTTTGGTTCACACCCTGTTCTTGTGGATATTCAAAATTGACTGTTCCATTTCTCTTTAACATCTACTTCTATCCAGTTTTTCTAGATACTGGGCCACGTTGGTATTCTCAGGAACAAGCTTGCCAACACTACAACTAAATCTGCTCTGGCACTATCACTGCTGTGCCTGTTCCATACATGGACTATGGTCCTGTAATTCAAGGTGCAGCTCCATACCAGCTGGCAGTCCACTTGGAGTGAGCAACACGACAACAAGCTTTTTCAAATAAAACCCTATATTGGGCTTTGGCCATCTTGCTTCCATAAGTATCGGAAAGAGGAAGTTGTTCCAACTAAACTATGCATTGGTCACAGTTTATTAACTCATCATTTTCTTTTATCTGGAACTGATGCACCAGTGTGTAGTTTGTGTGACACTCAGATCACTGTAAGCTACATTTTACTGTCTTTCTGTCACTATTACTCTTAATGAGAGCGCTGTTTTAAACATGTTCTGTCCAAAGGTTTGTTCATAACGTTAGTGTTATTGGTGATGGTGACCCTGTCTGCCTTGGAAATGATTTTAGTTTATTATAGGCCATTAATCTTTTTAATGTCATTTAAATTTCTTAGTTTATACATTAGATCTTTTTTTAATGTGGTTATCTTTTAAGAATCAAATTACTTCTGGTTTTATTTGAAATTAGAAAATGGCCATAACATCAAATAACTCAGTCAGGACCAGAAAGGCTAACTTCTGGTGATTATTGCTGCTGTTTGAACTACCAGTTAGTCATCCTGGTGAGTTATTATTAAACTTTTGCTACACTTCTTTTAAAATTTTTGTTACTTTACTTTTTGAAAATGGCCATAGCGTCAAATAATTCAGAACCAGGACTAGAAAGGCCAACTTCAGGTATCTGACGGTGGTTTTTGTTCTTACCTGTTAGTCTTCCTGGCGAGTTATGATAATTACCATTGTTCTACAGAAAGTTCTTTACAACTTGTAAAACTAGTTTTTCTCTTAATGTTGAAGACTAGATGTAAACTTTGGTTTTATGATATTTATGTTTTTAAAACTTTGTTTTAACTTAATTTCCTTTTATGAATTTTACTAAATTCACTTTAATTTTAATGTTTTACCAGGTGTTTGGCACAGATAGCTTAGCTGCTTTCTGCCATAAAACACCAAATCAACCAACCAACTTATCATCTACCTTTGGTTCATCAGCTACACATTCACACTAATTACATTTATAACCTTTTAATTTCTTTAATCTGTTAACATGCACTAACTGTTTACCTTTTTTTAAAATATCTTGGATCTCAAAATTAACTGGACTTGTTTGATTTATAACACCAAATTTTTTGTTTCCTTTCTTGACAGTAGGACAACACTTTGTCTTCCAACCTTATTTCATTAACTTGACAGTAGGACAACACTTTGTATCCTAACCTTATTTTGTTAACTTGACAGTAGGACAACACTTTGTCTACTAACCTTATTTCATTAACTTGACAGTAGGACAACACGTTGTCTACTAACCTTATTTCATTAACTTGACAGTAGGACAACACTTTGTCTACTAACCTTATTTCATTAACTTGACAGTAGGACAACACTTTGTCTTCTAACCTTATTTCATTAACTTGACAGTAGGACAACACTTTGTCTACTAACCTTATTTCATTAACTTGACAGTAGGACAACACTTTGTCTACTAACCTTATTTCATTAACTTGACAGTAGGACAACACTTTGTATCCTAACCTTATTTCATTAACTTGACAGTAGGACAACACTTTGTCTACTAACCTTATTTCATTAACTTGACAGTAGGACAACACTTTGTATCCTAACCTTATTTTGTTAACTTGATAGTAGGACAACACTTTGTCTTCTAACCTTATTTCATTAACTTGACAGTAGGACAACACTTTGTCTACTAACCTTATTTCATTAACTTGTTTCTCTCAGCTTTATTTAATTATTCTTTAGCTAACTTAAATGCTGACTGCATCCACTATAACAGCTTTGCTTTATAATGTTAATCTAATGCATAATTACCTTTATTGAGTGAAATTCGTGAAAAGTTTCTATTTTCATTTTTGAACAGTTCTAAAGTTTTGTTTGTAAACAAATAAACCTCACTTCAAGTTAATAATCTCAAAAAATAACTTTATTGTTCCTAAAAATCTATCACCCCTTGAGAAATGTGGTACCTGTTTCTTGATTTTAAAGTATTTTATTCAGTCTATATGAAGGCCTTGGCTGCCATCTTGTCATAGTTTCACATTAGTGGTTTGTTCATATAATATAATGAAAAACAGCATAGAAAACAGCCACAAAGAAAATTAAAACATGACTAAATACATTAAGGATTAGACAAAAATGTAAATGAATGTTATATATATATACATAAAGTGATGATACCTTATTATTATTTTGTGAATTATTTATTTTTTGTTTATTTTCTTTATCTTTACTTTGGAGAGCAGTCACCTTACCTCAACTGTCTGCAAGCAGTGAAGGGTGATATAGATGTAGAGCATTGTAGACTTAAGCACCCACATCTTGCTCTCTTAATTTATGTGTCTATTAATTTGATTATTTTATTATTATTGGTGTACATTGGTTGAAACTGGTAGACGGTGTATCTCCAGCACAATGTGGGTCCTACTTCCACAGTTGCCTCTGAAACCAAGTTTAGTGTGTCCTGAAGAATACTTTCTTCACTATTTAAATAAGAAACTTGTTGCTTGGTGTGTTCTCCATGATAATTTTTTGTCTGTTTAAATAAGAAAGTTGTTTTTAGTGTGTCCTGTAGAATAATTTATTAACTATTTAAATAAGAAACTCATTGTTTGTTATGTCCTGTACAATAACATCTTAACAGTTTAAATAAGAGAGTCATTGTTTGGTGTGTACTGTGGAATATTTTCTTCTCTGTTTAAATAAGAAAGTTGTTGTTTGGTGTGACTTGTTGAATAATTTCTTCACTGTTTATATAGGAAAGTTAATGTTTTGTGTGTCCCACAGAATAATTTCTTGCCTGTTTAAATAAGAAGTGTAGTCATTGTTTGTTTCCCACATAAAATTTTGTTGTGTGGTTATTTGGTGTTTGCTGTAGGACATTTTTTGTTTCTTTAAATGGGAAAGTGGTTTTTGGTATTTCCTGTGGAATAATTTCTTTTTTTCAATAAATAAAAGTATTTTGTGTATATTTATTTTAGGAAAATGTTTTGCCAATGTCTTGTATGTGAATACAAAACATGGAACTATAAGAAGTGAATATGTTTTCTTTAAATGATTTCAGATTGTTTACAAATGTGTTTTATATATGATGATAACAATGGTTGTTAACCTATTCAACTGTTCTTTGGTTCTAGAACATATCTGTTCAGGTGAAAACAGAGAAACCTGGTGATCTGCTACAAGATGATGTTATTTCTAAGTTCAGTTACAGTGATGATGAGGACCATGATGGTTCATGTTATAATGTTATGAATGTGAAAACAGAAACTGAATATCAGAGAGATATTGAATCAGGGTTAGAAAGAACATCTGGTAAGTACAAACATCACCTAAAACTTAAGTTTGTGTTAACACTGGCTTAGCACTTAACATATTAACTTGGTCAGTATGACTGACCTGTAACCCTAAAGTAAACATTAATATTCTTTTGTGTACAAAGAAGTTTAAATTTTTAAACTAAGTATTTTTACAGAAAATTTGTCCATCAATATCTGGACACAGAGTATCGACTAATCAAAGTAAAAATTGATTTTTAAGGTCAAAAATACTGTCTTCTTCTTAAAACCATAGTATATAAAATATCCAAAATAAATATCACATTTTTTTACAGTAAACTGTTATTGTATCTGTTATTTTGTTTACCCTAATTCTGTTTGTAACGTTGGTTTCCCCAAACTTTTAACTGCTGTAAAAAAGTAAAATATGAATTACAACTTTTTCTTTTTAGAATGACCACAAATTATGACATGAATCTATAATTTGTTTATCTTAAATCTCTTAAGAGTATTTATTTCTAATTGTATTATTATCCTGTGCTAGTTGTAAATCATTTCATGGATGTGTAACTCATGTTTTTGTATATACTGCATAACCAAGAAACTGCTTGTAACCACATCTAATGAATTACTTATTACTTTTCATTATGATGTTTAATCTGCATGGTTTGTGATTGTTATGTTTAAATTTCTTTGAATGATAAATAAACATAAACATAAAAAAAAAGAATTTTACATTACTTGTGATCTCTTCTTTTTGCTGTCAGTTGCTGAGTGCCTTTAAGCCTCATTTTTATTTATTACAGAACAAATACACAATGTATTACATTATGTGACAGATTAAAACACTGACTTTCTATTGGTAAAAATAACGTAGTATGAAATCAGTAATATATATTTACAATATGTTTAACAGAGCATGTGGCAAGTGGATCTTATTTTCTAGATTATGATTTTGTAAACATAACATTGAAGGCTCATAAAAGTGCACTTTGCTTTAATAACACCTATATTATAATGAGTAAATTATGTTAAACCTGTACCGCTCAGAGGAATTTCAAATAAATTATAGAAGAACTAGATAAGAAATGTTGTAGTTCTGATGACAATAAGAAGTTTTTCATTATAAAATCAACAACTTGAGAGATACATAATATACTATTCAAAAAAAGAAACACAAAAGGGATATTTTTGTTATTTTAAAGAGAAGTATATGTAATAACATTACAAGCTCAGAGTATGTGATGTTACACGTTTTAAGGCACTGATTGTCAGACCAAAATGACAACAAAACTTGTGCACTTTGAAAACTGAGGAAAACGTCGGATTTTTTGCCAAAACACATTTGTGTCCAATAAATTTGTTTGAGAGATCTGCATGTTCTGTAAGAGCAACATGTGCAAAATCCCTATAAAAGTGACGGGTTCTCAGTTTCCATAGCTCAGTGTTAAGCCACCGACACGCAATACAGTTACACCAAGACTGACTGAAGCACAACGCAACAATGCCATTGGTCACTTGGAAGCAGGCGAATCTCGATAAGATGTTGCCAGAGCTGTGAATGTCCACCCAACCACCATCACAAGGCTATGAAATTGTCACCAACAACATGGATCAACTCGTGACCATCCATGATCTGGCAGACCTCGTGTGACCATGCCCGCACAAGATCACAACCTCTGGTTACAGCACCTTCAGGATAGGACCACCACTGCGACGTCTACTGCGTCAACCATACCAGGGCTGTGTTGGATTTCCGATCAGACCACACGGAACCATCTACGAGATGCAGGAATCTGACCTCGACATCCAGTCAGAGGCGTCATCCTCAAGCACGGCTGCAGTGGACTCAGGCACATCGGGTATGGCCTCATCGACAATGGAAGCATGTTTGGTTTAGTGATGAATTACGTTTTATGCTTCCTAGGCAGGATGGAAGGACCCGTGTTTACAGTCACTGAGGTGAACGTTTTGCAGCAAACTGTGTACAGGATGTTTACAGATTTGGTGGTGGCAGTGTCATGATGTGGACTGCCATCGCCTACAATGCCAGAACAGACCTTTTGCACATTCGAGGGAATCTTACGACTCAATGATATATCAATGAGATTCTTAGGCCCCATGTACAACCCATCATGGTGAACGTCAACGACATTTTTCAACATGACAACTCCCATCCTCAGCACTGTCTTCTTGAGACATCACAATATCTTTGTGATTCTTCATGTTCTGTGAATGTACTGTTGTCTTGTGTTACCACAGATACGATTATCATGAACACTACCAGTCTATAGAATATGACACTTGATTGATTACAAATATACAGTTTAACATGTTGGAGTCAGAAATGAAACAGTTTACAAATTATCAGAAGATTTTATAATATTTAACCTCTTCCAGTTATAAAATATCTAACAGTTAAACCAGGAAGTAACTTTGTTTGGTATTACACCATACTATCATATTTCTATATATAACTTTTGACTTTATCTACTAAAAACATCTCTTGAATGTGGTATGTAACCAACAGTTTGTTTTCAGAGCTATCATTTCCAGGTAGAAAAGTGTTTTTAAGTGTTAAATTTAGTTTTATCTCCAGTGTTTGTGTTGATTATATTAGAACATTAAAATATATTTAGATGTTAAATAAAGTATTGCATTATATATTATTTAGTATTAACTAATTTGTTGCATCATTTTTATTTCTATTTTAGATATAAAGACCAGTATGAACACCTGTTACGGAAGTCAGGTTCCTGGTCATCATGTTATAAAACAAGAAGGTCATAAAGAAGACATAAAATCACTGAACAACAATATTAGTGGAGAAACAAAGTTAGGTGTAAATAACCTAACAACATGTAATATATATCAGAGTGATGATAAACTATACAGATGTGGAAAAACATTTGATAAACTAAAACAGAAAATGAGGATACAGTCTGGAGAGAAACTATATCATTGTACAGTTTGTGGAAAACGGTTTGACAGAAATAGTCACTTAATAGTACATCAAAGAATACATACTGGTGAGAAGCCATATTCTTGTACAGTTTGTGGAAAACAGTTTGTTACAAATAGCTGCTTAAAAATGCATCAGAGAAGACACGCTGGTGAGAAACCTTACAGTTGTACAGTGTGTGGAAAACAATTTGGGACAAATGGTGAATTAAAAATACATGAAAGAATACACACTGGTGAGAAACCTTACAGTTGTACAGTGTGTGGAAAACAATTTGGAACAAATGGTGATTTAAATAAACATCACAGAATACACACTGGTGAGAAACCTTACAGTTGTACAGTGTGTGGAAAACTGTTTGGTTCAAATAGTATCTTAAAAATACATCACAGAATACACACTGGAGAGAAACCTTACAGTTGTACAGTATGTGGAAAACAGTTTCGAACAAACAGCGAATTAAAAAGACATCTAGGAACTCACACTGGTGAGAAACCTTACAGATGTTCAGATTGTAAAAAATATTTTGGAACAAACAGTAAATTAAAAACGCATCAGAGAAGACACACTGGTGAGAAACCTTACAGTTGTACAGTGTGTGGAAAATGCTTTGGTACAAATGGTGAATTAGAAACACATCAAAGTGTACATACTGGGGAGAAACCTTACAGCTGTACAGTGTGTGGAAAAAACTTTCGTACAACTAGTGCCTTAAAAACACATCAAAGTATACACACTGGAGAGAAACCTTACAAATGTGGAGTTTGTGAAAAACAGTTTAGTACAAATAGTGTCTTAAAAACACATCAAAGTATCCACACTGGGGAGAAATCTTACAGCTGTACAGTGTGTGGAAAACAGTTTATCACAAACAGTGCATTAAAAATACATCAAAGAACACATACTGGTGAGAAACCATACAGATGCACTGTGTGTGGAAAACAGTTTATAACAAATGGTAATTTAAAGTACCATCACAGAATACACACTGGTGAGAAACCTTACAGTTGTGCAAGTTGTAAAAAACAGTTTGTAACAAACAGTGAATTAAAAAGACATCAACGGATTCACACTGGTGAGAAACCTTACAGTTGTACAAACTGTGTAAAACAGTTTGGAACAAACAGTGAATTAAAAAGACATCATAGGACATGCACTTGAAAGAAGCCTTACAGTTGTACACAGCAGCATTTAAAACAAATAAAATGTTTTCCAGCTTTCATAAAACTTATTACTTAGAAACTATTGACAAAAATAATTCAAAACAACTGAGCTGAATCAGTTATACTGTTTATTGTTGTAAAGCTACATTACTGTAAAGTGAGAAAATGAATTATATAATAAATAGTGTAAGTTTCAAACCTTAAAATTTACCAAAAGTATTTCATCTCTGTTTTGTTCTTCAGTGGTCAATCTGTCACATAAAAATTTTATACACGTGTAAAACCAAGAAGTAATTTAGCTGCTACTGATCAAAGTGCTTCAGTTATACACATCGTAGTGCAGCAAATGATATCTCACATGTAGCATTTATAGTAGGAGTAGCATAAAAGAATGCTGTTAATTTGTATATATCTGACAGGAGTGATCATCCTGGTGTGACTCTTCTTGAAGATGTTAACAATATAATCCAGTATCAGTGTGCTTCTAGAATTAACAGTTGTGTCTTGAGTAACAGCATGGTATTTATCCCGAGTTGTTGTCAATTCTTTGTGAATTTTTTTGTCACCAGCACTTTTCAACAGAATGGCTTCTGATGTATTTTAAAACTTTGTTGGTTGAATTGGCTTTTGATACAGTCAGTTATAGTGACTACTGCTGTAATGTACAAACTACCATAGTAGTCATGTATATTCCCCCCCCAAAATGCCTTGTTTCATCACTGATTTCATACTGTCATGGTGTCTTTCACTGACATGGAATTTGGGTTCTTCAGGTGTATTTTTCTTTACTTTCTTCCAAAATGACAAAAATGCTTCATCAAGAGTGTAAACAGTATCATAGTGAGTGCTGCCATAGACCAGCATTGCACAGGGTGAGGGTCTTCTTTTACACTAATTTACTTTGATTATCAGCTGTGCTGAAAACATTGTGATCTAAAGACATGTTAAAAGGAAATAGAAAGACTGGCATTGGATTGCAACACTGAAGCATCGAGCTAACATCTGGACATCAGATTTTAGTCATTTCAGAGTTGTCCAAAGTATACTGGATAATTTTGTAGAACACTGCATTGTGATGATCCTCAGTGAGTCAGGCACAGAGTTCTAAATCTGGATTCTTCAGAGGTCGTCTCTTCTTGCATTGATTTATACTCGGATGTTCTTTTGGCTGAAAAGGTAAGTAGTTTGGATAGTTTTAAAATTGTATTGAGGATGTATCTTATGGATTTGATTCTTCTAATAGAATCATGACAGGCTAAATTAAATGTATGACCATAAGAATGGGTAAAGTAGCCTGTGGTTCAATGTCAAATGTCTCCCATTTCAAATCCCTTGTTTGATAACTGCACCATCAGTTCATGGCAGTAATGGAATGAGAGGTTTATACTCATTAGTGTATCATTGATGCTCAAAACTGATGGTTGCATGGTGATACATTTCAATGAAATATTTGTGGAGCCAAAGGCAAACTTCCACACACATCATAATAATTACATCTCTATCCTGGGTGGTCATCTATCATGATTGTGGATATATAGTCATGAGTTGCTGCAGAACTTTATGATCTATTAATTGTAATACTTTGTTCTGTTTATGTGCACTGATGTGTTGTTATATATTTGTTCAACCAAGATTCCAGGTTTTGATTGAAAGGGCAGAACAGTTTAAGAGCGTATGTGAAGTTTCTGTCATCATGTGTGAGGGAAGACCTGTGGAAAGGAAGCTCAACACTTATAATAAGAACCATTTTTTTATATTATTCTTTCTGTCTTCAACAGCTTTGTTATTCAGTGGGTCTCCAACTTGTTTTGTAGTTGCAGGTAAAGTTACCAGATGTTCCATTGCATCTCTCTGACAAGTGAAATTTCTCATAATACCAAAACAATTCAGTCCCTGAATTCGTTACTTATAAAACTTTGGTCAGTGGTCTTTCTGTGTATAATTCCTGCTGTAGTTGCTCATACACAATGAAAAGAAAATAGACATTCAAGTAAGTTATCCCAATGCAGCTTTGGCCAATTTTCAAGCCAGTTGTCTTTGAAATGTTGAATTTCTATAGCTGGTTTACCAAATGATGCTGAAAGATTGTAAACACAGCATGGAACACCATTAGTTTATAGTGTATGCCTCTGTAATTGGACTTCAGCATTCAGGAGTTTTGAGGTTGCACCAGATATGACAACATCATCCAGACAGGATTGTTAAACCAAGTATTAGTAAGCTCTGATAGCTAATGTTTATCAGAGGTGATTAAAGCAGGATCTGAAAATATTCATGTCAACTAAAAAATTGAAGAGGTTATATTTTTCACAGTTTATTGTTATAATAATATATATAATATAAAACATAAAATGGCTTATATTAATTACTTTACCTGATTAATTTCACAAATAGAATTTAATATACATGTAATAATGTTGTGCACCATTATTTCTGTCAGTCGAAATATGACATAACAGATATTGATGAAAAAAATGTGAGTTACATCGTGTTGTAGTTAAGAATATTAAAAATGATAAGATGGAGAATGAACATTTGGGATTTTATTTGTAGATATAAAGGAAAAAGGCTTTTAAATAGCAACTTGTAACCGATCACCAAATGATTTTGATGAAATCAACGATAAACTTTACAATGAGATCAAGGTTTCAGCTGTTAAGAAAGTCATAATTATGGGTGATTTTAATTTCAGGCATATAGCTTGATAAATGATGAAGTTAAACCATAAGGGAGAGAGGTTTTTGGAAACTCTTAAAGATGACGTTCTTCATCAGTTGTTCAAGAAACTTACACTACTGAATTAAGGATGGCAATTGCAGATAGCCATTGTGTAACTTTATATGAAATTTCACTGACGAAAACATTCCACTTTACGAGACTTTTCACTTAGACATTAATTTAATGTAAGGTTTAAATTGTAAGGCATTTAAGTAAACAAATACGTAAAAGATAAATTTGTTGTTAAATAAATATTACTTCTGTTCAAACATGATTTACATGAACAAATATGCAGGAATTGTATCTATTCAGTTTAGATGTTATTGTATCTAATGTATTTATATGCTTTGTTAAACTGTTGTAACCCTCTATTTTAGCCACTTTAATGGTTTTTTTAATAGTTATGTTGACATCATATTTGTTGTGCATTTTTTTTTAATACGAACAGTAAGCACTGAAACATAACTTTACTTACCAGTAAGAACTAACGAAAACCTGTTATATTTTATGAATACTTTGGTGTACAATAAAATACATTGGAGTTTATGATAAACATTGAGGTACAAACACCAGTGGTACAGCAGTACATCTATGAAGTTCAACAATAGAAACCAGTTTTCAATTCTATTGGTGGACAAAGCACTCATTGCCAATTGTGTAGCATTTCACTTTACAACAGAATATACACACACTGTGAGAAATTTATATCACATAATTTCAAACAAAATCTAATAAAATGTATATATGATCATGTTTATATGGTTATCAGTACCAAGATCATTAGTAACAAAAGACGATTTGTTAAGCTTATTGGTGAGAAAATATTGGAATTTCTTTCTAATTCTGTATTTACGATTTAAACCATCTAAAATTCAAGCATTTATAGCTTTTAACATACACTGGTTATCTGCTGTATTCACATCAAGAAGAAACAGAATACAGCTGATGATTAGCACTGGATCTGGAGTTATATGTGACACACAGAAAGGTCAGATACCGGGATGACCTCCTTCCTTCACATGGTGCTTCATCCTCAATTTTTGTAACACACATTGATTTCTTTTACTCAGTATGTTATTTTTTTGTAATACACATTGGTTTCTTTTACTCCCATATGTTATTTTTTTTGTAATACACTGATTTATTTTACTCCAATGTTATTTTTTTGTAATACACATTGGTTTCTTTTACTCCACTATAATAATTTCTGCTAATATTTTAATTGTTATATCCTTATTGTGCAACTGGGTCTACACATTTACAACACTAAAATCGGGTTCGATTCCACTCGGTGGGTACAGGAGATAACCTGGTGTGGCTTTGCTATAAGAAAAAACACACAAAACACATTATTGTGCATGTCCACTTTTCAATTATTTTGTGATAGCTTTGTGTTCACTATAAAGTTCCAGTGTTTTTGTATAAAAATTAAACCTATTCTATTGTAACGTAATTAAATGTTTGTTTTTTTTCAAATTTCTCCTTAAGTATTAGCCAAGTGGCTAAGACACTCGACTCGTATAATGAGGGTCGCGGGTTCAAATCAAACATGCTCGCCCTTTCAGCCGTGGGAATGTTATAATGTGAGGGTCAATCCCACTATTTGTTGGTGAAAGAGTTGGCAGAGGGTAGTGAGGACTAGCTGCCTTCCTTGTAGTCTTACACTGGCCCCCGTGTAGCTTTGAGCGAAATTCAAAACAAACAAACCTAAAGTATTTAACTAAGTTTGATAAGAGTCCGCCTGACAAGACTTGTATGTGAAAATTGTGTAAAAATGTCGTGTTTGTTGATAGTTGAATTTTCTAAGTATTAGTTAATATATAGATTACAGTATATATATATATATATATACAGTAATACATCTAATTGTGTTTCTACTACGTTTGGCAGTTATAATCTATAACTAATATTATATATGTCTTAAAGATTATTCTCCGCCTGATAACTTACATAAGATAGTTGTGTAAAAATGGCGTGTTTGTTGAGAGTTGAATTCTCCAAGAAATAATCCGTGATGACGAAAAATCCACTTGTGTAGAAAATTGTATATGTAAAAAACGGCTGATATGGGTGGAGAAAGCACTATGTAGAGGAACGAACAACGTTAGGTTCACAAAGAAACTGATCTTGTATATGTTTCAGAGATTATCCTTTGTGGTGAAGTCTTTTCGTTGTTGTCAACCAGACTTTGCAGTTAACTTGCTCTTTACCAGGATTTTCATTTTGTTGGTATTTATGTGTTGTGACAATGTTAATTTTGTGTCATAACAAAAGTCCTAAGAATTTTGTCGACATTCCTTTCTGGAGAAAATTTCTTTGTATAAATGTGGTTTGGGTCTGCTTATTTCAGTAGATTTGGTAAACAGTGTGGTTTATGTTTGGAACCATTTAATCTAATTCTCCATTTGTTGCATGAAACTTGTATTTCAATAAATAATATTAAAGATCAAGAAGACAGTCCATTTTAAACCACAATCTAAAATGATAAAAAAATTGAAAACATTTATCCAAAAATGTAGAAAATATGTCATAATTAAAAGTGTAGGAAATATATTGAATATTGAAAAAGAATTGCTCAGAATCTATCTTTGAATCAAATTATTCTCATCAACTTAATTACATATTAAAATCAATTTGTTTTACAAATTATCGCCCCCTAGTGGCACAGCAGCATCTCTACAGACGTACCGGGTTTCGATACTGGTAGACACTGATTCCTGATTGTGTAGTTTGGTGATTAATTTCAAACTGCAAAATGTTTCATGAAGCCAAAACAACTTGCTGCGGTACACATTACTTCTTTAGTGTTTATTATTATTATTTACCTTTTATGTTTCGGACTGTAATAATATAAATATTCACATATCTTGAGAAAAAGTACTTTACTCCACTCATGCTTCACATACTAAATTTCAAGGCAAACCGTTAAGAAATACATAAGAGTTTCTCTTTTTTCATTATAGAAAATATATTTAATAAAAATATACTTAATATTTATGGACTTTTACAAACTTGGCACGCTAACAGACCTGTTCAACTTACAACATAGGAGTCTCATTTTGTATAACTAAAAGCTACTTGCAAGAAATAATTAAACAACTCAAATTTGACGAAAATATTTGCGCCTGCCAATGCAAAAAGTTACACGAGTTACTGTCTAACAATTTTATTAGAGCTTCATCTAAGAGTAAAAGTGGGCTGTTCAGATTTAAAATGGCTGATTTAAAGCAGAAACACTGAAGGTGAAATAACGTGCAAATACATAAATAGTGGTTAGGCCAAGGAAACTGGCTTTGTAGTTTCTAACTCAGTGTTTTGAAAGAATCATACAAGTGGATGGTTATTATTTGTTACAAGCTTTTAAGCACAAATTTGCTAACGTTTATGAAATTCTTCTAATTAAAGAGCGCCAAGTGATATTAGTGTCAGTGATGATATTTAATAGTGCTCTATCGTTTATATATAGGTGATGACAAGAAATGCTACATCGAGATTCAATGGCGTTGCTGTAAAGGATTGGTTTGTTTCGGATTTCACGCAAAGCCACACGAGGGTTATCTGCTCTAGCCGTCCCTAATTTAGCAGGGAAAGCAACTTGTCATTACCACCCACTGCTAACTCTTGAGCTTCTCTTTTTCAAACGAATATTGGGAGTGACCGTAACGTTATAACGCCCCCACGCCTGAAATTGCGAGTGTATTTGTTGTGATGAGGATTTGAACCCGCGACCCTCGGAATACGAGTCGAGGGCCTTAACTATCTAGCCATGCTGGGCCCTACTGTAAAAGAAGCTATTAACATTGTTTTAGATAGGAAAAGCTACCAACATATATTGAAATTAATCTGGTTGGTTCTGCAAAGTATAAGTGTTCCAAATAATAGGGCACCCGACATTGCCAGATGGTTAAGGCACTCGACTCGTAATCCAAGGGTGACGGGTTCGAATCCCTGTCACACCAAACATGTTTGTCCTATAAATCGTGGGGGCGTTATAATTTACGATCAATCCTACTATTCGTTGGTAAAAGAATAGCCTAACAGCTAGAGGTGGGTGGTGATAACTAGCCGTCTTTTTTCTAATCTTACACTGCGAAGTTAAGGACGGCTAACGCAGATAGCCCGAAATTTACAAAAACAAACAAACTAAATGATAGGGTCGCGATCCTAAATCTAATGTTAGTGACTACCGAGTGTTACTTTCTTACTTGCTGAGGCTTCTTGGTCTATATTGAAAAATATCATCTGATCAGAAACACTTTACATGTGAAAAAAGCAGCTAAAAAGGGATTGAGAATGCGACTAAAAGAATTCAAATAAAAATTGGCGGCCAGACATGTAGCTACACTTGTAGCATTAATAATAATTTTACACTAAATATTCGTCATTTCTCCGTCAGGCTACGTACTTTGTTTTATCCAATATCATGCTCAGAGTTAAACAAAACATGAGGCCGAACTAAATAATGAATGATGAATATTTCTTGTAGAAGAGTGTAGCAACTAGTTTCACAGCCAATTTTGGTTTTACTCCTTTAGGTGCCACAGCCACACTTTTTTTTACACCTAAAGTGTTTTTAATTACATTACTTAAAGCGTATGAACTTCCGAGATTCGATTCTATACTTTCGAATCTACGTTACTTCTGATAAACTTTAGAATTCAGTTTTTATTTCAGTCTGTCTACTTGAACCTACTTTTTGTATGAATACTTCTGTATCGTTCTTCTTCCACATGTTTCGAATGATCGCATCTTGTTTTTACCAAGATTTATTTTATCCTTTGTTCTCAGCAAACATTTACCCTTAGAGACATAATTGAGTGTTGAAGTACCCTATTTAATGAAAAAACCATTTGCTATTGGATTTCAAATTTAATTTAACATATATATTCTACAATCTACTCGTGCATAGTTGTTTCGATTCAATATTCAATTTTATTCTAATATTTCGAGATAATTTAATTCAAATAAAAATTATTTGAATGACTTTATTGTAACACGTAATTCTTTTTTTCTTTTCTTTTTGAGACGTGTGAAATGTATTATCGTTTTCTAATATGTATTGATAACATGAAAAATTAAACAATATTGTTCAAGAGCTGGACATTACAGGATAATAGTGAATTAGAATTTAGTTATAATGACATTATAAGATGTTTTGAGATATTGTCTTTATCTTCTACATTGAGATATAAACACTCTGTATGTGTTTTAAAAAAGAAAAAACATTGGGTTATTTACTGCGGGCCTGGCATGGCCGAGCGCGTTAAGGCGTGCACTCGTAATCCGAGGGTCGCGGGTTCGCGCCCGCGTCGCGCTAAACATGCTCGCCCTCCCAGCCGTGAGGGTGTATAATGTGACGGTCAATCCCACTATTCGTTGGTAAAAGAGTAGCCCAAGAGTTGGCGGTGGGTGGTGATGACTAGCTGCCTTCCCTCTAGTCTTACACTGCTAAATTAGGGACGGCTAGCACAGATAGCCCTCGAGTAGCTTTGTGCGAAATTCCAAAACAAACCATTTACTGCGACGACCGCCAAGAATCGTTCACCAGATGTAGGAATAGAAATTCTCAGGTTTATAGTTACCTTACCGCGGACATGTGTAAATACTTTTAGTTTTTAATATTTAAATAATCAATATCCTATTGTTTACACTTCCAAATCGTTATTATAGTGTTGTTGTTTTTTTTGCTTTTAAAATATTTGTCAATTTTAAATATTAGGTTCTGTCATACCTCCAATAAATAAATTATTATTAATTTATGAAAATACATTAATGTGGTCATTAGAATTTCTTCTTAAATGAGAGGATATATTTATTTATATGATGAAATCGTATAAAATAGTCCTCCACTGAGATAGGTAAGTCTTCAGATTGAGAACGCTGAAATCAGCGGTTCGATTCTCCTCAGAGGACGTAGCAAATGGTCCAATGTGGCTTTGCCATAAGAAAAAACAAAAACGCTCAATATAACTGCAATTATAAAATTATCACGCAGGCTTACAGAATATCGCAAATTCAGTGGTATGAACTTTCTGGTTATTTCAACAGTCATCTTCCTCCTTATAAATAAAAGTAAGATTTTTCATTTCTTTCATTACTTAAATATTTTGATCAGTTAACTTCTTTTCTTTATATTTCCATCTTTTACAGAATAAAATTAATAAATACCTCTTAAAACAGCAGGAGGGATGAAGAGAAACATTTATTTCTAAATATCTCTAATTATTTCACTTTTAAACCTAAAAACGTGCTTTAAACGAAAGTGGCCCGGCATGGCCAGGTGGGTTAAGGCGTGAGACTCGTAATCTGAGGGTCTCAGGTTCGCGTACCCATCACACCAAACATGCTCGCCTTTTCAGCCGTGTAAGCGTTACAGTGTGACATTCAATCCCACTATTCGTTGGTAAAAGAGTAACCCACGAGTTGGCAATGCGTGGTGATGACAAACAAACAAACCTATAATGGTGTGGTTTGTTATTAATTTCGCGCAAAGCTACTCGAGGGCTATCTGCGCTAGCCGTCCCTAATTTAGCAGTGCAAGACAAGAGGAAAGGCAGCTAGTGATAACCACTGACCGCCAACTCTTGAGCTACTATTTTACCAAGGAATAATGGGATTGGGCATAATATTATAACACCCTCACGGCTGAAAGGGTGAGCATGTTTGGTGCGAGGAGGGTTCGAACCCGCGACCCTCAGATCACGAGTCGAATGCTTAAATACACCTGGCTACGACCACTATGGGCTAAGTCGTTCTATGCTCAGTGATGACTTTAAATTTTTATATAAAGTACAACTTTTATCAATACAAATTATTTAATCAATACTTACAGCTTCCTAAAATCAGGGGTTCGATTCCACTGGGTGAGCTCAGCAAGTACCCTGATGTGGCTTTGCTGTAAGAAAAATACATTCACACCAACACCTTTACAGTTTTGCTGTCGTGGTAACATTTGCGTAGCATTCAAATATCGTCCTCCTGCAGCCAAAAGCTTATGGTCGGTTGTATACGAATTATCATTTTACTTTTTCTCAATTTTAGTTGTGCATATAGTTATACCTTACTGTTAATTTAAATGTGTTATGCAAGGTTTTGCGATTTCATACAAATTTAATGTAGTTTATTTCATTTTGCAAAAAAAAAAAAATAATTTCTTTATATACTTGTTTTAGTTCATTAATGATATTTGATTATTTCAATCAGTTTCGACAGAGAAACGGCCACCAGGCGAGATATAATTATCTCAATTTGTCTGAGTAGTATTAGAAATAATTAGTCCTATAACTATAACAAGTGAGAAAGAATGTAATATTGAATCGTTACGTATTAAACTGTTGATAAAGGTTTTATACTTTTTGTATTAAAGTCACTTTATTTCAGATAATGTCATTGTTTTAATACAAAGATGTGAAAAAGATAAAACTTATAATTTAATAAAGTTATCAAGATGATAATAGTTTTGAGAATAGTATTTAAAATTTGTAAGATGTACGAAGGATATAATTTGTACTTGTTAACTTTTGTTTCTGTAGTTCAAATAAATACTTTTTTTTGCAGAATTTAAGGTGAAGGTTCTGTGTGACCATGGAAGTATTAAAGATAAAGGTTGAACCATTTTCTGATGAAAAGCAAGGTGATTTTTTAAATGTCGAATTCATCTGTTTTTAGCTAGCAGTGTAATGGAATTTATCACCATAAATTGGAAATTTATTACACATGATTTGTTTTCTTCTCTTGGAGGTTAAAATCAGTAAGGATAATTAGGCTGGATTCTTGCAGCTATTTTTGACACTTCTGTAATCTTATTCTGTTCTATCAGCTGTAAATAAAGTTAAACTTGGGTACTTACCAACATACCTACCTTCCATGTAGCTTATTGGTTGGAAGCCACTTTCTAACTAAGACCTTATTGTATTTTTGACTATGGAAGACCATCAGTATTTTATTGTTGGTCAGTGATAAACATTTGGATCAGACAATAAATCAGAAGGCATCTGTGACATATTTCACTTTGTATAAAGTAATAACCACCAAAAATGTAATTTTAGCTAAATGGACATAAAAGGATGTCACTGATAATTTGTTGGCCCTCATTAATCAACATATTTGTATTAACTGTGGGTGTACTGATGAATTGTTTATATTTTTTACAATATTTTTTATGTTTATATGATTATTTTACAAGTTTGGTTCATGAATGTTGAGCCAGTTTTGGTTCCGACATTCTTATTTCCAGTTCAAGCCTGTGCCATTGTGCTGGAATTTATTCATCTGGTAACTAAACCCAATATATTTTCAAATTTCTTTTCCCTTCTGTTTCCAAGGAGCATGTGTTATAAACTGTCACTTTTCTTCACCAGACACTCCTGCTTTAAAGTTTATCTCTCAGGTAAACAGTATGTCAATACAGGTCCCGAACATGATTCTGTGACACATAATGGTGTGGTATTTTAATGTGAATTAATTTCCATGATAGTAGGAGATAACTCTGTTTAATAACAGCAGGTTAGAAGAGAAAACTTATGGAATACACACAATTAAAAACATAACTTAAGTTTTAATCTCATATTAGAAATTGAGGAGACTGGATAAATTAATAAAAAATCGAATACAGGCTTTATTTACATAATAAAGTAAACAGAAATGTGTTTTTACTTGTGTAGTCTGTTTACTGTTAAGTCTAAATATAGTTCTACTGCTTTCCACATCTTGGAACGGACTTTTTCTAGAACTGAATCCAAGTGTGAACTTTATTCAACTGCGAAAGGATGAATACTTCAGTGACATAAGAAAGCTTGTATTGTTTCTTTTGTGATGGCTTCATGATATCCCTGTTTGTTCTCTCACAGGATTTGTTGACTCGAACATACAGATATCATCCACTTGTATAAGATGGAGTTTCTTGACCTACTTGGAATACACATACCTCAAAATCTTCCATATCAGAATACATAATATCTGTTATATAAAACTGTAACTGTAGTTTCCTGGACCACATGTTTATGTCAAAACAGACTAAATTAAAAATATTAAATTCTGTGTTAATAAAATCAAGTAATCAAAGTATATGATATTCCTGCATAACAGAAGAGAATAATCTTATATTAGATGATTCTGTATCAAAATATTTTTTGCTTTCAGCTAATGTTCATGACATTGTTTGTTCTTTCAGAAACTTAACTTTCATTCTATTCATATTTTTGTCATAATTTCACTACATGTATTTTTGGCATATTTGTATATGTTCTCCATTTGTAGACACAATCTACCAATAATAATATTATTTTTCAAAATAAAACATTTTAAACACAAAAGTACCAAATAAAGAGTTTTATGTGTAATTGTTTTCTCTTACTTTCAGGTGTACTCCACAGATATCCTCATGTTTCACTGTATTTAATAAATAAGACAATAAACTATTGTGTGATGATGCAATACCAAAATGAATGAACTTCACAATAAAGTCAGTCAATTTCTTTGATGTCAACAGTTTAATAATAAATTATTAATAAAAGTTGGTGGTTGTTCTATCAGTCACTTCTATTTAGTCAACATTTATTCACAGTGATAATGGTAGATATGGTTAGTAACTCATATGGTAAAGACAAGATGGGCAAGTTGTGGGCCAGTGGTTATTGAACCTGAGAGATTCAAATTATGAGAATTATTTTTCTTACAGTAAAATAATTAAATAAATAATCACCAAAGCTGAATAAAAGTCTCTAAAAACAACTTATAAGTCTGCAGTTTATTTGTGACTTTCAAAAGATTAAACTTTAAGGAGGAGAATACAAAGTAAAGTCAGATTCCTAACTTTTTTATTCAATCTGTTACTTTTGTTGCAACAAAATAATTATGCAAAACACATCAGTGTCTCTTTTTGATTCTAAATGAATAAAATATTAGCCTAACATGTAACAGGCAATAGAACTGCCTCCAACTTTTTTGTACTTCATCTTAGTGGCTAACTTTGGCTGGTATTTTAACTCCAGAAGTATGTTTACTGTTTACATAATTACTGTTCTTCTTCATTGAGAACTTTCATCTATCAGATATAGAAAATGTTTTACTCACTTACCCTGGTTATCTGTTTAACATCCATGTGGGTCTACAACTAACAATGTTCATAGTGGTTCACGTGTATTATCAGAACTTGATATTTGTTGAAAGTGGTTTATTTCTGTACATTGGTATACCATGTAAGATATTAGAGAAGTGACATGTTATCCTCAGTACATTATGTGGATTTTGTTTATGACTGAGTAATAGAGATGTTATTTTTAATCTTATGTACATTATTTGTACTTCTAGTCCAAGGAGAAGCTGATTCATTAGAAGAAAGTTCTCTGTGTACAGTTATGAAGTTTGATGTAACAAGAGAGGAACAAGAAGAAAAGTGTGATGTAACATCAGATAAAAGTGAGGTAATTAAACTTTTTATAGTTATTAAAGACAGTATGTAGTGTAACTGTGTCTTTATGGACTTTGTTTGGTATATAATTAGTAATGACATGTTTGTAGTCACAAGCTGAAGAATCTCACTATAAGTTTGCTACAGTGTTGTGAATACACACAGCTATGATATTGCCAATACAGTAAAATTGATGTACTGTCACTTGGAAATGTAAACATGTTTTATTAAGAGAAACAGCCAGTGCTTGGTTGAAAATCCTGGATTTGTTTTTTTGATGGATGTTTTCAGGTTTGAAGAACAAGTTTATTGTCAGAGGAATAGTAATGTGTAATAGAGTAACTTTACTGGACAATTGTTTGTATGTTTCTGGTAACAGTTAGGGAATTTGGAGTGATAGTTTCAACAGCTTAGATTGTATCTTTGTGGTGATAGTTAGGGGATTTGGAGTGATAGTTTCAACAGCTTAGATTGTATGTTTCTGGTAATAGTTAGGGGATTTAGAGTGATAGTTTCAACAGCTAGGATTGTATGTTTATTGTAATAGTTAGGGGATTTAGAGTGATAGTTTCAACAGCTTAGATTGTATGTTTCTGGTAATAGGGGATTTAGAGTGATAGTTTCAACAGCTTAGATTGTATGTTTCTGGTAATAGGGGATTTGGAGTGATAGTTTCAACAGCTAGGATTGTATGTTTATTGTAATAGTTAGGGGATTTAGAGTGAGTTTCAACAGCTTACATTGTATGTTTCTGGTAACAGTTAGGGGACTTGGAGTGATAGTTTCAACAGCTTAATTCTGTTTCATCAATTTCTAAGCCAACTTTATGAAGACTTTAAGTCTACTTTTGAATTTCTTTTACTTTGTGAGCACTCTCAGTTTCTATAAACTTTTGCTATCTTTGTTGAATGTTAAGGTGTTTGAAAGCCTGTAAAGAAGGCTTAAAAAAATCTACAATAACTGTGGTCTTTGATATTGTATAAACAGGCCTTGATCTATAAGTTAAATATGTCCAGACTTTATCCATTTTTGTTCTTTAATATCATATAAACAGCTCTAGCTGATCCAGAGTAGAAGTCCAGTATGTCCAGATTCTCTCCCTCATTGATATTTGTTCTAAAAATTGATAAATGTATTCTTTAATTGTGGATAAACAGGTGAATTTCTAAGAGGGTGGACATCACCCATTTCAGAGATTAATTGTATTAGACAATGTTACATAAACATAAATGAACCCCTGTTGTTTTCCTGAATCTATACTGTGTACAATAACTATTTAATGTTTTACAAATGTTTCTTTTATTTGATTTATTGGAAGGGGATTTGAGCAAATTTTCTTTTTTTAAAACAATTTGATGTATTACATGTTTCTCAGTGTACACACTTTTAACTTTCAGACATTTTATAATCAATATTTTATTGTTTTTAACATTTACTGAGTGAAATTCATGAAAAGTTTCTATTTTCATTTTTGAACAGTTGTAAAGTTTTGTTTGTAAACAAATAAACCTTGCTTCAAGTTAATAATCTCAAAAAATAACTTTATTGTTCCTAAATATCTATCACCCCTTGAGAAATGTGGTACCTGTTTCTTGATTTTAAAGTATTTTATTCAATCTATATGAAGGCTTTGGCTGCCATCTTGTCATAGTTTAACATTAGTGGTTTGTTCAGGTAATGATAAAAAAACAGTTTAAAAAAAGCCACAAAGAAAATTAAAACATGATTAATTATGCAGGGTGTTCGGAAAGTCACTGTGCACTTATATATTTATTATAAACAATGTTGAAAGTGACCTCGTTGGCATTAACACAGGCCTGGATCCTTCTTATTTTGTTTCTAAACACTGCTATCAGTTGTTGGCTTGAAATAGACTGAATGTATGCTGTTATCGCAACTTTCAAAACTGCACAGTGACTTTCCAAACACCTTGTTGTAAGAATGTTACTCATGAACTGTATATTGGTTTATGTTATTCTTTTAATACTTGTGTTCCTTGTGAATTGTATGCTAAATTAAAGTTCAAGGTATTTTCTCAAAGATAAGATATATAATCATGTACAGTTTGTATGTGTACAGAATGAGTGATAAAAAATAATTTATTACAACTTTAACCCAGTAACAAATCCACAATGTTTGATTGAATGTAGTTTCAAACAAAGAAATCGCATGACGAAAGATTGGTTAAGGCTTAAGAAAGGTATGTTATTGATGTTTGATTCTTTGTTTAAAATTACGATGGTAATATTGTTGTAGATATACTAGGGTTGTTGTATGCAGTGTTTATCAGTATAATTTTTTAATTATGTTTGTCAACTAAAATTATTATGGAATCAGTTATGTATAATGTTTGTCATAGCAGACAACTATAAAAGTATTTTGATAAGTTAAATTATTATTTATTAGTATTTTTATGTTTTGTATGTTCAAAGTATGTACATAAATAAATTGATTAATTAGCTTGTTAATTATATCTTAATTTCAATTTTTATTTTAAAGCTGAGTTCACTACTCAAGCTGGAAAATCATGTTAGGTTTATTTTTAATATAAAAAGAATGTGGCATATTCACTAATTATAGAAGGTATTATATACAGTTTTATGTACAGTTTTATATACAGTAGTATATACAGTTTTATGTACAGTATTATATACAGTTTTATATACAATTTTCCTGTAGTTTGAAATACTCAAAACTACTTCCAGTTTGTAGTGGGTGATAACATGGTTGGAGAGAACTGAAAATATGAAAGATAATATACAAGTGTAAATTTCCTTGTTCTGATAAATTTTGTGTACTTAGAAAGTGTGGATATGATTGTCCTTTTATGGCACTGAGATCAGAATATTCAACATTCTATTTTCATTTCAAGTATAAGGATACTACTGAAAGCACTATTTAGAATATTTTATCTCAAAATTTGTTTTAGACATTGGTTACACTGTCCAGATTGATTGTGGTTTTCATACTGATTGTACTTTCTTGTTTTATTTATTTTTAACCGAGTTTGATGAAAACAAAATGAAGACATTTTGGTATGTGTCTACTTTTCTTACTTTTTAATGTCTAGTGGTTTTTGTAGAATATCAATATTGCACGTTTATTTTGTATCAAAGCCACATCAGGCTATCTGCTGTGTCCACCGAGGGGAATCAAACCGCTGATTTTAGTTTTATAAATCTGTAGACTAACCACTGTCCCTGAATATCAGTTGTTGTTGTTTTTTTCAGTTTAGATAAATAAGAAAGTTTGTTATTGGATGTTTTCCAAACAATAATTTCTTGTTTTCTTAAATTAATAAGTTTATGAGTGTTTCCTGTAGAATAAACTCTTGACTATTTGAATAAAGTGATTGTTCTTCTGACACTTATAGCTTTAACTGTTCCTCGACCTTCACTCTTACCATCTAAACATTAATCTTGCTTGCTCCAGTCTTTTGTATCCCATTAAATGTTCTTGGCAATTTGTGACTTAGTGATAATCTCCACCGATGTAAATGCATTCTCCATCCTGGTACTGTATACACTTGGATAGTGTTGTCACTTTTTCCCAACAAAGCACTGGTTAGAGTTTTCTCTGAGATGCTGTGCTTTGCAACTTTTGGATTAAAATTTTGGTATTGCCTTTTGGATATCTATCCAGTTATTATTTCTTAAGCAAACAAACATTTTGACAAAAACAGTTTTTTTGGTAATGAATTTCTCTGTCATCAATTCAAAGGCACATCAGACCTCCTCTGTCATCTGTGTTTCTCTATGAGGCTCACTCTCTGTTTAGGCTGTCTGTGATTTGAATTATTGTGAGATGTTAGCTCAATGGGTGTTTCTCCTGTGGATTTTGAGGCTGTTTTTCTTAATGATTCTGGTTAAATGTGGAATTTGTTTTTCCAGCACCTTGCTTTACTAAGTCATTTTCTCATAATAATAATTTGGATCAACAATCTTCTACTCCTTTAATTCAATTAGTCACTTGGGCTTGTGAGAATTTGGGGCTTTTCTTAATTGTCTTTGAGCCTACTTCTTCGTACACCAGATATTGCTGGTTCAAGTTGAAAGATTTACTGTTTTATTATCTGACGGAATGGATATACCTTGTACCTATATTTGTCCGTTTGCATGCTTTGACGTACCACCCTCAGGTGGATGTATATTTTGATTCTACAGTCTAGATCATTTTTGGGTATGTGAGATTCCAAACTTAACACTTTGATCACTTTGAACAGATCACAATTTCATGTATTTGTTTTATTCTTGCTCTGAGGTATATTTCTTCTCCCCAAAACTTGTTGAGATTTATTGAGTAGATACCTTGTTGGAGGGAGTTCTTCTAAAGGTTGAGTTACATAAGACTCCTTTTCTTTGATTCTCAATGTTCACGAGTTTACCAGAGACATTGGAGTCACAAATTGATATCGCCAATTTGATTTTTTTCTTGTTATTGTTGGCTTTTTAGACATTAATTGGCTCCTGCTGGTAATCAGGGTATGACTATGTCTTGTGTGTCTTAAACCTTTGGCTTTTCTTTCTCTCTGTATGCATACTTAAAATAGATTCAACTCTTAGTTTCAAGTCTACTCTACTCCAGCAAACTGTTGCCAATGGCTTCAGTGTCTACCTTTGTTAGTTAGAGTCTGTAGGTGTGATCTTATTACAATTCTTGGACACTTTGTATTTCTTCACAGCAGATTCTTGGATACTTTTGATTCTGGCATTGGTCCTTCCTTTCCCTTTTCCAACCCCATTATCTTAGCCTGTGGTGTTTCCACCCCAGCTGATAAACTAAGGAGTGAATATTTGTACTCAGTGAGATGAGATTGTAAAAATCAATCCTATGCTTTCAGAATGGTATTCCTCTTTATTTCTTGTCCTCAAGATGAAAGAAGAATGGAGAATGATTGTCAATCTCTCTTGTCTCAACCAATTCTTCATTTCTTCTGGGTTCACAGTGAAGTCCTTTGATCAATCTGCAATGGCATTCTTCACCAAGTCTGTGAATGACAAAGTTTAATGTTGACACATCTCTAGTGAATTCATCCTACCACTATCTATATTTAATGTACAGTGATATTCAAGGATGTGCTTTCTGGCCTAACATTTGCACCATATATTTTCTGCTAGATTTTATGAGTTCTTGAACATGTTTAAACCAGGATCACCCAATTCCCATCTAGCTCAAGCTTATGGAATTGGTAGTGAGGTTCTTACTTACATACATGGTTTTATTTCTTTTTAGGATGTGGACATCCCTCAAACCTCACGTTCCTTCAAATTCAGCACACGTGCAGTCCATTCAATGGTCACTGGATGACTAATTCCAATCCACTAGATCATCCATTCTCTTTTTTAAGCTACATTTTATTTCTTGAGTGATGATTGAATCTGTTCAACACTACCACCAGTGTACCTATACTACTACTGTTTCACAAATTTCATGTTTTTACAGGTGCCACACTTGTGAGATGGGATGCATATATTGAAGGTCAGAAATTCCAGGGTATATGGATGGAAGATGATTTTATCTTCCACATCAATCATTTGGAACTCCTTACTGTCCAACAAACTATGGTTCAAAGTCAAGATCTCTTGCATAAGAATGTCATCATGATCCTTTCCATCATTTCCATAGCAGTATCTTAACCTTCCCATCATGTTTTCAAACTTTGAATTCTTTCTCTATGGGTCTCAGTTACATCCTATCATCATCCTGGTATGATGAATTTCGTAGCAAGTCACCTGACTCAGCCCAGTGAATTTCTTCCAACCAGATAGATTATTTTTTGTAAGTTCTTCCAGTGCTTTTCCTTGCACTTTGGGTCTCCAGTGATCAATGCATCTGTCACTTTTTGAAACTCAACTACAGGCATTTCTGGTCCTAAATACCTCATCCTTGGGTTTTGAGATGCATGCATTTTGTCTGTATTGGATGAGTTTCTTTCAATTTGTCTGTTGCTCAGAACTTTGGCTATGGTTAAATCGTCCACTTAAGAGCTGTTGGTATTCCAAGATTGGCTGGTCTGACCATGGTTTCCTCTTATGCAGTATGTACAAAGGGGCCTATATATAACTCCTCTTTGGCTGTTTCTGTTGAGACAACCTTAATCCAACATTCCACACATACTTTTCCTCAATTGTTTAGAGTATTTCTTTTCAAACATTCTTTTCATTTGTTTAACAGAGATATCAAAGACGTATTCCATGCTTTTAATTTCCATTCATTTGAGCTTTTGGTCTCATGTACCATGTATCATTTCTCCTTAAATGTGTATTTTAGTTGCTACTGGAATGTGAATGTCATAGGTTGGAGTTGTTTGTACTGCGTGTGCACAGGACTCTTATCACTTCAGTTTGGGTTTTTTCATCCTAAGTCTAGCAGCTAAAGAAAGGAATACATTCTGCCCATCAATTCCTTTGCAAGATATTTCTCATCTTTACAAACAATCATACACTGATCATTTGTTATGTTCTCTCAGTGCTTTGAAGCAGTTTGTGGCTAACACTAACTTTTTCCAAGGGGATGATGTTTGACTCTGGATATATTGGGATTCTCTGGTTTCAGAGATTTATATGCAAGATACTTTAACAAACTGGATTTGCAAATATCCATTCTGCTTATTCTGGACTTTCTCTACAGGGAGGAAACTTCTGTGTTGCATATCATCAGATGTCTTTTGCTACCCATTTCTATTACCTAAGAGAGGACACAATGAAGGCTGGCATGTAGTCTTCTCCTTGAACTTTTTTCTTAAATTCTTCACCAAATCTGGCAGCTTCTTGTAGTTTTGAATACCTTCTTGGGCCATTTTAACAACATCTGCTGTGTTATAAGAAAGAATGGTTATTATTGTCCTCCTTTTGTCTCTTTACTTTTTTTTAGTTTTGGCTGTCTGGTTTAGGCTGGCCTATTATGATGATTACTCATGTATAATTCCACCTTTGATTGGGGAACTGAGTTTAGGGGGAAAAGCATATCAGTGTTGGATGAAGTTCAATTTTCCTAATCATGTACCACTCTTATCTTGGTACTACATTTCTGTACAGATGGTTTCTGTGTGGATATTGCCCTCACTAACACACTGCTTCCTAGTGTGGGATTCTAGCTGTACTGTCAGTAGATGGTAAGTATGTTTTGGAATTTAATATTTTCCTAAACAGAAAATGTATTTCCAATAATACTTATCTCTGCTGATACACTTCCATTGTATGCCCTCACTAAAAGCCAGTAATATTGACTGGGATGATACACTTTCATCGTATGTCCTCACTTAAAGCCAGTAATGTTCACTGGGATGGTATATTTCCATTGTATGTTTTTGCTAAAAGCCAGTAATATTGACTGGGATGATACACTTCCATTGTATGTTTTCACTTAAAGCCAGTAATATTGACTGGGATGATATACTCACATCTTCACAATAATGTTGACTGGGATGATACATTTCCATTGTATGTCCTCACTAAAAGCCAGTAATATTGACTAGGATGATACACTTCCATTGTATGTCCTCACTAAAATCCAGTAATATTGACTGAGATGATACACTTCCATTGTATATCCTCACTAAAAGCCAGTAATATTGACTGGGATGATACACTTCCATTGTATGTCCTCACTAAAAGCCAGTAATATTGACTGGGATGATACACTTCCATTGTATGTCCTCACTAAAAGCCAGTAATTTTGACTGGGATGATACACTTCCATTGTATGTCTTCACTAAAAGCCAGTACTATTGACTGGGATGATACACTTCCATTGTATGTCCTCACTAAAACCCAGTAATTTTGACTGAGATGATACACTTCCATTGTATGTCCTCACTAAAAGCCAGTAATTTTGACTGGGATGATACACTTCCATTGTATGTCCTCACTAAAAGCCAGTAATTTTGACTGGGATGATACACTTCCATTGTATGTCCTCACTAAAAGCCAGTAATATTGACTGGGATGATACACTTCTACCCTACCTTTTCATAGTAATATTGACTGGGATGATGTAAAGTTGTTACACTATTTGTGTGATGTGCTCACAATACCAAGACAGTAAATGCATTAGCACAGATGCATGGTGTCACTTGGTCACAAATTGTCAAGGACATTTAAGTGGGATATAAGAGTGGAGCAAGCGAGACCAATGTTTAGATGGACAAAGTGAAGGTCAAAGAATAGTTATAGCTGTGACTATTGATGGAAATAGATTTTGATATTAGGGAAATGTTAACTTGGTGTTTCTGTAGAATGATTTGTCTTTATGTTAATACAAAACTCAGAAGTTGCTCTAAATTTTGCTCTGTTTTGTTTGCTCATAAAATAACACAACATTTGTATTCTCATTGCCTGAACACTATTTTCACACATGAATAAACTTGGAATGTTAAGTTTACTGGTTATGACATTATGATTTAAGGTTGTGAACTGTGGAGACTACGTGTAAAATAACAACAGTTGTTATTTATGTTAATCTTTTCAATTGTTGTTTGATTCTAGAACATGTCTGTTCATGTGAAAACAGAGAAACCTGGTGATCTGTTACAAGGTGATGTTATTTCTAAGTTCAGTTACAGTGATGATGAGGACCAGAATGGTTCATGTTATAATGTTATGAATGTGAAAACAGAAACTGAATACCAAAGAGATATTGAATCAGGATTCGAACGAACGTCTGGTAAGTACAAATATCATCTAAAACTTACATCTGTTGACAGTGGCTCAACTCTTAACATACAAGAGTTTGTTGGTGTAACTGACTTTGAGCTTGAAGCAAACAAGAGTTTCTGTAATGTAGTTTTCAATGTTTTTGTATCATAACAAAATTCATTAAACATTACTTGTATTTTGTACACTACAAACATTGATTAACCTTCTCTCCATGAGGACCCTTTCCTGTGCTCAAGCTTCTTTTTTATGTTATATCAATTAGTTGAGCATAAAGTTGTAGCTAATAATCCATATTTTAAGTTCTTAACTTCATAGGATATTATTTATAAAATCTGAAATTTTCCATGGGGTGAAAAATGTGACTTTTCCAGACATCCCCTTCTCTTGTTCATTCATCATCCCTTCAGTAATGACAAATTTAATGTAAATAACTCATTATAATATTACTGCTCATAAAAAGCATAATTTTCTGAGTCTTCAATCTTATTTGGTTACAGAACTATCAAATATAAAATCAGATCCTTCTCACCACACACATTTGTCATATCTTCTCTTACAAAATGTATCAGTAGCACTGTCTTACATTTAATACCATATTTTTATAACCACTAGAAAGCCAAGATTTTCATCTAGGGAATGATTTATTATTTTGTTTTCTGCACAGAGAATTGTGTATTTCTTTTTCAATTTGAACTTTGTTCTCACTGAAAACATTGACTACCTTGTAGGAATTTGAAAAAGCCCTTGTGACATAGTCTATAAACCAGAAAAATTGTGATTGTAATGGGATGTTGTCTGCTTTTTTTTGCCTGTTATTATTCTTTGTTATGTTCTTAATTTCTTTGGTGCCTTATTTAATTAAATAAAGTGTGGTCCCCCTATGGTCAGTTGGCTGGTCCACTTGTGCTAGAGTTAGTCAGTGTTGGTCTTGTGGACATTGTACTTGATGCTGGTGTTCAGGTATAGTGCTCATAAAACCTGCTGAAGTTTTCTTGCTTGACATTGTAGTGCATCCCCTCATATGGCTCCATGGTAGGTGGGGTCAGTGGGTGCCAAAACATTCTTTATTTCTTATGAATCCCCCAAATTAAAACATGAATAAATTAGTGAAAAAAACAGTCCATAGGTAAAAGACCACGTCTTGAAGATTCTGAGTAGTAATCTTCAACATCTGTAACACCTGTTGTACCTCATTTTCTTATATTACATTCTATTTCAGACAAACCTTTAGGGCAAATGCCTCCCTTTTCTTTTCAAAAGGGACTAAAGGGACTTGCTGGCTCTTCAAAGTCAGTAAAGAAGCTTCACTCTGGTGACATATTGGTTGAAACATACGCATCTAAACACTTTGAACTCCTCTTAAATTTGAAGGCAGTTGGAAATATACCTATTGAGGTTATACCTCATGCTACTTTGAATTCATCACAAGCAGTTGTTGTTGAGAGGGATTTGAAGAACATCCCTGAGTCTGAGGTTCTCACTGGTTTCTTCACCCAAGGAGTTTCTGCAGTGAGGTGTATCTTCACTCACAAAGATGGAATTGTGATACTGCCCAGTGTCCTCGTTCTGACATTTACATCACTGCATCCATCTGCTGCCATCAAAGCAGGTTATCTTAATTGTAAGGTACAGCCAAAAATTCCAAACCGTCTTGGATATTTCCAGTGTCAGTGGTTTGGTCACTCAAAAATATCATGTCTTGGTTCCTTGATGTATGCTCATTGTGGTGGCAATTACCATGATGCCTGTGAGTGTGAGACAGACCCTCATTGCATTAATTGCAGTGACTCTCACCCACCCTACTTTAGTACTTGCCCTGAATGGGTGGAAGAAAAAGAGGTGCAGTGTTTGAAGATTATTCAGCACATTACTTACTCTGACGCTCCAAAGTTATTGCCCAACACTTCATCTTGGACGTATGCTGCTGCACTTCATTCTAGTACAACAGTGGGAGTGCAGATGGATCTCTCTTTGTGCCTCCAAAAGAATCATTCTCAAATCATATGAAAAGTCTTTTGACCTCCATGATTAAAAAAGGTGATAATTAAATGTCAACACTGATCTCAGTCCCTGACATTAATTCCAACAAACCCCAAGATCCACTTTCTTTGGTTCCAGGTATGGTCATTTCATCAGATAGATCTTCTTTCACTCCAAGATGCAAAAAATCATTCATTCATGTCCTCAGTCACTGAACTCTTCTTCCAACAACAAAGACCTGCCCAATCAATCCAGGGCAGGACCTATGGAGTTCAAAAGGCCTCCCTCAAAGAAAATAAAGTGATCAAAAACAGAAGGGCTACACCCAATTCTCCTACACAAATAAAAATGGTCACCTTGATACAATGGAACTGTCGAGGTTTATGTTCTAATTTGGATTACATCAAAGCACTGATTGCTTTCTACCATCCTGTCTGTCTTTGCTTACAGGAGACATTTCTGAAACCTGCCAATACAGTCATCTTTTGGCAGTTTTTTTTTATACAGAAATGACAGGTTGTGTGATAGACGAGTGCATGGAGAGATGCTGCTGTTGGTTGATCAGCATGTGTCCACCCTGTCTTTGCTATTCAACACACCCTTGGAGGCTGTAGCCATCTGTGATTCCTTTGGTCATATCGTCAGTGTTCCTTGAATTCCTGTAGACAAATAGTCTTGGGGTGGCCTCCCCAAGATCAGTTGTCTAGTCCATTTAGGCTAGGGTCAACTGAGAACCAGCATAGGATGTCCTCAACAGGTGTATTGGACCTTATGTCTGATACTGGTGTTTGGATATAGTGCTCATGAAACCCTGGTATCGCTGCAGTGTTCTTATATGGCACTGTAGTGTGTCCTCTTGTAGGGCTTCATGGTGGGTGGGGTCAGTGGGCACTAAAGTATTCTTTTTTTTTTGTTATGGATACCCCTCAAATAAAAAAATAAACAAATGTAACAGCATGGAGAAAAATCAGACAACTGGCAAATGACTGTGAATTGACGGCTCTGTATGGTCAAACTCACAACTTGAATCTGTGCTGTGATTTTTAATTATACATTCTTTAACTGAGAAACCCTTAGGGCAAATGTCTCCATTTTTTATTCAGAAGGACTTAGAAGGGCTTGCTGGCTCATTTAAATCGGTAAAAATATTGCAGACTGGGGACATTCTAGTGGAAACAGCTTCATCACAACATTCCAAAATCCTCTTGAAGTTGAATGCCATTGGGGATTTACTCATTAAGATTACTCCTCATTCTACTTTGAATTCTTCCAGAGGAGTTATAGTTAAGAGGGATTTAAAGATTTTTTGCAGATCTCCAGGTGAGAAACTTCGAGAATCTCACATCAATCAGTTCGTAAAACATCCCTTGAAGAAGATGTTTTGGGGCTTTTTTAGCTACTGTGGTGTTGGAGGCTTACATATCGTAGAAGGTATGATGCGAGGACCACAGTACATCGAAGTTTTGCAGAGAAGAGTCGTTCCAGAATTGAAAAAGAGATTTTCAGATCTGACATTTTTCAGCAAGATCTGGCTCCGTGCCACACATTAAAACTTGTGAAGAATTTTATGAGTACAATGTAAATAAAGGTGTTGGACTGGCCTGGAAACTCTTCAGACTTAAGTCCTATTAAAAATCTTTGGGCAATTTGTAAAGAAAGACTTTGGGGAAAAGACTGTACCATGAAAAGATAAGCTAATTAAGGCCATAATTGAGTTGTGGTACCGCAATCCAAAAATAAGTAAAGATTGCAGTCAACTCAAGGACTCGATACCAAAGCGGATTAATGATCTTTTGAAAAATAAAGGTGGTCATATCATGTATTCATTTGTGAGTAATTTTTGGATTCTCAGAAATAAAATGCAAAAAGTTAAAAAATCAAAATTTTCCATCTTGTTTCAATTAATTTGCACAAGAGTGTATGTTATGAGATGCTCTGCCATCTTTCTCTTGGCTATCTTTAACTGGATATGGCATTAGAATGTCTCTCCTGATGCTTGGTGCCAAGCTATTGTAATCTCTCTTCTTAAACCTGGGAAGGATCCAAAGATTCCTTGAAATTACTGTCCCATTGCTTTGTTGAGTTGTCTCAGTAAGATATTAGAGAGGATGATTAATGCTCGTCTTATTTGGTTTCTTGTATCAAACAACCTTCTTTCACCCACTCAGTGTGGGTTCTGAAGATAATGCTCCAAGAAAAACCCCTTAATTTACCTTCATACATCAGTTAGAGAAGCCTTTTTGAAGGGACAATATCTTGTTGTTTTTTTTATTATTATTTAGAGAAAGCTTATGATACAACATGAAGATATGGCATCTTGTGAGACCTTCACTCATATGGATTGCATGTCATTTTGCCACTTTTTATTAAGCATTTTTTAATGAACTGCCAATTCCAGGTCCGTGTGGACTCAACACTTTTCCGTTTTTACCCACAGAAACTTGGAGTCCCTTAGGGGTGTGCTCTGAGTGTCACACTTTTCATTATAAAGATTAATGCCATCAGTGAACAGCTACCCCTTACAGTTGCAAATGGTCTTTTTTTTTGATGACTTTCACATCTCATGTCAGTCATCAAATATGAAGTTTTTTGAGTGGCAGCAAGAAACTGCAATCAATAATATACATAAGTGGACCACAGCAAATGGTTTTCAACTTTCTCTCTCCAAAACTGTTTGTGTACACTTCTGCCACCAACAAAGTATTCATTCAGATCAGATTCAGAACTTTGTATTGGTGATGATGTACTTCCTGTTGTCCCCGAGACAAAGTTCTCAGGTCTTATACTTGACTATAAATTAAACTTTGTTTCGTACATCAAGCAACTTTGTGTCAAATGTATAAGAGCACTGAACATCATCTGTGTCCTCTCTTCCACCTCTTGAGGAGCAGATCAATACTCCATGCTTAAGATTTATAGTGTCCTTATCTGATCCAAACTTGACTGTGGCTTTATGGCTTATGGTTCTCTTAGAACCTCAGCACTTAAAATGCTGGATTCTATCCACCATCAGGAGCTTTGGCTTTACACTGGGGCCTTTCATACTTCTTCAGTCCAAAGTTTGTATGTGAAGTCTCATGAAATCTCTCTATATTCGTTGTTTGCAACTGTCTCTTATCTATGCTTCTAAACTTCACTCTTTACCACAGCATCCTACTTGGGGTTATGTTTTCCATTCTCAGTGGGTCACACCTTTCTATAATAGAAAATCTGCCATTGTTCCTTTTAGCCTTTGTATTTGGGCACAATAAAAAAAATTGGATATATCTTTGAAGAGCATAGCAGTATCAACAGTTTGGCCACTTCACCACAGCTAATTACTGACCCCAACTGTGACCTATCTTTGAGTCATCCGAGGAAGGTCAGTACTCCTGATTGGAAATATCGCTCTATATTTTCTGACCATCTTTCAAATGATCCATCCATTCCCATATATACGGGTGGTTCAAAATCAGGTGACTCTGTAGGTTCTGCCATCATTTGTTACAGTTCAGTTGTAGCACACAGAATTCCCTCTACAGTTTCTGTGTTCACTGCTGAATTTTATGCCATTTCTCTTGCCCTGAATCATATTGAAACTATGCAATATACAAATTCTACAATCTATATTGATTCACTCAGCTGTCTATTGGCCCTGACATCATTCCATGCTAGTTACCATTCTATTCTTATCAATATCCAAACAAACTGCCCCATCTATCTCTGTTCAGTTTTTTTTTAATACCAGGTCATGTTGGTATTCATGGGAATGAACTAGCTGACAGAGTGACAAAGTCCATCTGCTCTGGCTTTATCACCACCGTCCTTGTTCCATACATAGACTATGGTCCAATTATCAAAACCCATCTATACACCAGTCGACCTGGAGTGAGCAACAAAATAATAAGCTTTTTCAAATCAAGTCTTCTTTAGCTCTTTCACCATCTTGTTTCTGTAAAGACTGAAGGGAGGAAGTTGTTTTGGTTACACATTGGTTACAGTTTTTTAACTTACCACTTCCTTTTATCTGTTACTGATGCATCAATGTGTGGTCTGTGTGGCACTCAGGTCACAATCATAACAAGCTTTTCTTAGAACCTTTACACATTTTCCATGATATATTCATCCATGGTGGAATCCTGCCTGCCATATGGCATGGAAGGTTCAAAAATAAGGCTGGAACACTTTTTGTAAGTATCCTACATTCTTGAACTGCATTGCTTCACAGCAGACCCATGCATGAGATCAGCTGGTAAGATGTCAAAACCAGAAGGAATCTTGGATTAAGTTCACAACCAGCATATCTTCTACCACCAGTTCTAAAGTCATATGGGACAAAGATCCGAAAAGCAGTGGGCAATTCAATTCTGTTCCTCTCTCAATCTTGCTCTCTGATAGATAGGAAGTAGCTGATGCCCTAGGTGAATGCTTTTACTGGGTATCTAACACTTCTGCTTCATCCTCCAGCTTCTTAGCCATCAAAACTTGGACATAGCAGTCACCTCTTTCCTTTCAAGCTGATTGTCTCCATGACTATAATCACCCATTTACACTGGTGGAACTCAAACTGGCACTTCATTGCTTTGGCAATACATCGATCAGACCTGATGATGTACATAATAAGATGCTGTGCCATCTATCTCCTGCTTCTCTTGTTATTCTTCTGATTATTTTTAAGAAGATCTGGAAGGAGAATGTTTGTCCTGATGCCTAGCACCAGGCTATTGTCTTACCTTTCTCTAAGCCTGGGAAGGATCCCAAGATTCCTCAAAGCTATCTCTGTAAGATCTCAGAGAGGATGGGTAGTTCTCATCTTGTTTGGTTCCTTAAATCAAATAAACCCTTCTCTTGTACAAACAGTGTGTGTTCCATACCATAGACCACCTTATTCGACTTGAAAATCAGAGAAGCGTTTTTCAAATGACAACATCTTGTATCAATATTCTTTGGTGTTGAGAAGGTTTATGATACTACATGGAGGTAAGGCATTTTATGTGATCTCCATTTATAAAGGTTACATGGTCATTTGCCCATTTTTATTGAAATATTTAATGGACAGGTGATTTCAAGTTTGTGTGGGTTCAACACTTTCCCCCTTCTTTTATACAGGAACTTGGAGGCTCTCAGGGCTGTCTTTTTAGTGTCACTCTTTTCAGTATAAAAATTAATGCCATTGCTGAACAACATCCTCTTACTGTTGCACATGGGCTCTATGTCAACGATTTTCACATCTTTTGTCAGTTGTAGAACATGAGGGATATTGAATGGCAGCTACAGACTGCACTCAATCATTCACTTAAGTGGACCACAGCAAACAGTTTTAACATATCTCTCTTTTGCCACAAACAGGGTATTCACCCTGGTCTTGAACTCTGTATTGTTGTAACAATGTACCATTATATTTCCATGAAAGTACTGTTCATTGTTGTAACACTGTACTGTTATATTTGCATGAAAGTACTGTTCGTTGTTGTAACATTGTACTGTTATATTTCCACAGATAATTTTCAATTTTGATGACTAAATACATCTCTTGAACACTGTTCTACCAGTAGCTTGTTGTCAAAACTATCCTAATCTGGGTAGAAAAGTTATTATAACGTGTTCAACCTAGTCTTATATTTAATATTTTGATGCTGATATTTGTATTAATTGTAGTTGAACATAAAATATATTTGTTTGTTTATTAAAAAAATAATCTATGATATATTTGTTATTAACTGGTTTGTAACATCATTTATATATCTGTTTTAGATATAAAGACCAGTGTGGACATCTGTTGTGGAAATCAGGTTCCAAGTTGTCATGTTATAAAACAAGAAGATCGCATTACAGAAGATGTAAAATCATCAAACAACAATATTAGTGGAGAAACAATGTTAGGTGGAAACAATGTGAAAGAATCTAAAACAACACAGTGTGATGATAAACAATGTGGAGAAACATTTGATAAACTAAAACAACAAAAGAGGATACAATCTGCAGAGAAACCATATTGTACAGTTTGTGGAAAACAGTTTGGAACAAATAATAGCTTAAAAACACATCAAAGAGTACACACTGGGGAAAAACCTTACAGTTGTTTAGTCTGTGGAAAACAGTTTGGTACAAAAAGTGATCTAAAACAACATCAAAGAACACACACTGGGGAGAAACCTTACAGTTGTTTAGTCTGTGGAAAACAGTTTGGTACAAAAAGTGATCTAAAACAACATCAAAGAACACACACTGGGGAGAAACCTTACAGTTGTACAGTGTGTGGTAAACAATTTGGAAGAAGTGGTGATTTAACAAAACATCACAGAATACACACTGGGGAGAAACCTTACTGTTGCACATATTGTGGAAAACATTTTGGTGCAAACAGTACCTTAAAAACACATCAAATGATACACACTAGGAAGAAACCTTACAGTTGTACAGTGTGTGGAAAACAATGTGGTAGAAAGAGTATATTAAAAGTACATCAAAGAACGCACACAGGAGAGAAACCTTACATTTGTACAATGTGTGGAAAACAGTTTGGTACAAGTACTATCTTAAAAAAGCATGGAAGAGTGCACACTGGGGAGAAACCTCACAATTGTACATTGTGTGGAAAACAGTTTAGAACAAACAGTGAATTAAAATTACATTATAGAAAACACACTGGGGAGAAACCTTACAATTGTACACTGTGTGCAAAACAATTTGTGTCAAGCTGTAACTTACAAAAACATCAAAGAATACACACTGGGCAGAAACCTTATACTTGTACAGTGTGTGGAAAACACTTTCGTACAAGTAGTACTTTAAAAACACATCAAACAATACACACCATGGAGAAACCATACAGTTGTATGGTGTGTAAAAAACAGTTTGGAACAAAGACTAATTTAAAAATACACCAAAGAAAACACACTGGGGAGAAACCTTACAGTTGTACAATGTGTGGAAAATCCTTTAGTACAAGTAGCAGATTGAAAACACATACAGGAATACACATTGGGAAAAAACTTAACAGTGTGTTTGAGGAAAACACTTTGATGCAATTAGTATCTTAAATGCATCAAATAATGCACAGTGGGGAGAAACCTCACATTTCTACAGTGTGTGTGGAAAAGTAAATTAAAAGTGCATCAAAGAACACATGCTGGTGAGAGATGTTCATAATATCATAAACATGTTGGTGGTGAGAGATGTTCATAATATCAGAAACATGGTGGTGGTGAGAGACGTTCATAATATCAGAAACATGTTGGTGGTGAGAGATGTTCATAATATTAGAAACATGTTAGTGGTGAGAGACGTTCATAATATCAGATATCAGAAACATGTTGGTGGTGAAAGATGTTCATAATATCAGAAACATGGTGGTGAGAGATGTTCATAATATCATAAACATGTTGGTGGTGAGAGATGCTCATAATATCATAAACATGGTGGTGAGAGACGTTCATAATATCAGAAACATGGTGGTGAGAGACGTTCATAATATCAGAAACATGTTGGTGGTGAGAGATGTTCATAATATTAGAAACATGTTAGTGGTGAGAGACATTTATAATATCAGAAACATGGTGGTGAGAGATGTTCATAATATCAGAAACATGTTGGTGGTGAGAGATGCTCATAATATCATAAACATGTTGGTAGTGAGAGATGTTCATAATATCAGAAACTTGGTGGTGGTGAGAGACGTTCATAATATCAGAAACATGTTGGTGGTGAGAGACATTCATAATATTAGAAACATGTTGGTGGTGAGAGATGTTCATAATATCACAAACATATGTTGGTTCAATATATGTATCTGCAAGTTCAATAGGTCTTAATATGAAATCATAAAAATGTTATTGCCTGATCATTTTTAAAAGGTGTACTTCAAGAGCAATCTGGAGATGGTGGTGTAACAGATGAATGATATATAAATAGAGTGATGTAAGGAGGGTCACCTGGGTTCTTCAAGACAATCTGGGGATGGTGGTGTAACAAATAAATGATACATAGAGTGATGTCAGTAGGGTCACCTGGGTTCTTAAGGGCAATATATGAATGGTGATGTAACAGATGAATGATATATAAATAAGTTGAGTGATATCAGGAGGGTCACCTGGGTTCTTTGGGGCAATATATGAATAGTGGTGTAACAGATGAATGATACATAAATAAGTTGAGTAATGTCAGAAGGGTCACCTGGGTTCTTCAAGACAAACTGGGAATGGTGGTGTAACAAATGAATGATGTATAAATAAGTTTATTGCTGTCAGGAGGGTCACCTGGGTTCTTCAAGGCAATCTGGGAATGGTTGTGTAACAAGTGAATGATGTATAAATAAGTTGATTGCTGTCAAGAGGGTCACCTGGGATATATAAATAAGTTGAGTGATGTCAGGAGGGTCACCTGGGTTCTACAAGGCAATCTGGGAATGGTGGTGTAACAAATGAATGATATATAAATAGAGTGATGTCAGGAGGATCACCTGGGTTCTTCAAGGCAATCTGGGAATGGTGGTGTAAATGAATGATATATAAATAGTGGTGTCAGGAGGGTCATCTGGGTTCTTAGGGGCAATTCATGGATGGTGGTGTAACAGATGAATGATATATAAATAAGTTGAGTGATGTCAGGAGGGTCACCTGGGTTCTTAGGGGCAATATATGAATGGTGGTGTAACAGATGAATGAAATATAAATAAGTTGAATGATGTCAGGAGGGTCAACTGGATTCTTCAAGAGCAGTCTAGGGATGGTGGTGTTACAAATGAATGATATGAAATAGAGTGATGTCAGGAGGGTCACCTGGGTTCTTCAAGGCAATCTGGGGATGGTGGTGTAAATGAATGATATATAAATAAAGTGATGTCAGGAGGGTCACCTGGGTTCTTCAAAACAATCTGGGGATGGTGGTGTAACAAATGAATGATGTATGAATACGTTGAGTGATGTCAGGAGGGTTATCTGGGTTCTTCAGGAACATCTGTATAGTTTTTAGTGTTTTGTTGTAGATGTGTTTAATTTTTCAGTGCAACAAGTCTGGAAAGGAGAATGTTATGTAGAAATGGGAAACCATAGGAATGATGACTAAAGGAGATTGACAGAGAAAGAAATGTTAAACAGATCAGTTTATGATGGAAAATTATCATAAAGAAATGGTTTTAGAAAGATCAGGGTTAAATATTGAGAGTACATGATTAAAATATAAAAAATATTTTTCTGATAAAGAGCAAAGAGATGATCAGAGATTACAGATTCCACAATCTATTCATTCAACAAGGTTCAAAAGCATTTAAATCAGCAATCTAATAAGCTTGTTTTATTAGCTACAATCTCAGAACTGGATTCAATGTGAATGAAAGTAACATTGTTAATGGAATGACCAGGTTGGTTGTAGTGTTGATCAACAGGGAGACCTTTTTTCAGTGTTAATAGAGGACTTGTGGTAGTTGAAATATTCTCTTCAGAGTCGTTTGGGTCTGTTCTACAGACAGGTTTACACTTCTTCGTGTTCCACAAGGAATTTCTTTAGAAATTGTAAAATTTCTGGTTATTCTTATCAGAAAAAGAACAGTTTTTATGAACTTGTGGGTTTGACAACAAGCTTTTAACATTGATGACAACTGTTGTTTTACGGGGTGTAATTCACTTTTGTATGAACAAGGTTATCTTTTGGATTTCTGTTTTTTTCAGAGGGAAACATTGAGAACTTCAGGAAGTATGTTTAATTCTTTTGATGAGGACTTGGTCAGTGTGACTGACCACATGACCTCTTTGTTATAGTTTAAAGTCTATATAGATTTAACACTTCTAATTTTCAGTATACTGTGTATATCTTCACAAAATTTGGCAGTCTTTCAGACACAAAAAGTAATATTTTTATGAAATATTTTTAATAAACTAAAATAAATATTTTTCTCTGAATATATTTATTTTTTTGAATACATGATATGCAATGTTCGTTTCATGTAATAACATGCAAAAAATAGACAATTGTCTTTAATAATCATAGATCTTCTGTCTTTGTGACAAGAGTCATTTTATGACTCACTAAAACTTGGGGTCATGTACAGTAAAGACGAAAGACTTAAGACAATTCTTCAGTTGTACATGATGAAAGTGTTTCTTCAGACTTCATGAAACGTTTCTCAGTTTAAAATGATAGGTAGAAATAATAGGAATTCTATTTGAAATGTTAGTGTTACTGTATTTTAGATTATTTTCTGCTGAACGTTGTTAGTTTTTTATCGGTCAGTTTTGGTATCTTTATATCCTTTGTGTTACTTGGCTTGGTTTTGATTCTTGGCATGTTTTCTGTAGTCTGTTTCATGTGAACTGATTTTCCTTATTTTATGTGAGAACTAAACTGCCCTGTTTAGTGTGAAGTATTGTGGTCTGTCTGTGGGTTTTTAGTGAAAGTTAATCTGTAAAAATGTTGTCATTTCTAGACACATCAAGAAAGGTAAGTTTGATAAAAGAGTAACTGTAGGTTAACTTGATTGTTTTGTGAATGTTGATAAATTATTTAAGTGATTCACAACTGACTGTCCAGATGAAAAATCTCATCTATGTGATGTTTCCATGTACGAGGCGTAACAGGGATTAATTGTAGAAGTTGGCTTTTGATATGACCCACAAAACGTTTGGCATAATTGAGAGGCATTTTTGCAGTATTTTATTCTAAAGATAATGTTTGTTATTGAATTTTAAGTTGTTTAGAGTTAAGACTGGCTAATCAGTTGGTGTTGAAAGGTTTAGGCAGATTTTCTAGGGTTTCTTTACCTTCATTAAGTGGAATATTTGTTTAAAGACAAGAAACATTCATTGTGCAAAGAAGAATGTTTGGCAGTAAATGTCTGTTACTGATGTTTTCTGTGACATTAAGAAAGTGACTAGTATCCTTTATTTGTTGGTCAATAAAAGCAAACAGCTATTCAGTAGCCATGCTTGTGTCAAAAATGAGGCCAATAGATGTTAGTCATTCTACTCATTTTGTGGAACACTTTACAAACTGCAAACTAAAGTAAACATTTAGTTTAAAGTTGGCAATCAGGTATGTATTAGTGAAACGAAGCATCAGATTAAGAAAGGTCAGAATGAAGAAATGATTAACAGAGGATAGAAATCCACCAGTGTATAAACTGCAAGACTGTAGAAGAATTAAATGGAACATTTTATGAATCTGAAATACAAAGATGTATAAAGTCTGTAAAATAAATATTATGTGAGCAAGGAAAGGACAAAACAAACATTTTGTAAAATGGAAAGAATGTCCTCATTTTATATGTGGATTCCTCAAACACATTTGAATCACCTGCATTTGTTAAAATGTTGTGTGATTCTGCATCATAAAGAACATAAAAATTTAATTGTGATCTTAAACCGAGTAGAAGATACACTTCCTAAACCTGATGGAGCTTCTGTAACACTTGATATTCTACAGTCAGATATACTTGGATTTAATAATAATAATCATAACACCATATAATGGTAATATACATGATGGATTTTATTTATAGTATGTTTACTCATATATTGTGGAACATAGAATTGTTGGTAATGCTTATGTACCACTGTTACAATTTCTTTTAGTTAAAGGTTAGGATGGATACATGATTACCAAAACTATAACAAATCTTATATACAGACCAATTTGTAAGTAAAATATTCTGACTATAGAAATAGATATAAAAGACGACATTGGTCGAGCTATCTAATTTGAACAAGCAAGAATGATCATCATGCTTCATCTCTGTAATAAAGAAAGTTCCTTAGTACCAAGAACCACCTGTGTATTATGCCTATTACGATTACCAAGAATTAAATAATTTACCTTATTATACTGGTAGTGTATAGTAATGAGTATTAACTTGTTTTGTTGACTCTACCATTTTCGAAAAAAAGAAGATTAGCATTCAAAAAACAAGTTGTTCAGTGAGGCTTAAATTTAGCATCAAATGTAATACGAGAAAATCTTTCTACATAACAAAATGAAAGAACATAAAGGTCCAGTATTCAGAATCTATAAAGCCAAGAAACGAAGAACATCGACAAACGAGAAGTCACAACTAGACTAATTTTCTCTACCTCACGCTAAACCAGCGATTAAAGAAGGTCAGTGGACTGAATATTCTCCTTTATCTTCAGTAACTAACAATAGACCTTTCAGTTTTTTGTCGGGATCCCTTGATAAATATTTAGATCCAGGACAATCGTATCTTCATGTAATGTCAAAGATAGTCAGGCTTGATATGACTGAGAACAAAGATAATTTTACACCTGTCAACCTGTTACTTCATTCTTTGTTTTCTAAAATATATGCACACCTGATGACATATTAATGTCTTTGTCTTACAACCTAGAAAATTTGTTAAGCTGTAACAATAAAGTTTAGAGAAATCATTTGATATCATCCATGTAAATAAAAGATACATCAGGTGTTATTGAAGATATCAATTTTAGTGATGATGAGAACAGTGGAAACAAAGACACATACAGCTTGTAGTGAAACAATCGACATGATCAGTTGTCTGCATTGGATATCTTTTTGCAGAACAAGTTATTGCCTAATTGGGTAATTCATTTTGCACACAGACTATTTAAAACAAGTGCTCGAGATATTCAAGAATAATTTTTTTAGTTCATTAAAAACACTTCACTGAAGATATAATTTTTTGTCTATGAAATAATTATAATGTTTATTTAAACATATTTTATGAAGATACACACACTTCATTCAATTTACTAGTTTTAAATCTATAAAGTCTGAACGTAGTAGGTTAAATTGATCGAAGTCCTATTCAGAGAGTTTTAGTCATGTTGGAATCACTTCATGGAGTTATGACGTTAACACCTGCTATGGAGACCTAGCAAAACGCTCCCTATAACCCACCCTCTGTTAACAGTACATAAAACTGTGACCTCTGCTACAAATCAGTCAGAACATATGATAAAAAGATGAAGAAATAAAGGTCCATATTTCTAAATGAAACCACGTACAAATAAACATATCGACACTATATACAGGTCATCCAATAAGTAATGTCTGAAAATTTAATACAGAAAGTACATCATCTTTTCTGTCTTTGTAGAAAGCTTTAACGACTAGCATATGTAGTAGAACATGTATAAAAATGTTCAGGTAAATAAAAGAAACTAACCCAACTTCCCTTTTTCAGATAATTATTCAGATAAACCTTCATGAATATGGATGTGTCAAAGGAGCACATTAGACATGTTATGCTTTATGAGTTTTAAAAGGGCAATAGTGTAGCAGAAACAACACAAAATATTCAGTGTTTATAATGCGTAGTCTCTCAATAAAATAAAATGTCGAAGGTGGTTTCAGAAGTCCAGATCAGGTGACTGCAGCTTAAGTGGTGTGCCACGTTCAGGTTATCCTCTTGAGTTTAAGGATGATTTGCTGCTAGCTGCACTTGATGAAGATTGTGCTGTAACAATTGAAGAACTAGCATAGTTCACCGTCATGTGTAACAGCTTGGAAAGGTGTCAAAACTTGGAGAATGGGTCTACCATGATTTGACTAAAGCCAACCTTAGGACAAGAGTGAACATTTGCACTCTCATAAACATAACTCACCTTTTTGGACAGGTTAATGACTGGAGATTAAAAAATGGATACATTATAAAAATGTTAAAAGCTTCAGACAATGGCTCAGTGCAGGAAAACTGGTTAAAGCACAGTCCAAAATGGACCTGCACCATAGGAAAGTCATAAAGCGTTTGGTGGGATATTGTTGAAGTGATCCACTTTAAGTTGTTGCAACTCAATGCAACAATTACATCAGACTTCTATTGTCAACAGTAAGAGTGCTTGAATGTGGCACTGAAACAAAAGAGGACTGCTTTGATCAATCGTAAAGATGCGGTGTTACACCAGGATAATGCACGGCTATATACAGCAAGGATCACATCCAAAAAGATTAAGGAACTAGACTGGAAAAAACTTCCATATCCTCTTTATTCTCCAGACTTTGCCTTATCATATATCCGAAGTTTGCAGAACTTTCTTGATGGAAAAGATCTTGGAACACGTGAAAATGTCAGTACTACCCTCTCAACATTCTTTTCATCTAAACCCAAAAATTTTTATAAAAGTGGCTTTCAGAAGCTTGTAAATTGTTGACAGGAAGTAATTAATAATAATGGAACATACATTGTTGATAAAATAATATTAAAATCGTTTGAAATCCCTTCTCTTTTTCTGAACCTAAGATCAGACATCACTTAAGGGATGACATGAAACAAAACTGTATGATTACACCATTATACTAATTGCAGTTAAATTTAAAAATTCAATCTGAAAATACAAAACAAGCTAGTTGTCACTAAAAGTACAATTAATATTAAAAGATATAATTAGTATATTGAAAGCATGAATGTGGTATACTTAATCATAAAAAAATGAAATTTGTATTTTCGATTTCCGACTCTCGTGGGAAAACCTGATCTGTCACAATAAAAAAACAAAGTCATTTGCGAATTATTTCCTAAATAAACAACCATTACTTTCCTGTCAGCAGAAACTATGCAGAGCGGTATTATTATGCATGTCGTTTCTGGATAGTTTTCCTGAACCTTTTACGATAACATTCTCTTGTTATTTCTTTTAGAAGCCGTATTTTAAGTATTTTAATTGGTCATCTAAGGCCGAAATCTGGTAATTACAATTTTTTCAGCCTAAACTTGTTGAAATTTCAAACCTGCAGCTGAGGTTATCAAAATATTGTGCACATTTAATTTTATTATGATAAGAACTATTTCAGCTGCAGTCTCCAAATGAAACTTGAAAGTATTGAATGAGACATACACAGTGAAGAATACTTGCTTTGTTACTCTTGCATATAGTAAAGTATAACTGTAGGTCACTAATTTGTCCTTCTTTCGAGTTTGTTTTGAACCACCTCTAACTCTGTTTAAGTTAATTTTTTTGAAAAACCTTGTTTGAACGTTTGTCCATTATTATGCATAATAAAGGCCATTATGACGTTTAAGGGCGTATTTTTCATACTGCATAAATGTGGGTGCTGTTTCAATAACGCTTTTATTACAAATACTATCTTAAAATGATGCCACTTCTGTCACCAATCACACTGTCTTATTCACTTTTCACAATATCATATGTTTTCTCGTTTGGATTGACACTGCAGCTTGCTAATTTACTTTTCCTTAGCTTGAACTTTGTGAATGTTTCATTTGTTTTCGTCGATCGGGTGTTGCCTTGTATTCATTTCCTAATTCAATATTTACGTATGGATTTGTCTCCATCAGCGTTTCGTCTGAAATATTCTTGAAACAAACATACAGATTTCTGACAATGTCTTGAGCAAATGTAAATGACATTTTTATGGTGTGATTTTTTTTAAAAAATACGAATGATAAGTGTGGGAACATGCACTTTCCTCAGCAGTAAGCACTGACAAACATTTATGTTATATTTTCTGGAAACTTATATAAGCAAATGAATCGATGTTTATCACAAACATATGGCCACCGGAATGAAAACAGTACTGGCAAAACTACACCAATAGAAACCGGTTCTAGTGGTGAGAAAAGCACAGATAGCCAATTGTGTAGCATTTTCCTTTATTACAAAAACAAAACAAAAAACGGTATATTCACAGCTTGAGAGGTTTGTGCCACAAAACTGCAAACAAATCCTAATTTGAATAGGGGCCTGGTTAAGTAATGAATGATAAACATTAGCTGTAAAGTCTTCATCAATGCTATAAATATAGCTACATCTATATTCAATTTCATTCCTTTAGGTCTTACACACTCAATATTTTTGGCTGAATTTTTTCACACCTAGGGTGTTTTTAATCACATTTGTTATTGCACACAGCCCTGCAAAACTTAAAGATTCGATTCGATTGTGAATCGGGATTGATTATTCGATTTGTTAGGTCAAAGTCTAATTCCGTATTTTCGTACCTACATTACTTTCGCTAAACTTTAGAATTTATTTTTTACTTCTTTCTATCTACTGAAAGTTGTTTACTTGTATGAATGCTTTTGAATCATTCTAATTCCGGATGTTTGTTTGTTTTAAGTTAAAGAAAAGCTACCTAATGGGCTATTTGTGCCCTACCAACCGTGAGTATCGTAACCAAGTTTCTAACGTCGTAAGTCTGCAAACATGCCGCTGTGCCACTTAGGGCTCTTTCAAATGTTTAAGTACATTTTATCTTTTGCTGTTATTGTTTTTTAACATTCACTTTTTCTCTCAAAATGATTTACTCTTATACTCGTATTTTGTTTTTGAATTTCGCACAAAGTTACTCGAGCGCTACCTGCACTAGCCGTCCCTAATTTTCCAGTGTAAGACTGCAGAGGGAAGACAGCTAATCATCATCACCCACCACCAACTCTTGTGCTACTCTTTTACTAACGAATAGTGAGATTGACCGTCACATTATAACGCCCCCACGGCTGAAAAGGCGATCGTGTTTGGTATGATGGAGATGCGAACCCGCGATCCTCAGATTACGAGTCGCACGCCTTAACCCACCTGGCCATGCCGGGCCCTCTTATACTCATCACTAAGTGTGTATAGAAATACTCTACACAAACAAAGAAGCAATTTGCTATAGCATTTCAAATTGAATTCAGCCTATATTCTGTATAATCCGCAGTTGGATATTATTCTAGAATAACACTGAATTGGAATTTATTTTTGATAAAATCTTAAGACATGTTAATAGATTGTTCTTTTATATGCAAAAACGGCTCGTTTGGGTTCAGAATACCTACAAGATACAAATTATTAATGATATGGGAAAATCCATTAGTCAGGTCACAATAATTGTTCTTTTTTAACCATTACTTTAGCTATGTTTATTTACATGAGCCCCCAGTGGCTCCGTGGTATGTCTGCGGACTTGCACGCTAAAATCCGGGTTTCGATACCCGTGGTGGGCAGAGCACAGATAGCCCATTGTGTAGCTTTGTGCTTAATTTAAAACAAACAAACAAACAATATTATTTACATGATAAAATCGTTAAGAATAACAACTACTGCAAAATTTCAACACAAGTACAATATATCGCAAATTAAATTATATGAGCTTTCAGGTTATTTACGTAGGCTTCCGTTTCCTTATAGTTAAGGGTAAGATTGTTTGTTTCATCTGCTACTGTAATATCTTGCACAGTTAAATGGATTGAGCGGCGCCATTCCATCTAATTAATTTGCCAAATATCTCTAAAACAACGGAAGATGGTGAAGAGAAATATTTATTTCTGAAGAACTCCTGGTTATTTAGTTTTTAAAACTAAAATATTGCCGAAAAGAAAGAACGGAGTGTACATGGGAGTTATTAAATTCGAAAAATATATAAATAATATTTGTGTCTTAATTCATTTGTAAGTACAAATAATAAAATAAATGTATTGTGATGAAATTATATAATTTCGTTATTAGTTATAGACTCTGTCAAATGATGTCTTTAAACATTTAGAATAAACCAAATCGTTTTCCAATACAAATTATTTAATTAATACAAAAACATCACAATTTGTCCATCTTGTTAACATTTTTCTTCTATCCAAATTTTAAATTTCGAGGGTAGAACGTGAGTGTCTGGCATTAGCGAGACAATCATCAAAATTGTCCTTTTACTTTTCTAACTGTATGTTATTATTAATTTAAATGTATTAAGATATTTTGGGTAATATTAATGAAACGATTTCGTTATTATACCAATTTTGCTTATGTATTTGTGTTACTTCAAATATAATGTTTCTGTATTTCGCTCACTTTCGATTGGCAAACGGAATCCACGCGAGTTATTCAAAACATTAGTTTAACCCTTGAAGTTGTAGTAGTGACGATATCAGGTGTAAACAGCCCTACAACTGTAGGCAATAAATAAAACAATCACAAATCCTTACATGTTTACACTGTTGGTAAAGGTTTTCCTAGTCGTTGTATAAAAGTCAATGTATATTAGATAATGTCACTGTTTTAATATAGAGATGTGAAAAGATAAAACTTATAGTTTGATAAAGTTATCAAGATGATATGAATTTTGAGGATAGTATTTATAGAATTTTGTAACATGTATTAAGGATGTGATTTCTTAACTTACGTATGTGATTAAATATCTTTTTATGCAGGTGAAAGTTCTTTGTAACTATGGAAGTTTTAAAGACAAAGTTTGAACCACTTTCTTGTGAGAAACAGGACGATTTATTGAATATCAAATTGGTGAATAAGGAAGATGAAACTTTCAAAACAAATAGTAAATCTGTTATTCTTGTGTTTTGCATTCTTCCATTCTTCACAACACAGAAGTAATAATTTCATATGTTTTAAGCTAGCAGTGTAATTGAATTTATCACCATTAATTGGAAATTTATTATACATGATTTGTTTTCTTCTCTTGGAGGTTAAAATCAGTAAGGATAATTAGGCTGGATTCTTGCAGCTATTTTTGACACTTGTAATCTTATTCTGTACTATCAGCTGTAAATAAAGTTAAACTTGGGTACTTACCAACATACCCACCTTCCATGTAGCTTATTGGTTGGAAGCCACTTTCTAACTAAGACCTTATTGTATTTTTGACTATGGAAGACCATCAGTATTTTATTGTTGGTCAGTGATAAACATTTGAATCAGACAATAAATCAGAAGGGATCTGTGACACATTTCACTTTTTATGAAGTAATAACCACAAATAAATGTAATTGTAGCTAAATGGAAGTATAAGGATGTCACTGATAATTTGTTGGCCCTCATTAATCAACATATTTGTATTAACTGTGTGTGTACTGATGAATTGTTTATATTTTTTACAATATTTTTTTATGTTTATATGATTATTTTACAAGTTTGGTTCATGAATGTTGAGCCAGTTTTGGTTTTTACATTCTTATTTCCAGTTCAAACCTGTGCCATTGTGCTGGAATTTATTCATCTGGTAACTAAACCCAATATATTTTCAAATTTCTTTTCCCTTCTGTTTCCAAGGAGCATGTGTTATAAACTGTCACTTTTCTTCACCAGACACTCCTGCTTTAAAGTTTATCTCTCAGGTAAACAGTATGTCAATACAGGTCCCGAACATGATTCTGTGACACATAATGGTGTGGTATTTTAATGTGAATTAATTTCTATGATAGAAGGAGATAACTCTGTTTAATAACAGCAGGTTAGAAGAGAAAACTTATGGAATACACACAATTAAAAACATAACTGAGTTTTAAACCTACATTAGAAATTGAGGAGACTGGATAAATTAATAAAAAAACGAATACAGGCTTTATTTACATAATAAAGTAAACAGAAATGTGTTTTTACTTGTGTAGACACTTACACAATTACTTCTGTTAATTCTGAATATAGTTCTACTGCTTTCCACATCTTGGAACGGACTTCTGTAGAACTGTATCCTGGCCCGGTCTGGCCTAGAGTGTTAAGGCATGGGCTTCGTAATCTGAGGGTCGCGGGTTCGCACCCGAGTCGCGCCAAACACGCTCGCCCTCCCAACTGTGGGGGTGTTATAATGTGACAGTCAATCCCACTTTCCGTTGGTAAAAGAGCAACCCAAGAGTTGGCAGTGAGTGGTGATGACTAGCTGCCTTCCCTCTAGTCTTACACTGCTAAATTAGGGACGGCTAGCACAGATAGCCCTCGAGTAGCTTTGTGCGAAATTCCAAAAACAAACAGAACTGTATCCAACTGTGAACTTTATTCAACTGCGAAATAATGAATACTTCAGTGACATAAGAAAGCTTGTATTATTTCTTTTGTGATGGCTTCATGATATCCCTGTTTGTTCTCTCACAGGATTTGTTGACTCTAACATACAGATATCATCCACTCATCCAGAATAAGATGAGTTTCTTGACCTACTTGGAATACACATACCTCAAAATCTTCCATATCAGAATACATAATATCTGTTATATAGAACTGTATCTGTAGTTTCCTGGACCACATGTTTATGTCAAAACAGACTAAATTAAAAATATTAAATTCTGTGTTAATAAAATCAAGTAATCAAAGTATATGATATTCCTGCATAACAGAAGAGAATAATCTTATATTAGATGATTCTGTATCAAAATATTTTTTGCTTTCAGCTAATGTTCATGACATTGTTTGTTCTTTCAGAAACTTAACTTTCATTCTATTCATATTTTTGTCATAATTTCACTACATGTATTTTTGGCATATTTGTATATGTTCTCCATTTGTAGACACAATCTACCAATAATATTATTATTTTTCAAAATAAAACATTTTAAACACAAAAGTACCAAATAAAGAGTTTTATGTGTAATTGTTTTCTCTTACTTTCAGGTGTACTCCACAGACATCCTCATGTTTCACTGTATTTAATAAATAAGACAATAAACTATTGTGTGATGATGCAATACCAAAATGAATGAACTTCACAATAAAGTCAATTGACTTCCTTGATGTCAACAGTTTAATAATAACTTATTAATGAAAGTTGGTGGTTGGTTCTATCAGTCACTTCTATTTAGTCAACATTTGTACATCATGATAATGGTAGATGTTGTTAGTAACTCTTATGATAAAGACAAGATGGACAAGTTGTGGGCCAGTGGTTATTGAACCTGAGAAATTCAAATTATGCTGTAATGAATGTGTATGTAAATTCAGAACAAGCCTCTCCTATTTTCTTTATTTTGGTGAATGTTTCCCAAAAGACCAGGACTACTTTTGTTTGTTCTTATGAACATTTCCCAGAAGATGAGGACTAGTTTGCTTTGTTTTGTTGTAATGAATGTTTCCCAGAGATGAGGACCAGTTTTGTTTGTTTTCTTGTAATGAATGTTTCCAAAAATATCAGGACCAGTTTTGTTTTTGTTGTAATGAATGTTTCTCAGAAGGGGAGGACCAGTTTTGTTTGTTTTCTTGAAATGAATTTGTCCCACAAGTTGAGGACCAGTTTTGTTTGTTTTCTTGTAATGAATGTTTCCTAAAAGATCATGACTAGTTTTGTTTGTTTTGTTGTTATGAATGTTCCCCATAGGATCAGGACCAGTTTTCTTTACTTTGTTATAATTAATGTTTCCTAGAAGATGAGGATGGTTTGTTTGTTTTTTGTAGTGAGTGTTTCCAAAAAAATCAGGACCAGTTTTGTTTGTTTCATTGTAATGAATGTTTCCCAGAATGTAAGGACCAATTCTGTTTCTTTTGTTGCAATTAATGTTTCCCAGAAGACGAGGACTAGTATTGTTTGTTTTGCTGGAATGAATGTTTTCATTTCTTGCAAGTAAAAGAAGAAAAAATATGCAAGCCAAACCAAGTTTTCCTATAAAAAATAAACTTTAGTAAGAAAAGTTAAACCTAAATGCAAAATATGTACTTTGTACTTTTTCTGTATTAAATTAATGGTATTAAATTCATCAGTCTCTATTCCAGATTTAAATAATAACAATATCTTATCTGATACAGCTGGTATAATTGACAATTGCCACCTCCAACTTACTTCCATTATTTCAAGTTGCTAAAAATAGAACCTGAACGTTTTATCAGTTAAAAGTTGAACCATCCCGCATGGTAATGTATTATTAGAAACAGTTAAATCATTTAATGTTTAAGACATTTATTTGTGGGCAGTTTAATAAAATTTGTAGTACACAGAATTACGTAAGCAAGAAAAGATTTAAATTGGTGTAGTTAATAACTACAAGTGAGAACATTTTTGAAAAGTTTATCTTAAAGTTCAGACATGAGTGGGTACATAAATTCTCCCTATATTTGAAAAACAGAGAATTATTACCATGGTAATGTTGAATCCTAGCATTCAAGTTTACTGTTACAAGAGAGAAAACATAAACTTTCAGCAAACTTCTATCTTTGAATCAATGAACCATTTAACCAATGTGTTTAAGCTGTTTCATCTGTCTGTGAGTGAATGAACCATTTACAATTGTTGTAGATGTTTGTAAGATGAGACTGTGTTTAAGCTGTTTCATCTGTCTGTGAGTGAATGAACCATTTACAATTGTTTCAGATGTTTGTAAGATGAGACTGTGTTTAAACTGTTTCATCTGTCTGTGAGTGAATGAACCATTTACAATTGTTGTAGATGTTTGTAAGATGAGACTGTGTTTAAGCTGTTTCATCTGTCTGTGAGTGAATGAACCATTTACAATTGTTGTAGATGTTTGTAAGATGAGACTGTGTTTAAACTGTTTCATCTGTCTGTGAGTGAATGAACCATTTACAATTGTTGTAGATGTTTGTAAGATGAGACTGTGTTTAAGCTGTTTCATCTGTCTGTGAGTGAATGAACCATTTACAATTGTTGTAGATGTTTGTAAGATGAGACTGTGTTTAAGCTGTTTCATCTGTCTGTGAGTGAATGAACCATTTACAATTGTTGTAGATGTTTGTAAGATGAGACTGTGTTTAAGCTGTTTCATCTGTCTGTGAGTGAATGAACCATTTACAATTGTTGTAGATGTTTGTAAGATGAGACTGTGTTTAAACTGTTTCATCTGTCTGTGAGTGAATGAACCATTTACAATTGTTGTAGATGTTTGTAAGATGAGACTGTGTTTAAGCTGTTTCATCTGTCTGTGAGTGAATGAACCATTTACAATTGTTGTAGATGTTTGTAAGATGAGACTGTGTTTAAACTGTTTCATCTGTCTGTGAGTGAATGAACCATTTACAATTGTTGTAGATGTTTGTAAGATGAGACTGTGTTTAAGCTGTTTCATCTGTCTGTGAGTGAATGAACCATTTACAATTGTTTCAGATGTTTGTAAGATGAGACTGTGTTTAAGCTGTTTCATCTGTCTGTGAGTGAATGAACCATTTACAATTGTTGTAGATGTTTGTAAGATGAGACTGTGTTTAAGCTGTTTCATCTGTCTGTGAGTGAATGAACCATTTACAATTGTTGTAGATGTTTGTAAGATGAGACTGTGTTTAAGCTGTTTCATCTGTCTGTGAGTGAATGAACCATTTACAATTGTTTCAGATGTTTGTAAGATGAGACTGTGTTTAAGCTGTTTCATCTGTCTGTGAGTGAATGAACCATTTACAATTGTTTCAGATGTTTGTAAGATGAGACTGTGTTTAAGCTGTTTCATCTGTCTGTGAGTGAATGAACCATTTACAATTGTTTCAGATGTTTGTAAGATGAGACTGTGTTTAAGCTGTTTCATCTGTCTGTGAGTGAATGAACCATTTACAATTGTTTCAGATGTTTGTAAGATGAGACTGTGTTTAAGCTGTTTCATCTGTCTGTGAGTTAATAAACCATTTACAATTGTTGTAGATGTTTGTAAGATGAGACTGTGTTTAAGCTGTTTCATCTATCTGTGAGTGAATGAACCATTTATAATTGTTGTAGATGTTATCCTATTCTCTGGAGGTATATAGATGATATTTATTGGTTTTCTACCCGAGCATACACACCCATTCATAATATTTTGAGATGTTGTAAATGTAATATCTGTCCTATAATGGATATTTCATAGTTACGTTCAAGATATGGGTAAACCATAATTTTTACACTATTTTAGTTCTTTAATTAATGTACTAATTGCAATAATATTTTTATTCCAAAGACCATCTTACTATAATTCTTCCAGGGTAATTGTTAACTCAACTGCTTCCATACATTTCTAGTCTTATCAATTTTGTTAACGGTATTTTAACTCCAGAAGTATGTTTACTGTTTACATAACGACTGTTCTTCACCATTGAGAACTTTCTTCTATCAGGTATACAAAATGTTTTACACACTTACCCTGGTTATCTGTTTAACATCCACATGGGTCTACAACTAACAATGTACATAGTGGTTCACGTGTATTATCAGAACTTGACATTTGTTGAAAGTGGTTTATTTCTGTACATTGGTATACCATGTAAAATATTAGAGAAGTGACATGTTATCCTCAGTACATTATGTGGATTTTGTTTATGACTGAGTAATAGAGATGTTATTTTTAATCTTATGTACATTATTTGTACTTCTAGTCCCAGGAGAAGCTGATTCATTAGAAGAAAGTTCTCTGTGTACAATTATGAAGTTTGATGTAACAAGAGAGGAACAAGAAGAAAAGTGTGATGTAACATCAGATAAAAGTGAGGTAATTAAACTTATTACAGTTATTAAAGATAGTATGTTGTGTAACTGTGTCTTTATGGACTTTGTTTGGTATATAATTAGTAATGACATGTTTGTAGTCACAAGCTGAAGAATCTCACTATAAGTTTGTTACATTGTTGTGAATACACTTATTACAGCTCTGATATTGCCAATACAGTAAAAATGATGTACTGTCACTTAGAAATGTAAACATGTTATATAAACTGCCAGTATCCAGTACTGGATATTGCTTTATAGAATCAATTTACATTCAGAATACAGAAGTGGCTGTGGGTAACATGGTGGCTGTTGTCTTTATTTTAACTTTCATACATATCACCAAGACCAAAGTAACCTGAGACTGAACACTTGGTTCAGAACAGTATCCTTTGTCTTGGCTACAGTTGAATATCTGAAGATATTTATAGGATTTGGAATGATGGTTTGAAAAGCCTAATTATTTTTTGTCATTTACTAAGCCAAGCCTAATTCTGTTCCATTAACTCCTAAGCCAGGTTCACAACATCAAGTTTATTTTTTAACCTTCTCTACCTGATGAGTACATACCATTTCTAGACACTTCTACAACTCTATTGGATGGTAAGATGGACAGTAACATGTACAAAAACTCCTTGAATAACTGCTATTTCTACATTTTCTCTCTAATAAACCAAGAAGATAGTTATGACTTTTAACTAAGTAACAAAACTTTCACATGTTTGTAAAATACAGAACAGAGATCGTGGGAAGATTTTAAAAGATGTCACAACTGTAACGTTATCTTTCTGACTCCTGTTACTTTTATTTGTCTTAGGATGAATAATATAATTAACAAAGCTGTGAGGGAATTGGGTTCACTTGTATGTCTGAAAGAAAAGACTTAACATTTAATTGCATATCATTTGGTGTGCTCAGTACAGTGAATTTGCTGTTTAATCATATATAATGTTGTAAAACGTGAATGTGTAGAATTCCTTATTTATTCACACATTGTTATGTAATGTGAATCTTTATAATTCAATGTTTAATCAGACATTATGTTGTGAATATGTAGAATTCCATATTTAATGAGATATTGTTATTTAATGCGAATGAGGAGATTTTAGTATTTAATCAGACACTACCATATAATATGTATGTGTAGAAATATTTTTAACATGTGATTTGCAGAACTGATAAATATTAGAACTATTCAGAATTTTTAAAAAATAATAATAATAGTAAATAAATTAAGAATTAGCAGTGTGTGTATCTGTATCACCTGGACTGACAGTAACCAATATTTCTTATTGCTTCTCTGTGGGTGACTTCATTTTAGAATAAATAGAGTTCTCTCTCCAGCCATCACAGATGCTGGTCACAGGCTTAATGTTACTGTGGGTGGTGATAGAATTTGTTAATTTAAATTTTGACTTATCAGTCTTTTGTTATTAGTGGTGAGAACAGTTTAGAGTTTTTAAAAGATGCTATGCATTGCCATTTAACATCATTGAATAATCAACTTACTTTCTGTTGGACAAATCTTGCTTTACCAATCTTTTTACTTTCTTTAAGTTCCTTTTTATGTGCATGAGGCTACTGGTGTGGATTTTTATGCCTAGAATTGGAGAAAGCATTTATTAAAAATGGATTTCTGTAGGTAAGGGAGTAAGCTGATCCATTATAGAAAGAGTATTATAAATGGTGTTCAGTCAGTCTATATTAATGCTACAAATGGGATACCTGAGTGTAAAGATACATCAGTGACAAGAAATGGTCAATACATTGTTTGAAACATCTGAAGATATTAAGGTTCTGGTTGTTACTAACAATCAGCAGGATGTTACTGATTTAATAAATGATGATTTATTTGGTGAGTTGTACAAACAGCAAGTGGTTGTAGTTATGATAAATGTTATGGATTGCATGTGAGATATATCATAATTTGAAGTATGATTATATAATCAAAATGACATAACCTTGATATTATAAAAGAAACAAATTTTTGTGTTCTGGTTGATCATTCTATTAAGTATTATGCTCCTGCTTGTGGCTAACAAATAGAATTTTTAACTTGTTTCTCCAGAAATATTGAGTACAATTCTGAAAATATTTTATTGTCGAGGTCACTGGTTAGATCAAGTTTGGAGTATTGTGTTCAGTCTTATGGTCCAGAGGAAGGTTCAAGTTTAAATGTTAAAGTTCACTGAAAAATCACTGTCTCATAAATAAAAATGAGATATGGGATTCTGATTGAAGTTTTTAAGGGAATTGCCAGGTTTGATGTATCATCTTTATTTTATGTATGATAAAAACAGTAGGACCAGGAAACAAAATTATCAAGGTGAGACCAGATTGGCCTGAAGCATTAAACTTCAGTTATTTTATATATCTTAAGCACCTGCAGTTTCCATCTGTTACTGATGTAACAACTCTTCACTTTCATTAGCAACTTCATCACTAACCTGGTACATTTTGCATGTCTCTGACTCTTCCCAGATCTGTGTGCGTGAACCAGTTGTCTTATGCACATCCTCAAAAACATGACAAAACCACTCAAATAATAACACTACTTTGATATATCTCTATTGTTTGTGTTGGTGTTATCAGATCCTACCACATGTTCAGTGTGTTTTATATGAAATGTTTACACACTATTGAAATGGTCTGTTTTGTAATACTACTTTTAGTGATGACGAGAAAACCCACTTGTAGAGAAAAAATATATTTCTAAAAGCGGGTGGTTTGGGTTGAGAAATTTTTAATGTAAAGGAGCGAACAACATTTCGACCTTCTTTGGTCATCGTCAGGTTCACAAAGAAAGAAAGAGGTAACTGACAGATAGCTGACCACGTGTTTGAAGGCAGTTGTGTAACTTAGTTTATATATTAATATAGGTATAAAGGTGTTCTTTTGTATGGGTTTATTTTGGGCTTGAGTTGTTGTATAAGTAAGACTTCTTTAATTTTATGTTTGTTTCTTTATTTAGTATTTCAGTGTTTTCTATGGTTATGTTGTGTTTATTTGACTCGCAGTGTTCAAAAACGTGTGAAGGTGACTTTTTATGTTCTTTGAATCTGGTTTCCATTTTTCTACTTGTTTCTCCAATATAGAAGTCGTGGCAGTTATCACATTGTATTTTATAAATAATGTTGGTGTGGTGTTTGTCAGTGTAGCTTTTACATAGTATAGACCTCAGTTTTGTGCCTGGTTTTTAAAAAAATTTGGTATCAACTGGAATGTTATATTTTGATACTAGTTTTTGCCAAATGTTTGTTATTTTTTTGCTGATGTCAGGAATATATGGTATACAGCAGTATATGGTTTCGTGATTTTTTGATTCGTGAGATATACTTACTTTTGTTGGTTGATTTTGCTTTCTGTCTAGGTGTGTGCGTATAATGTTTTCTACGGTTTGTGGAGGAAACTTATTGATGTTGATGAAGTATTGTTTTCTTTTGACTAATTCATCATTAATTTTGTGAAATGGGTTGTTTTGTAACACTACTTTCATGTATCTGTATTCTTTGTGTTGGTGTTATCAGATCCTACCAAATATTCAGTGTTTTTTATAAGGAGTGTTTACACACTGTTGAAATTGGTTGTGTTGTAATACTACTGATGTTATATATCTATAATATAGTTGGACATATCTACACATTTAGATCTCTGCTGTGTGGTTGAACCATGGACTCTGTGTACATCATCAATATCTTCATTTTACATCAGAACATTCTGTTCTTCTTTGGTGCAGGATGTATACATTTAGTTGTATAGACTTCCACTTAACATCAGACATTTGAACCTTTCTTTAAAGTACACTGCTAAGCTTCAGTTTAACCACAGAATCCATCCTGTCATTGTGTCATCATGCCTTGCTAAGCTATGTTTTTTAGAAATAGATGATCTCTCTTCTTATCTTTGGTCTTGCTATCCAAGAGATTTACAATGTTAGGAATAGAATGCTATTGCTGGATTTGATGATCATTCCTCTATGGCCTATTACCATTTCTAGTTATGACTTTCTTTGGATCAACAGTAGAAGTCAGATAGTCCTGACTGGAAATACAGATTAAGTTTCTGTTCATCCTTGTGTTCCCATTTTTATGGATGATTTAAAATCAGATGACTTTTGTCTCTGTCACAGTTTGTTGTGATAGACTGTTACAGCATCTCCTTGATAAGTCTGTTCACTGTTGAGTTATTTTCCTGCCCTTAGTTATGCTGAGTATGAACAGTTCACTAATTATATCATCCTTACTAACTTGTGTAGCTCTATGAAGACATTGAAATTACTTGATGTGAGTTTCAGTGGTTAACTGTTCATCACTGTTGAGTTTTGCTTAATTCCCAGCCATGTTGGTAATTCAAGATGACAAGAAACTCACTTGAAGTGAAAATGTATCTCAGGGTGGCTGATATGGGTACACTTTTACTGATAAAACAGAGAACAAGGTTTTGACCTACTTATGTAATCTTCAGGTTTCAACTATACATTTATGGACTGACACAATCCAACATTGATAAAATCAATAGTAAGAACAACAATAAGATCCGCCACAACAAAAAAGACGCCAACATGACGAACCACCAAAAAAACCTCGTAATTAACAGATCAGACTAACAATTAAGCCACGAAGAGATTCATCTGCCCAACAAAGGAGTCAACTTTGCAGTGACACCTAGAAATATTCCATCTTACCTGAAGGTTGAAATGTTGTTCTCTGCTTTACTAGTAAAGTGTTAATACCCATACCATCTGTTCTGAGATGCATGTTGGTATTTGTGTGAACAGGTTTGGTAACACTGCTAGAAACTTGTCTGATCCAGTAATGTCATAGCCAAGCCTATTCCTTGTGTTGACTTCAGGCCTATCATTAAGGCAAGGCTTAATGAAATTGACACTTAATTTTTACAAGATTTTTCTTGTAAAACCTTTCCTTGTTCATCTGATGAGTTTTTATAAGAATTGGAATAATGGAATTTTCTTTACAAGGCTCCACATTTACAAACTTGTTTCACTTTGATTTCTTATAAGGAGCTGATGTACCATAATGACACTGAGATAATGACTTCCACACTTTTATTTCATGTATAATAATACCAGTGAAAGCATCGTTGTAGATATATTGTCTCTCAGTGTTTACCATTGACATTAATGTTGATGACACTGAGATAATGACTTCCACACTTTTATTTCAAGTATAATAATACCAGTGAAAGCACCGTTGTAGATATATTGTCTCTCAGTGTTTACCATTGACATTAATGTTGATGACACTGAGATAATGACTTCCACACTTTTATTTCATGTATAATAATACCAGTGAAAGCATCGTTGTAGATATATTGTCTCTCAGTGTTTACCATTGACATTAATGTTGATGACACTGAGATAATGACTTCCACACTTTTATTTCAAGTATAATAATACCAGTGAAAGCACCGTTGTAGATATATTGTCTCTCAGTGTTTACCATTGACATTAATGTTGATGACACTGAGATAATGACTTCCACACTTTTCTTTCATGTATAATAATACCAGTGAAAGCACTGTTGTAGATGTATTGTCTCTCAGTGTTTACCATTGACATTAATGTTGACGACACTGTTCATATTAATTATGTTTTGGGGCATGTACTCTTAGTGTTATTTTTAATCTGGTTTGATAAAAACTAAATCAAGACATTTTTAGTGTGTATTTACTTTTCTACTTTTTACCTTTGTTTTTCTCACACTTTAGTACTCAGTGTTTTATGTAGATACCCATGATGCTTTGCTACATTATGATATGTATGGGAAGTTCACTATTTTACTTTCAGTTTGGGTAGATAAGAAAGTTGTTATTGTAAGTTCTTTGAAGATTAATTTATTGTGTGTTTAAATAAGCAAGTAATTATAGGGTTTTTCATTTAGGATAACATGTTGTCTGTTTAAGTAAACAAGTGGTTATTGGGTGTTAGTAGTTACACCTCTGTGACCAGTGAATGCTGCCTTAGGAGGAGGGGTAGATATGATGATGTGATAGACACAAGAGAGGATGGAGTCATATTTCCACAGAGTGGGACCAGAGGGCACATTTCTATAATATTATGATAACCTACATCATACCATTACATCCTCAGTTTAATGGTATGATGTAAATTAGCATAATGTTATAGAATGTGTCAAATACTTTGTACATCACTCTCATATATATATAAGTTTTATATAAGAACACTGAATTCTGTAATTCATGTTACTAAAAATCTTTGAAATATTTACTTCATTTTTAATCAAAGGTCCTTTTAATGATTACATGTACTTAGAAAACCAATAGACTGAAATGAAACAGAATTTATGGTTGTAGAAATAAAAGTGTTACTTGGTTTAGTCAAACACAAGGTCAGACTTTTTCTGATCTTGTCACTACTGTTATGCATCAGTAATATGATGAAATAGCCAGTCCCATTTGTACAGGTGACCATGTGTTGACCTCCTAACAGACTGTTGTCTTGATGTCAGAGAGCTGCCTTGTTCAGATGTTGGATAATATTATAATAATTGTCTCATTTACTTGTGAAAGTGAAAGAGCAGGTGTCCAATGGAATATTGTCCAAAGTAACACTATTCTGAGTAACGATAACATCCTTGGAATGTAGAAACACTTAAAAATGTACATAAATTACATATTTTGTTAAGAACATAGTTATATGATAAAGATAAACTACTGAAAGCACATAATATTTAATTAAGCATCATTTTGTTGGCTTAGATGTAGAAATAACTATAATCAGTATGTTTAAAACTAAAATTAGTCATTTATTTTCTTGTTCTTTATTGTTAAGAACAAATTGAAATATTTTTCAAGAACATAATTATATGGATATTATAAAAGTGAGCAAGTGAAAATAAGTTTTTTGTTAAACTATTGCATGATATTTAAATAAGTGTCCTTTTGAGGACTATAATTGTAAAAAGTGTGCTTGAATAAAAAAGAAACTAAAATAGTAAACAGTATTTGTTAGGTGTGTACTAAATTATATAAAAACAAACAGCTGTCTTTTTAATATTTATAAAATTATATAGTGTGATAAAATCCTTTCAGGAATGCATTTTAAACATTAGTATCATTATTATCTTATACAAACACAAATATGTGGAAACTAATGTGAGATGTGTTGAAACCTGAATGCTGTTCTATAGAAGTATAGAAACACTTTGTAAACAGATATAATTAAGTACAAGTTGATTTTCAGTAGTGTTGACCACCTTTGTGAAATATATGTAATATGAATAAATGTCTAAATGAAAATAAAATCATAAGTTGAGACCTATATGTAGCTGTATGGGATTGTCAAACATTGTAAGTTATATCTGATGATTAAATTATTAGTTTTAAGACTTTGTTATGATAATATCATGCTTAGTTCCACAACGTAGCATCAGAGGGCTAACTGCTGAACCATTATGACTGGCAGACATGGCAAGTGAAGTCAGAAAAAAGTGCTACTATTTCTGCAGCGTGGAAATTAATTGTTTTTTTAAGCTACATGAGGGCTTTCTACACTAACCCTCCCTAATTCAGCAGTGTAAGACCAGAGAGAAGGCAACAAGTCATTACCACTCTCCTCTTTTACCAACAGATAGTGGGATTGACCATTGCTTTATATTGACTCCAAGGATAAAAAGCAAGTATGTTTTGGTGTGATGGGAATTCAAACCTGTTGCCTTTTCTCTAGTCTTACACTGCTAAATAAAGGAGGGCTATCTGCACTGGCCTATCTGCAGAAATAGCAACACTTTTTTTTGACAACTTCATTTGCCATGTCTGCCTGTCATAGTGGTTCAGCAGTTGGCCCTCTGATGCCATGTTGTGGAACTATGATGTCATGTTTGGTGACAGCTTCATCTCAACCCCTTCTCTACTCTGTGCCTTCTGGTGACACATTACTGAACTACAACATCATCACATCTGGTGTGTATGACATCATTATCTATTTCCTCCTCCCTGAGGCAGCCAGTTGATGTGAGTTAGCATAATTTGAGCACAGAGGTGAGTGTATGACTACCAGTGTTTCCTGCAGAATAACTTATTGTCTTGTGTGTTGGGCACAGAGGTGAGTGTATGACTACCAGTGTTCCTGCAGAATAACTTATTGTCTTGTGTGTTGGGCACAGAGGTGAGTGTATGACTACTAGTGTTTCCTGTAGAATAACCTTATTGTCTTGTGTATTGGGCACAGAGGTGAGTGTATGACTACCAGTGTTTTCTGTAGAATAATTTATTACATTGTATGTGAATTCAAAATATGAAACTATAGTTAAAAGAAATAAAAATAAATAAAACTCCATTTCTCTAAATTTGTTACTATATGTTTTGTTCGTCTGTATAATCAGATGTGAAGTTAGTATTTTAATAGTTTTACAACAATTTACACACATAACTAAGTTTGAAATGTTAGGTTTACTAGTTATATCATCATGGTTTAAATCAGTGAACTGTGGAGACTATATGTAAATGATAACACCACTTCTTATTTCTTTTATCTTTTCCAACTGTTGTTTGATTCTAGAACATGTCTGTTCATGTGAAAACAGAGAAACCTGGTGATCTGTTACAAGATGATGTTATTTCTAAGTTCAGTTACAGTGATGACGAGGACCAGGATGGTTCATGTTATAATGTTATGAATGTGAAAACAGAAACTGAATATCAAAGAGATATTGAATCAGGGTTAGAAAGTGCTTCTGGTAAGTACAAACATCACCTAAAACGTACGTTTGTTCACATTGGCTTAACACTTAACATATTAACTTGGTCAGTGTGACTGACCTGTAACCCTAAAGTAAACACAATAGTTTCTAAACTGTAATTTCTCTACGCAGAAAAGGGGTTTCTTTACTGAAAATCAATCCATGAATACTTGGAGTGTTTGGCTACTCCAAGTATAAAATGACTTTCTTATTAATATTAAAAATATTTCTTCATCTAAAAATTGTCAAATTTTGCTTGAGTAATCTCTAGTATCTTAAATAAATATCAAACCTTTTTTTCAGTAAAACAATATTTTATTTACCTTAATATTCTAAGTAGTCTGTTGATTTGACCAACCTTGTAACCATCATTAAAAAAATAAACAAATTACCACTTGTTTTCTTTCTAGATTCGATACAAATTATAACATGAAACTGTAATATCTTTACTATGAATAACCTGAAGCTCCTTAGAATATATTTCTATTTATACCTAATTATTCTGTTCTAGTTCTAAATCACTTGGTGAACGTGTAGCTTATGTTTTTGTATCTATGAGTTCCAAACAAACACCCCATGAATAATTTTATTATTTTTACTGTCTTACTTAATATAACCTAACAACTTTCTTAAATTACTATGTTTGGTTATTTTTATAATGATAAATATACAATTTATAATCTTGTGATGTGTTTTTTCAGTTGTTGAATACATTTAAGTCTTTAATTTATAGTGCAAGTACACGAAATATTTGTTTAAATACTACAACTAACAACACAGAACAATGGCACATACAAAGCAAACAATGTTCTACAATAATCATAATTTATCTGTCTTTCTAACGATGGCATAAGAACCTTCAAAGCTTCTCTTATGTTTGTCTACCTGAAAATCCAGAGAGATCCTAAAACTGAAAGTGAAATAGGCAGAACTCTGTACTAAAAACATTATATAAGTCATTGTTTGATAAATTAAAATGTCATATTTCTTCTGCTTATAAATAATGTGTTATAAAATGCAGAGAGATCTCTATACAATATGTGAAAGAGATGTGACCATTGGGCATGATTTTCTAGATTTTGATTTCATAAACATAACATTGAAGGCTCTTAAAGTTACACTTTGCTTTAATAACACTTATATTATAATGAGTAAATTATGTTAAACCTGTACCAGTCAGAGGAATTTTAAATAAATTAAAGAATAACTAGATAAGAAATGTTGTAGCTCTGATGATAATAAGATATTTTTAAAATATTTCCTTGTAAAATCAAGAATTTAAAATATACATAACATAATTTGATTCGTTAACTATATTCTTATGACATGTTTCATGTGCAATGATAATAGTTTATGTTTTGAATGTAAGTTGTGACATACAGTATGATGTAAATGTTGTGAAAAGATAAAAGAAAATGGTGGAATTATTTGTGATTTTTTAATATTTATTGAACCACACGAAACAGAATTAATTTCAAGTCTATGGACCCATGCTAGATTTTTCTGATGTTAATTCAACTTGTGTGAAAATTTTAATGTGATAAAATAACAACAAAACATTTAACAATTTTTAACATTAAGTCAGCTTCAAAATGAATGTTGAGAACAGAACATGTTTCTATAAAATAAAACTGTAAGTGATCAGTGTTTGTTATTTTTGTGGTTCTACATGTTGTCATGTGTTACCACAGATATGGTTATCCTGAACACTACCAGTCTATAGAATCTGACACTTGATTGATCACAAACATACAGTTTAACATGTTGGAGTCAGTAATGAAACAGTTTATAGTTACAGGAATGATACCTGAACTTATAAAATATAGATAAATATGTTAGTTTAGTCTAAATACTGACATTTATAAATATTTATTTACCTCTAGATAGAACAGGAACAATAAACTATTGATGTTAATTAACATGTTAAAATGGACAAATTATTAGAAGATTTTATAATATTTAACCACTTCCAGTTATAAAATATCTGACAGTTAAACCAGGAAGTAACTTTGTTTGGTATTACACCATACTATCATATTTCTAGATATAACTTTAGACTTTATCTTCTAAAAACATCTCTTGAATGTGGTATGTAACCAACAATTTGTTTACAGAGCTGTCCTATCTAGGTAGAAAAGTTTTAATAAAGTGTTAAACTTAGCTTTATTTTTAGTGTTTGTGTTGATTATATCAGAACTTTAAAATATATTTAGATGTTAAATAAAGTATTGTGCTATATATATATTTATTATTAACTAATTTGTTACATCATTTATATACCTAAAATAGATGTAAAATATATAACACAATATATATATTTATTATTGACTTATTTATATATCTATTTTAGATATAAAGACCAGTGTGGACATCTGTTGTGGAAGTCAGGTTCCTGGTCATCATGTTATGAAACAAGAAGGTCACATTACAGAAGACATAAAATTACCAAACAATAATATTAGTGGAGAAACAAAGTTAAGTGAAAATAACCTAACAACATGTAATATATATCAGAGTGATGATAAACTATACAGATGTGGAAAAACATTTGATAAACTGAAACAGCAAATGAGGATACAGTCTGGAGAGAAACTATATCATTGTACAGTTTGTGGGAAACGGTTTGGGAGAAACAGTCACTTAAAAACACATCAAAGAACACATATTGGAGAGAAACCCTACAAGTGTGCAGTGTGTGAAAAACAATTTAGTACCGACAGTTGCTTAAAAATACATCAGAGAAGACACACTGGAGAGAAACCTTACAGTTGTACAGTGTGTGGAAAACAGTTTGGAACAAAGGGTGAAATAAAAATACATGAAAGAATACACACTGGTGAGAAACCTTACAGTTGTACAGTGTGTGGAAAACAGTTTGTTACAAATGGTGATTTAAATAAACATCACAGAATACACACTGGTGAGAAACCTTACAGTTGTACAGTGTGTGGAAAAAACTTTCGTACAAATAGTGCCTTAAAAACACATTGGAGTATACACATTGAGGAGAAATCTTACAAATGTGAAGTTTGTGTGAAACAGTTTAGAACAAACAGTGCATTAAAAGTACATCAAAGAACACATACTGGTGAGAAACCTTACAGATGTGTAGTGTGTGCTAAACAGTTCATATCAAGCTGTAACTTAGAACAACATCAAAGAATACACACTGGTGAGAAACCTTACAGTTGTACAGTGTGTGGAAAACAGTTTATAACAAATGGTAACTTGAAATATCATGAAAGAATACACGTCGTGTAAAAACTTTACACTTTGTGGGAAACACTTTGGAGCAAACATTACTTTAAAAATACATGATAGGAAATGCTCTGGAAAAAAACTTTACAGTTATATAATGAGTTGGCAAAACTTCTGTATGAATAATACCTTTAAAAATATCAAAGGAACACTGGGGAGAAATCTTGTATTTTTGGAGATTATAGAAAAGAAATTGGTTGAAATTCATTGAAATGTACATTAGTTTGGATTGTGTTGCTGAGGGTAAAACTTTCCAGTTTAATTCTTGAAAGTAGGAAAAATAAAGGGTAGGATACATTTTCATTATTTGTTTGAAAGATATTTGGATCATTGTTTATATGTAACCTGCTGTATTGTGTGTGTAATATTCCTTTTATATTAAAATATTTCATGTGAACATTCAATTTCAAAGATGATAAATATCTGACAGCATTATAAAATTTGCTCTTTTATCTGGAAACTTATTTCTTTATGTTATTTTGTTCATGATTATGGCTACCTTAGATCTGGCATCGTGATTTACTTTAGTCCATGTAAAAGATGCCATTGGCTGTTTTAAAGATGAATTAATTTAGAATCGCATTTTCCAGTTGAAGATGAAAATATCAACTTGAAAAGTTATACTGTAACTTACTTTTTCCAAGTAAATTACAGATTCTGTTTGAAAGTTCAAGTGTTACAACCTGTAGTCCACATTTCCCTTGGTTATACTATGACTTTTTCCAAGTAAATAACAGATTCTGTTTGAAAGTTCAAGTGTTACAACCTGTAGTCCAGATTTCCCTTGGTTATACTGTGACTTACTTTTTACAAGTAAATAATAGATTCTGTGTGAAAGTTCGAGTGTTATAACCTGTAGTCCAGGTTTTCCTTGGTCTTTAAAAACCTTGAAGGTACTTAAAAATTCATAAAGTACAATTTGTTTTGGAGTGTCTTGGTGATTACATTTTGAAAGCTACATATGACTGTAGCCCTGTCCAGTTCATACCACACTGCACATTTTTGAGGAATGCTATTATAACAGAATAATAGTAGAGTAAGATTCAGCCTGTTATGCGAGTTCTCTCAGCTGTTGTTCCATGCTTGAATCAAAAATGTAAATAGTAATAATGCTTACATAGTGTCATTCAGTGTGAGAATTCAAGTGTTTTAGTTACTTCCCCATGTCCAGGAAGTGTAAGTTCCATGATGTCTGATTCAGAAAACATCAACACAAAGGATGACTCTTCAAAGATTCAAGTGATACTCATTCAGCATGGTGTAAAGTCTGTCGAACAAGATTCGACATAGAGAATACGGATGAATGGACTTTCATCCGACATTGTATGTCAGTGAATAATCAAGGTGTAGGTAGATAATTATATTACACAAATTTTAAAAGTGTTTTGAGTTTTTTTTAATGAAGAATATTTGCTTGGTAACCTGTAAATTTTAAGAATGAGTTCCAGTGGTGGAATGAATGTGGAGGTCCACCATAGTTTCAATGATAGGCCTGTCCTATACAGCAAAATAATATAGGCTTTAATCAGTACCGAGAGACAAAACTATTCAATATTAAATACTAACATTATCCAGCCAAGTTGCTAGTCCTACAGTGTATTTTAAACAGATAAAGTCTCAGTTGTTGCTTAGTTCTACCTGCTGACCAAATATGTGCATATATGCCCTCTCCCTACATATAAATGTTAGGGAAAATCTCATTTACACATTATTCAATTCAGTTTGAGATGAGATAGCCCTAATAACTGTTTCACATTTAAATTTTAAACTTGTAGTGTAATGAGCCTTGTCAGTATAACTATATGTAAATCTAAGCTACAAGCCTTCAAATCTTTAGCATAGTGACTGTTGTTTATTATACCTATATTTAATAAAACTGTATATTTATACACACACACACTGCAAGTTGATTGGCTCATAACGTCTTGATAGGTTTTTCCCTACAATTATCTTAGTTTCTGGCTTCATGGTTCTATCTTCTCAAACTAAGGAGGAAGCTGGAGCAGAAGTCACCATCTGTACCATAAAGAGAAGCCTTCATGTCTGTCAACAGAAGACACTCTCAAGGCTTTATTCCTTCAAATGAAGTCAGGAAACTAGAACATGAGTGATAGTCCTACATGTTCAGGAGTGGATACTGCTTTTGTAATGGATGACTGGCTTGATATGTATTTCTCTTGTTAATTTATTATTTGTAAAGAAATATAACAAATAGGTTAGTTCAGTAATTTGTTATTTTAACAAATTCTAGTTAAGGAAGTGTATCAGTAATGAACAAAAAGTGTTAAATGTAATGTTCTAATGTTACAGTCATCCTACATTTGGTGATGTTGGTTTCTCTAAATTCATGTTCTCAAGAATGTTTCCTTTCAATTGTAGAAAAACTAAGAGTACATCTGTACACTTGGTTTGGCATCACTTTTCAAGCAGTTTCTGTCAAAGAAACTTGCAACATGGAAGGATAACCAAATCCTGCTCTTTGATGAAAAACTCAATCCAAGCAATATGATTTTTATGTCTAACTGTTGGATGTAGATACTGCAATGTCAAGTTTTGTGATTGTCAGTTTATGAGGCACTGTATGGCCAAAGATGTCAAGACAACATGTTAAAATACACTTACATGCTACCAAAAATCTAAGATGTTACAGATTCCTAAAGATGAACCAACTGTTAACTGATCATTTTACTCAAATGCTGAGCAGTTCCTCTGGAATGACCATGATGTACATATTATCAACTTTAGCAGCTGTTGTCTGAATACAGTGTTTGGTACATTCCATAATGGAGTGGAGTCAAAGTGGTAGGCTTGTGCATCACAACACATACTGAAAGACAGTCAGGAAGATTATTTGAAAGCTTTTGGCCATGGAATTTCTCCACCATGCCACTGAACTTCTGCTAAACAAAGGTGTTAGAAACAAGTATTGGAAATGGCTTTGAAGGTTTTGCCAACATAAACAATGTGTGTAAAAAGTAGTCAAAGAGAAGAAGTATCCAAATTCTGGCACCAAATCCTTTGAAATCACCACCACCAAGGATTTATTTGTTGCACACTTTATGACTCAATACCAGTCAGATTAGCCCACAACATCAACTTAATTATATGAAAGTTGAACTGGGATATGTTGAAGAGAGAGAATCATGAACGATTTGGGTGACAGAGAAGAAAGTTTGATAGTAGATTATTCTGGAGTTCAAAGTGACCAGCAGAAACAGGTGAATAGTGATCAATGATATCCTCACTGACCCAGCTCTTGTCCACAAGGTAACAGTGATCTTTTGAGTTTACTCATGCACTATTACTTTGCTTTGGAACTTTGTGTCTCGCAGAGATCCAAGAATGAAAGATTGGACACAAGGGAATATTTACAGTTTATTGTTAGAGCAATCAGCATGTGTATTTTATTTTATTAAAATATTACAGGAAATTTTAATATAGAAAGTTGCGAGTTCTGGTTAAGACGTCAGCATGCAAGATCACATACAAAAGTTACAATGGTTTCTAAAAGAGACCCAAAACTCAAGTTCTCTCAAATAGTTCATTATTTTTCTTTTTTCTCCTGAAGAATAAAAAACTTTTCAAAATCATTTGAGGTTTTTGTTCTTTAATAATTAAAAGTAATATAAGGATGGCCTGTCTATAGCTGTATCCTACCTATATTTTTATTTCATTTGGCACTCTTGGCTATCCATACACAATTTGCCATTGAAAAGTATTTTGCATTTGTTTTGTGACATTTACCCTGATAGAAAGTTTGTTAGATTTTATATATTTATGTAAAAATGATAACTTCAAGGAATAATGATAGCATTGTTTACAATAGAGCTATGATTTTTGTTTTCCACAGAGAGTGGAGTTAAATTGATGTAGGTATTAAAATAGATCCAGACTTATCTAGATTAGACATAAACTGGTATAGATATTAAAGTAGTTCCAGACTTATCTAGATTAGACATAAACTGGTGTATGTATTAAAGTAGATCCAAACTTATCTAGATAGAACTTAAACTGGTATATGTATTAAAGTAGATTCAGACTTATCTGGATAGAACTTAAACTGGTGTATGTATTAAAAGATTCAGACTTATCTAGATTAGACATAAACTGGTATATGTATTAAAGTAGATTCAGACTTATCTGGATAGAACTTAAACTGGTGTATGTATTAAAGTAGATCCAGACTTATCTAGATTAGACATAAACTGGTACAGGTATTAAAGTAGATCCAGACTTATCTAGATTAGACATAAACTGGTATATTTATTAAAGTAGATCCAGACTTATCTGGATAGAACTTAAACTGGTGTATGTATTAAAGTAGATCCAGACTTATTTAGATTAGACATAAACTGGTACAGGTATTAAAGTAGATCCAGACTTATCTAGATTAGACATAAACTGGTATATGTATTAAAGTAGATTCAGACTTATCTGGATAGAACTTAAACTGGTGTATATATTAAAGTAGTTCCAGACTTATCTAGATTAGACAAACTGGTGTATGTATTAAAGTAGTTCCAGACTTCTCTAGATTGAACTTAAAATTCATTGACAAGTTTCTGTTCTGGTTAGAAATAGTACATGTTTTATGTTCGTGCGATGAAACCGTCCAGCATGTATACACCTCTATAAGTACTCCGTGATAGAGAATCAGTTGCATCACCGTAAGCTCTCTGAAGTCAGACTGTTGTTACAGTTGCCCATACTATTTTGTTTATAAACTCATTTGCTCACATCATAGTTCAAAGAATTTATATAAAAGTATACAGATCCCTAGCATGCAACTATTACCTTCTCCATTATTTTTGAAAGTGCACAGCTGGTAGAAGGTTGTGGAGATACTGGAATTTGTTTGAATACAGACTACCAACTATACTTATTTTTATCCACTGGTATTTTTCTGTTTCTTACACCATAAGCCTTTTTATAGACATAATGGGTTCCCCCTTATAACCGTGAAATATTTTTGTTGTATGGCATGACTATAAGCCAAGAGGGTTTTTCCTAGTACTTTTCGTGATTCCCTGAACAGTTGGTTTTAAACTCTCATTTTTTGTTCAGTTGTATTTCAGTAGGGTTAAAATGCATTAGTTCTTTGTGGATGTCACATTTTTTTCTTTACTGATGGTTTTTACCATATTGTTATTCTCATTTTTCATACATCAACATGTCTTCAGGATTACCAATATTTACTAGCTGTGTTAATATTACATCAACTGTTGATTATGTAAACTACAGCTAATGATGTAAATAACTCAAGGCTTGGTAGTTCCTTTTGTATTGCACAGTACTTCTCTGTATGCTGTAGATAAGCACAAGTTCTGTGCCATATTGTACATATAATATCACTGCTCCCACTGAAAGATTACTGGAATTTGTATGTGAGTGGACCTTAAAGTTTGTTAATTTAAATATTATGTCCCTCTTTTAAACAACTTTTATAAATTTCCACATCTTAACTTTTGATTTTCTTTGGTCTTTTAATTTATTTATTTTTTTGTAATCATTTTTAAGAATGTTTCAATCTAACTTCCTGTCTGTGTTATCATATTATTAAACACTTCAAGTTTAGCCAAAGTTCTGTTTTATTTTCATCACAATATATTGAAAACACCAAACTTAACAACTTAAAATAATTTAAAGGACTTATGTAATGGCCTAATACAGACAATCGGTAAATGACCTGATACAGACAGTTAGTATATTCATATTTGAAAACAACTGGTATGGATAGAGAAAGCACTAATAAAGGAGCGAACAATGTTTCAACCTTCTTTGGTCATTGTAAGGTTCACAAAGAAAGAAAGAGTTACTGACTGATAGCTGACCACATGTTTGAAGGCAGTTGTATAATTGAATATAGGAATGTAGAAGGCATGCTTAGATGTTGGATATATTTATTAATATAGGTATAAAGGTGTTCCTTTGTATTGGTTTATTTTGGGCTTGAGTTGTTTTATAAGTAACACTTCTTTAATTTTGCATTTATTCAACAACCACAACTATATATTAACAAAGGACTGTAGCATGGGCAACCTAGTATCACCAATTCTAGCAAATATTTTTATGACAAGCAATTAATACAGCATTACATCCACCACTAAACTGGTACAGATATGCAGACGACACAATTGCAGGATTCAAATCTACACAACATATACTTAATTTTTTCAGTCACATTAACATTAACTACACAAATGAACAGAAAGAAAGCAATGAAATATCATTTCTTAACCTTAAAACTACAAGAAGCGATACACAATTTAAAACAGAAATCCACCAAAAAATCACCCATACTGGACTATACATTCCTTGGGACTCAGCACATGAAACAAAACAAAAACAACATACTAAGAAACCAAATAAGCACATCCATAAAACTATATTCACCAAATAAAATTAATAATAAATTAGACAAAACACTTCATCAACATCAATAAGTTTACTCCACAAATCATACAAGACATTATTTGCACACACCTAGACATAAAGCAAAATCAACTGACAAAAGATAATTTCACACAAGGCCATATAACTTAATGTGAAAAAACAGACATAAATATCACAACATAGAAACTTCAAACTTTACCTAGTTTTGTCCCCATTGGTATTTTGTTCAAATACTGCTAATATAATTACCTCTGTATTGGCAATAAACCTGATGCACCTGGAAAATGTATCATCACTAGTTAAATAGTCTAAACTACTACACATTACTAACTTTAATATCCAACCCTCTATGGCCAACGTATGTTACCAGTTCGTAGAGCTTACATTTGGTGAACAATATATAGTATCAACTAATATGGCTTAGCAATCTGGGACCAGTATGTAGTATCAGCTGACATAGCCAACCTTCTGTGACTAGTATACAGTATCGATTGACATAGCATATCTTCTGTAACCACAATAGCCTACCTTATCACTTGACATAATCTACTTTCTATAACAATATAAAACAGAATGACTAGGGATGTTTAGTTTTATTGGTAGTTTCCAGTATATTAGTAGTTGTATTATGACAGTGTTCTCATGATAAAGTTTAGTGTCACAGTTGTCTGTGAATCAAAACACTACTTTTATAGATTATACAATGTTTTTCATTGTATCAGATATCTATACTTACACCAGTTTACAATGTTTCTATTCTCTGGTATATATTTTTTCAATTATTGTTAAATATGTAAGATGAAGCATTATTTATTTTGTGAAATTTTGTGTGTTTTAATTTGATCTTTAGTTAAGAAGTGTCCAGGCATACATTATATATACATAAATGTTGATAATTTTGTACAGTTATGAAACTGTCATACTTCAAAAGACAAATGTGGCAAGATTGTGGCTTTTCTGTTTATTTTTGGCATTTTGTTTTTTCAACATATTTTGGTGGTTTTTATATAACCCAGAGTTGCTGGAAAAAGGATCACAGAAGATACAGACAGTCCACAACTGGACTATCTATTTGTCTATTAATATTTACTATCTTCAAGATAAAGCTTCTGAAATAAAAACCATGTTACCATTTGGAAAAATCCATCCCTCATGATCTCATTGTATGGTAACCTGCTGTATAATGATCAATATACAATCACAATATCAGTTCTCTAAGCCTAACTACATATCATAGTATGAATAGCATGTTCTAAGGATCAGCTCAAGTCTTCACATCTGTACAATTTACAATATTGTGACTCAAGTTATAATTATGGTTAAATGTCTTCTCAACTATGCATTTTCTCCGTTTCAATTCAACCGAGGTATCCCACCACTTGCGGACAGAAGAATCCTTGTGTATTCACTTGTTTCCACAATTCTTGCAGCTCCTGGGGTTGTAGTTCTTGAGAAGTCACCCTTCCGTCACTGAAAGCACAACTTCCTTGCTGAGGATGGATGGAAGGCTTAAGGGTGAAACTTGGATGGTCATACATCTCCACCCGAGCTTTGTAACGACAAAATCCTGTGATATAAACATCTTCTATAAAAAACACTGGAGTTGAAAGTGCAGCTTTGTAGAGGTCTTCGCCTACAGAAATAGGGAAAACGTACCCTAGTCCAGCACAGTATGGCGGAAAATACTGGCCCGGAAGTTCCTTGTCAGTCACCATATACTTGATATAGTGTGGAGGGACAGTATCGAGGAAGTCTTTTCGAAGAATACGACGGACACGGTTGAAATGGCAGATCAAAGTCCGTTCTTGGGTGGAATAAAAGTTGCGTAAGATGTTGAGCAAGTTTGGAATATGTACAAAAATATCTTCATCTGTCTTCATAACAAAGTCTGCATTATTACAAAAGCTAACAGACCATTTAAGTCCCATGACAGATTTCAAAGCTAAATGCTTGAAAGTGTCAGGAAAGTCTTCTTGAACTATATCTCCGTACATGGCATTTTCTTCCGCTAGATGGTCCTGTACATCTGTATGTGGAGAGACTCCAACCATGAACACGATGCGGAAATTGAGTGCTTCCTGTAAAGCCAATATTCCCCAAGTATCTCGAATCGTCTGCCTTTGTTTGACGTTCTTAACCGCAGACTCTATAAACAAGAGAAGCTTTAATCGTTTCTCGTCAAAAGATTCACAACGAGACGTTGGGTTAATGAGGTATGTGTAGTTGTGAGGTGTGTGCACGTGACCTACGTGTACTGTGACGTTTCCATTTAACACCACCCAACCGCTTTCTGCTGTAGGCTGTTTCAAACTTGAAGGAACCATTGGAGAGATTAACTCGCGTTTTGTAACAAATTTGTTGTTGAATTCATTCAGTATATGCCCACGATCCACTGGGAAATCATTTTTATCGTGAGAATTTATTGAAAATGGGGTAGAATGAAGGCAGAGAAGTAGATGAATTGTTAAAACAATGGACAGTAAGAGAACCAGTAAATACATGAAGATTGTTAATCTTAGTCGAGGCCTCATTGTTTCACAGCGATGCGTCACATTGTTCCGTATCGAATATATTGTTTTGTTTTTTCTCAAATCCCTTTCACCTTGACCAAGTGCTGCTTAATAACACCTAGGTGGGAAAAAAAAGAAAAGAAATTCAGTTGAATGGGCGGCAACTTCCTTCTTGTTGAAACAAATGTAGAAGACGATTTATTAAGACGAAAAACGTCGCCCTCTACATTGTTTTTACAGCCGTCCATTTAAATAAATTTCATAATGAGGGCTCTGCATAAACATTCTGCCAAATAATTTTACAATACTTTAATACTGTACTCATTCATCTCAAGTAAACAGAAAACTTGAAGTTTAAATACCAAAACGATGAAATATTAAAACACGAAATGCACAAGAATTTCACTTTTTTTTGGATAGTCTAAAAGTACACGTATAGATTAAAAACGTATCAGCATATAAACTTTATACAACTTATCGAAACTGAATAATAAAATATGACACTGTTCTCCTTGTATAACTTCAACCCCTTAAATCCTTTATTCTATTACACAAGTTCAGATTTCTGTCTTATAAGAACTTACCTGTACCCGAAACGTTGTTGTTATAAAAGGTACAGGTGCCCTGATTATGTCTACAAAAATGGAAGGCACTTTAAATAATAGAACAAATTAAAAATCCTTCAATAATAATTAATTTAAGCTTATTCTGAAGTCAATATAAACCTTCAAGTGGTTTGATGTGTGGCTTACCGAAGATACACAGACACGGTTTCCCCTCACACCTGTTCTATCCTCGGTTGGTTCTCACTCCTACAAACTTGAATATTTTTTACCTTCACTAAACTCACAAACTTACTGTTAAATACTTTTTTTTTTTTTTTTGTTCGAGATGTATTCAAATTTTGTAATGATGAACAGTTTGTAATGGCCAGCTTAGAGAAACGATTATTCCCAAACAAAACTATTGTGCGCTCTAACACTTCAAACTAACAATCTAACCGTCAACTACGATCACATCGTTTTTAATTTTCATCTTTATGACGAAAAACACTTAGTGACGATGGAATCGCCTCCAGTGCATCTCGGGAAGGGTGGTGTCGGTAGTACGAATTAAGAAATCGCCTCCAGGTCCGATTCTCGCAAATATTTTTGCATGTTATTCGAACGTCAATGGTTGGACAATTGCTAACTAAAGATATGTATTGAAATATTTATATACACTTTGCCTACTTAAAACACAATAACTCATGTTAATGTTCTCTTTAATCAAAATAAACATATCCTCATTATTGTCTGTGCAATATATTATAGTAAGATCTGCAACAAATAAATTCAATAAATTTTAATTCAAAAGAATCATTTATAAATATACCCACACTTTTTAAACAACTTGCTTTCAACTATGCCTATTATAAGGCAAAATTTTAGGGTTTATTTTAAAAACTTTAAGTTTCAAAATTATCTTATTTTAGATTTTTTCAGCTTTATTAAAATAAATGGAAAATTGTAAAAATATTTAGTGTTAACACCAGTGCTTCAAGACTCGTTATCTTACCAAGTTTTAAAACTATTTTCTTTGAGAAAACAATATCAGTCAGTACATTAACATACTAAAAGAATATTTAGCTAATTTAGTTTGCTTGTTGTGTTTTTAACAAAAGTACTTTTTATGAGAGGGTTTGATTTTTAGCTTCAAAATTGAACTATTACGATATTTAAGTCCAGATGTATGTTAGGGTGTAAACTTAATAAAGTCATCAGCCGTTCCATTGTAAGGTACTGGAATTATTGTTTCATTTTTATGATTATCTGTTGCAGAAATTCACCGCAAAATATTGTTTACAATAATAGCATTCTACTTAAGTTTGTAAAAAGAAAGATTAATTGTTTGACTGATCAGTGTAAAGTTGAGAATTTTACAGTACACGTTGAATAAGAGTTAAAACTAGAAGTTTGTTTGTTTGATTTTGAAATTCGCACAAAGCTACTCGAGGGCTATCTGTGCTAGCCGTCCCTAATTTAGCAGTGTAAGACTAGAGGGAAGGCAGCTAGTCATCATCACCCACCGCCAACTCTTGGGCTACTCTTTTACCAACGAATTGACCGCACATTATACGCCCCCACGGCTCGGAGGGCGAGCATGTTTAGCGCGATGAAAAAAAAAGAAGATAATACCTGATAAAGCGTTAAGGCATGCAACTCGTAATCTGAGGGTCGCGGGTTCGCGCCAAACATGCTCGCCCTCCCAGCTGTGGAGGCGTAATAACGTAACGATCAATCCCACTATTCGTTGGTAAAAAAGTATCCCAAGAGTTGGCGGTGGGTGATGATGACTAGCTGCCTTCCTTCTAGTCTTACACTGCTAAATTACGGACGGCTAGCACAGATAGCCCTCGAGTAGCTTTGTGCGAAATTCCAAAACAAACAAACTTTCATTAGACACTAAAATGATGTCACATTAGGGATGCTTAACGTTGCAATTTGTACTTAAAGGACGTCAATAAAACTTGCGCATGCCATGAATCATGAGAATGATAATGTACTCTATAACTCACATGTGAATAAAGCAAGATATAAAGCTATTCGTTACTCTCAGTTTTGGTTTTATTTACGCTTAAAACAGAGACTCTGCTCAAGTACATCTTGAAAATACTCCAATGGGAAGCGACTAAAAAAATAAATAGATTTACAATCTAGGAACCCTACAACGACCTGGCTTTATAAACATTATGTTTTTTAAGTTTTAATCAGGATCTTTTATGATTTTCTGTAATATTACTTTTTTGTTATTTTCATGTTTTATGGTTTGTAGTATTTATAATGAACACGTAATTTTGCAGAGAATTTAATGTTCAACATGCTACGCACTCAATTTTTAAATCTGCGCTTGCGCCGTTGTTCTAAGCTGTATGTTCTGAAAAACTTCAGCTTTGATTGTCACCTTTACTCGCTGAATTTGAAAATAAATAAAACATAGCAACCTTCGTAACATAGTATTTTATTTCGCTATCTTTTTCGCTTATATAGTTAACTATATTTTTCTACTTATGAGCTCAAAATCGCCAACGTACCTTAAACTTGTACGAATTGTTTGGTGCCGTAGTCCACTAAAACTGTTCCTAGGCCCGCGTGTACAGGTAAGAGAAAACTTGTCAGTTCACTTCCCGTCTCCCTCAATCTCGTGGCCTGTATTTCTGGAACCGGCTTCAACCAATTACACTACTCGTATAAAATATTGTATCGCATTTCTGTGGCCACAAACAAGAAAATGTATGAAAGTAAAATAATTATTGACCAAGCTTAACTTCTTTTCACACTCAACAGGGTTGTTTACAGCAGAGACTAACGATGTGGTAAACCACTTATAAACAATTTTATATTAAGAAAACAGCCACGTCAGTTTTTGTGTAAAAATTATTGTTTCAAAACCACTAGACCCCCCAGTGGCTCAGCGGTATGTCTGTGGACTTGCACGCTAAAATCCGGGTTTCGATACCCTTGATTGGCAGAGCACAGATAGCCCATTGTGTAGCTTTGTGCTTATTTCAAAACAACGAGAAAATCATATCCACTGTACGTAGCCTAGTCAGCGTGTCAGGCTATGGCCTTCTAGGTTTGTTATCTGAAATTCGTTCCACGCTATGCCGGGCATGGCCTGATGGGTTAAGGCGTTCGATTCGTAATCTGAGGATTGCGGGTTCAAATTCCCGTCGCACCAAACATGCTCGCCCTTTCAGCCGTGGGGGCATTAAAATGTTTCCGTCAATCCCACTCTTCCTTGGTGAAAGAGTAGCCCAAGAGTTGGTAGTGGTGGTGATGACTAGCTGCTTTCCCTCTAGTCTTACACTGCTAAATTAGGCACGGCTAGTGCAGATAGCCCTCGTGTAGCTTTGCACGAAATTCAAAAACAAACAAGTCGTTCCACGCTCCTTCGGATCTGGAGCAATAAACCTTCACAACTGATTCTTATTTCCTCAAAAACGGTGATTCGTAATTCTAAAATAAACCTGATCATTTAACCAATTTGTCATTAAGGTATAAAGTACCCAATTAGATTCTAACAGTCAAAATAAAAGCAGTAGACAGTTCAAAAACAATTTCAGAAAATCTCTTCACAAGTTTGTTTAAAAAATTAAATTGTTTTGGTTTGTTTTGAATTTCGTGCAAAGCTACACAAGGGCTATTTTGCTAGCCGTCCCTAAATTAGCAGTGCAAAGCTAGAGGGAAGGCAGCTAGTCATCACCACCCACCGCCAAGTCTTGGGCTACTCTTTTACCAACAAATAACGGGATTGGCCGCAATTATAACGCCCCCATGGCTGAAAAGGCGAGCGTGTTTGTTGTGATGGAGATTCAAACCCGCGACCCTCAGATTACGAATCGAGTGCCTTAACCACCTGGCCATTATTTGCTGTATTTAACTTATCATTCATACAAATTGAGATGTCTGTTACTTAAAATAAATTTGGCAGTCACAAAATTGAAATATGGATGTCATATGTTATAATTAGTTCCTTAGGTATGTAGAACTAGATGTTATACTGAGAAGAGTACGTGCCTTCTTTATCCCATATAATTGGCTCACTCCTTGTGTACAGAACTATCCCAGTCGTATCAGATCTGTACCTTGCTTCCACATATTGACTTGTGTATATTCAGAACTATCCTAATCACACGTTATAAAGAGGTATCATTACTGCACTTGAAACAAAATATTTTATTTAAGTGGCCTGATTATACCTTGTAGCACTTTTTTAGCATAAAAATTTACACAGAAAATATTTGTATATCAAATTGATCTGTTTACCAGTTCGCCATGCACCGTCAAGATGTCGTCATGCAGATAATGATAAGTTAAAGACGTTAATTTCAGAATTTAGAGACTATGTATGAAGTGTTCCAGTGATGCGAAGTGAAAACCAGTCTTTATTTATGTCATCAAACCCCAGAATACATTTGTATTTCAATGAAACTGTCGTGTTCTAACAAATCTCTAAATTAATCAAAGTTTATGTTGAGAAACTCATTTTGGAAACCATGAAAAATTATGTTTGTTCCAGGCTCTTTACTTGTGTCAGAGTTATCCATCATGTCTTGCATTAAGCATGTGAATGATCATTCTCGTATAACATAGGTAATGTTGTAACCTATACTTTACCAACTAGTTGGCCAGTGAAGGACACTTGTTGTCCACTTACTTGCTGAATGTATGAAGGAAGAACTAAAATAAATCAACAGATTCTGCGCTATATAGAGAGTACTGCATAGAATTAGACAATATGAAAAATTATAAAATTTGAAAATTCCTGAGTTAATGTAGAAAAACAGAATGTGATAATTGTAGGCTATGCATGAACAAGAAACAGCCTTTAATCACAACTCGCTACTAGGCAACAGTTGTTGTCTGTTGGATCAAACTACAAAAATCAAACATTAGTGAAACAGTACGTTATCTTTTTCAAACCAAAATATTCTTTTAAAACATTGATAAAATTATCAAATCATCGGCCACTATCAATCAGTATACAAATTAATTATTTAAGCAAAAAATAATTCTATCATTAATTAATTAAGTCAATATTAAAATCTGATATCAATTCGTTGTAAATATTAAAGTATAACCAGTGATAACACTGTTATTTCTGCAATCGTAAATACTTCGTGTTTTAGCCCTAGAATGTTTCAATAACATGAATAATGAAAGAATGAAGAGCTGAAACTCTGGTTTGTTTTAAATTTTTCATATGAAGTTGAAATTCGAATTCAAAGAAAAGTTTAAAGTTAAGAAAAAATTAACGAGCTGAAAAACACATAAAAACTGTAAATGAACATGTCACAGTTTCAGAATACTAATTTCTTCGACTGTAAACATTCCAAATCTTGATGTTCTGAAAATTGTTTAATCGAAGTTCAAGAGAGGAAGAGTTCAATATATAGTTTGATTAACATGAATTATTGGGTTGTACCAGTTTGATTAACATGAATTATTGCGTTGTACTAGTTTCGAAGAATTTCACTCCTAACCAGTGACCACAAGTTAACAACTGAGAGACCTGTATGATAATGAATAGTGTCAAACATACTGTTGATGTGAACGTCCTTTGTAGTCAACCTATCCAGTGTGTAGGTTTTTATCTTATTGACTATAAACACGTTCACACCAATCGTGTGTTTGACTCCAAATCGTGTCATAAATATTCTTGGAAGATATAATTTTACCTTTCCCAGTCTGACTAGAGCAACTCTTTAATAAAGTATGCACTTCTATGAGCTCAGGAATTGAAGCAAAAAAATAAAAAGTAATAATATGTCAGTCAAACTCATGGGCGTCCATAGGGGGAAAAGTAAGAGAGCACTTATTCCTTGAATTATCAATTTTACGTTTTCCTTGTTGAAGTTTTCATATAATTTTATCGTCTTGTTTACCCTTGTAATATATATTCTTGACGCCCACGGTCACAATATAACCAGAGAGTTGTTGTTTTGAATTAAGCACAAAGCTATACAATGGGCTATCTGTGCTATAACCAGAGAGAAACTAGTTTTTGTGCAATCTGGTTATATTCTTAGTGTATTAGTTACTTACCGCCGCGTGTATTTTCTTTTTGGTGTCATTTAAACATTTAACAAGTTTCAACTCTGTATAAAAATAATTAGTAAAAGTAATACGAGCACTAACGATTACCCAGACTTAGCCTTTTATAACAGGATAATAAGAAGAACATTAGCTGTTGTTGTTGTTTTGAATTAAGCACAAAGCTACACAACGGGCTATCTGTACTCTGCCCACCACGGGTATCGACACCCGGATTTTAGCGTGTAAGTCCGCAGACATACCGCTGAGCCACTGGGGGGCAGAACATTAGCTTTTTACAATATTTCAAGTCCTACTCACGTTGGTTGGACGTGGCCTAGTATTTAACTTATCAGACTGAAAAACGTAATGCGACGATATTGAATGTGCTCAGCTGCGGCACAATAAAATAGTGGATTTCATTGGCCAGAATGAAAATGATAGGTGCTACTTCTCCTATAGTCATTAACATAAAATTAGGAATCAAACCCTAAATATTGCTGGAGGTATATGCAAGATCATAGAGATTTCAGTTAGTAATGAAAATGTAATTTTTATATGCAAAAACGGCTCGTTTGGGTTCAGAAAATATTTTAAATAGAAGAGCGAACAACGTTTCGACCTTCTTCGGTCATCGTCAGGTTCACAAAGAAAGAGGTAACTGACCGGAAGCTGACCACGTGTTTGGAAGGGGTTGTGTAACTGAGTGTCGCAATGTAGAGGGCGGGGTTAGATGTTTGAATGTATAATTTTATCTATAATATTAATATAGGTACAATGGCGTTCCTTTATATTGGTTTATTTTGGGTTTAAGTTGTTGTATAAGTAAGGCTTCTTTAATTTTGCATTTGTTTATGTTTGTTTCTTTATTTAGTATTTTAGTGTTTTCTATGGTTGTGTTGTGTCCATTTGACTTGCAGTGTTCGAAAACGTGTGAAGGTGACTTTTTATGTTCTTTGAATCTGGTTTCCATTGTTCAACTTGTTTCTACAATATAGAAATCGTGGCAGTTATCACATTGTATTTTATAAATTATGTTGGTGTGGTGTTTGTCAGTGTAGTTCTTACATAGTATAGACCTTAGTTTTGTGCCTGGTTTTTGAATAAATTTAGCATTAACTGGAATGTTGTATTTTGTTACTAGTTTTTGCCAAATGTTGGTTATTTGTTTGCTGATGTCAAGAATATATGGATTTTTTTATTCGTGAGATGTATTTACTTTTGTTGGTTGATTTTGCTTTCCGTCTAGGTGTGTGCGTATAATGTTTTCTACGGTTTGTGGAGGAAACTTATTGATGTTGATGAAGTATTATTTTATTTTGTCTAATTCGTCGCTAATTTTATCTGGTGAGCATAGTTTTAGGGCTGTGTTTATCTGGTTTCTTAGTATGTTGAGTTTTTGTTTTGTTTCATGTGCTGAGGCCAAGGAATGGTCCAGTATGGGTGATTTTTCGGTGGATTTCTGTTTTGAATTGTGTGTCGGTTCTTATAATTTTGAGGTTAAGAAATGATATTTGATTGCTTTCTTCCTGTTCACATGTGAAGTTAATGTTGGGATGTATAGAGTTAATGTGAGTGAAAAAATTAAGTATGTGTTCTGTAGATTTGAATCCCGCAACCGTGTCATCTACATATCTGTACCAGTATAGTGATGGATGTAATGCTGTATTAATTGCTTGTGTTTCAATTTGTGTCATAAAAATATTGGCTAGAACTGGTGATACTGGGTTGCCCATGCTTAGGCCATTTGTTTGTATCTAGTTTTGGTTGTTGAACATGAAGTTTGTCTTTATTGTGGTGAATTCTACGAGGGTTGCTAACTGGTTACTGGGAATGTCTTTAATTGGGTTAGGGTCTCGGATATAGAGTTCTAAGGCTATCTTGCAGGCTTCTGTTGTTGGAACTTCTGTAAAGAGGGATATAACATCGAAACTGGCCATTAAGGCTTTATGATTAAGTTGATTTAGATTAGACTTGAAATCAAAAGAGTCTTTGATGAATGAGCTGGCTGATGTTACGTATTTGGAGAATGCCCATGCTATGTATTTACCAAGATTGTAATTAAACGATTCATATGTTGACATTATTGGTCGTAATGGACAATCTGGTTTATGAGGTTTGGGGATGCCGTATATTTGCGGTGTGCGTGAGTCGGTTTTACGTAGGTAGGAATGAAGTGTTTGTGAAATTGTGTTGGCTTTTTTCATTTGTAGTAGTGATTTGTTCAGTTGCGTCTATTGTGTCTTTGTGAACCTGACGATGACCGAAGAAGGTCGAAACGTTGTTCGCTCTTCTATTTAAAATATTTTCTGAACCCAAACGAGCCGTTTTTGCATATAAAAATTTTCAACAAGTGGGTTTCTCGACATCACAAAATGTAATTTTAAACAAAACATTCCATATTATAGACGTGATTACAATCGCATTGATACAGAAGAGTGAATATCTTAATCATGGGAATACCTCCTCGCGAATTAACAGAATTACACCACTGATTCAATATTTTAGTCCCTTAAGTTCAAAAATAAATTAGTAGCATTACACTATAATTACATTGCAAACATTGTGATAAATTCCATTTCATATTTGACTAATCACTTTGCTTTCGCTTTAAAAGGTTCAGGATGTATCTTTATATCATACTATAATGGACTCTTGTTTATATGATACTGAAAAAAAAATTATTACGCGATGTGCAACCCCCAACTTCGAGAAATGTTTATTCTGTTTGCATATAATTTTGCAATATCGGTCATAATTTTTCCGCTTCGCCTCCATTTCCCATCATATAGAATTTTATTTTTCTCCGTACTCAGGATACAGATATGACGTCATGAATATGTCACACGCGGATATAGTGCACTGGCACTATTTGTATAAATATGATGGTTTGTTTGTTTAGAATTAAGCACAAAGCTACTCAATGGGCTATCTGTGCTCTGCCCACCACGGGTATCGAAAACCCGGTTTTTAGTGTGTAAGTCCGCAGACATACCACTGTGCCACTGGGGGGCGAATATGATGGTACTTTTTGTTGTATATCTATGTAATTACTTCGCAGGGTTTGGATGGATATTCACCAAAATTGGTGTGGGGGTTCGTTGGATCCATGGAGAGACACATAAATTTTCAGTTTTGCGTTTTGTGGATTTTATGGGCGCTTTTAAGTGTTTTACCATAATCTCACTTTCGTTGCATTGATCTACAACAATTGTGGCAAGGAGATTCATTGAGTCTATGAAGAGATGCATAGAAAATTTCAACTTTGCATTTTGTGTTTTTATGGGCAGTTTTGCTTTTTTTTTTTACCACTGTTGATGGATCTTTACCAAATTTGGCGTGAAAGTTTATTTGGTACATGCAGAGATACATGCAAACTTGGGGTTTTACATTTTGCGCTTTGCAGTTTTTATGGGCGTTTTTACAGTTACATATAAGGGAAGCAATTTTCCATGTCTCAAGAAAACTTTTCATTAATCATTAATTTACATAACTTCTGTCCAGATATTCATTTTATTTTCAATTTTAGCTGTACTTTGATAGAGTCGAAATTTTCTTTTGATAACTTCTGACAGATAGTTCTAACGAATAAGCATGTTTAAACCTAGTTTACTCTTTTTACAGTTAGATTCTTTTAAAACACACCCAAATATTATTTAGATAAAAATGTATTTGAATTATTATTTCGCTAGACGCAAGTTAATTAAAATAGTGATGTCAAAAGAGGGCGCAAAAAACTGGTGTTGTAGTGAAATCTAGCGCGAACAATCGAGTTCGGTAGTGAAATAAAAGCAATGACACGTAATATAAGAAAAATCGTAATATTTGGAGCAACAGGAAATACGGGTTTAGCCACTGTTCAGGTAGCTCTTAATTTAGGTACGTGGTGTATCTTGTTTGGAATAAACAGAGATTTAGTTCGTGATGACGAAAAACCTACTTGAAGTACAAATGTATTCTCAAAACGGTTGGTATGGGTATTAAAATTTTAATTATCGTGAAGATGACCTCAGAAGGTCGAAACGTTGTTCTATGTTTTATTTTAATTAAAGGTTTAATTAATACCCATGTTACCCGCCTTGCGAATATAGACTTAGTTCTTTTTCTCATGTCGATACAACTATAGGCAGCGGAAGAACTGTTACTGGATAAACTTGTGTTAAAATTTTAGTTGTATATTTGTTCGTTACTGCAGAAACAACTGTGGTGAAAATGTTTTTCTAATACAACTTACATTACCAGTTTTAAACAAAGGTTTCATAATATAGTCTATGATACCACGATCCAGCATGTTTTTAATTTTGTTTAATTTTTAGATTATAGTCATTTTGTCATTTTTTATATTCTTTGGATGTTCTGTTAATATTTTTGCAAGTGAGGTATTATTAAACGAATACAGACCTATTTCTTAGAAATATCAAAGTTGAGAATTTGGTCAGATAGCGCGACTTTTTTTTTTTTTTTAATGTATAATATAAGGCTAACGAAGGATGGGGAACGAGGCCAGCTGTCCCGGGGCCCGTTAGTGTGATGTTACAAAGCTCGCTAGAAATGAATACTACTTGATGACCTAAAATGGCTACTGTTTTTTTAAAAGATTCTTAAAGAGATTTGTCAGCTAAATTTTCTGAAAAATTAGCAAAAGTTAATAAATAGAATAAATGGTGAACCCGATTATATTACTAACCCTGGGGTCTGTGCTGCCTCTCGACTCCCCTTTGTATAAATAGAGTATACATATAAAATACTGTTGATGTTTCGTATTGCCGTTGATAAATCTTGAGGCAGTTATTCAAATTGTAGCCATGATGGATTATATTTTTAAAAAACGAACAAGCGCCAGTCACCTGTTACTGACTGCTCTTTATCGACTATGAGTGTGATAGGTTTGTCTATTGATGTAATATGGTTACAGAAAACATAATAAATATTTTGTTGTTAGTTCAACTCGATAACTTGCTACTTTTCGTGCTTTTTAACTGATATAGATCAATTGTTTAAGTATATTTGCTTCTCAATAGAAACTTGTATTAAACATTTAAATTTAAATTGATGTCATCATAATAACACTTCTGTATTTCACAACATCGACCTGTTCTCCGTCGTTGTTCTGCGTTTTTATAATTTTTTTGTGACACCACTACATGTATTTGTGTTTACTTTTATATGCAAGGTAACAAAAACACTTTACATTTCTGTACTCTGAAGGTCCATATTTAATTTAGTTTTCCAATATGAGAACATGATGTCATGTGGTAGTGCAACTCTTTCGCGAAGACAGTGGACGATTTAATCATGATGAAATTGTTAAAGATTTGTCCGAAGAATACGATGAAGAGTTTGGACATCCAAGTAGGTTTAAATGCTATTGATCCTCTACGGTCAATTCTTAAAACCAATCGTTGGAGCAAATTCCCACCACCACTATTTCAAAAACTTCGAACAACAAATACTCGAAAATATTATTTATTGGCTGGTACAAAAGTATGAAACCCAGTAACTCGAATTCTTCCAAAAGGCAGACATTTCGTCTTCAAGGTCTGCCGTTCGTTATCCTTCTGGTTATTCTTATGTTAGTCTTAGTTGCTTTCTTTTTGAACCCATGTGTGTGTCGTAACATCAATTGGCAGTTACATAGTACGTTGTGCTGTTTGATGCTTTGCTGTCAGCTGGAATGGTAAATAAAACGTAGAAGGGTACAGTTGGTTCCAATACTTTCTTCAACATTTATTTTGAACACAAGTTTGCTGTTTTATTTTTCATATTATAAATATGTCATAAAATTGTTTTTATAATGTTTCAACACAGAGTAGTACATAAAAGTATTGGGCTAAACGCCAAATATTTCATTTTCTGTAATTTTGTAGAGGATTATGAAAAGACCAACATAATCGCGTTCATACTGTTACTAGGTGTGCTTACGCAGGGTCTGTTTTGAGAGTAAATAAAACTAAATTTAAAGTAACATGTTATTTCATGCCATGGAAGTCCATATGTTAATGTTGTGAGACAGCCTACAGAGTACATAATTCTTCTCGTGACTTATGTCATGCGCACGTTTTACTGACGTCACTTAAGTACATATTGCGACGTTAAGCATTCCTTATTTGTCATTTTGATTAAAGTGCAGAACACTGTTTCGACATTCTTAGGTCATCTTCGTGTTAACGAAGACCGTATTAACTTGAAGATGACCTAAGAAGGTCAAAGCTTTGTCCTATACTTTATTTTAATTAAAGTTTTAATACCCATACCAGCCAGCTTAATAATACATTTTTACTTCAAGTGGGTTTCTTGTCATCACGGATGTCATTCTAGTGTATAATGACTGACTGACAGACAAATAACACACTACTATAATATATTTGTTAAAATGGTTAAAGTAGGCGATCCATCCAAACGACCTTCGACCTCCTTTCGGTGAAATTATGTAACAGTTTAAAAGATTTTGCGGTTTACCATGTCTCAACCACTATAGGTGTATATAAGGAAATAGACTCCCTCTGTTCCTTTAAAGAAAAGGGGACAAACATTTTATTTAAAGTAAATCTGCAAAGCTTTTAGTATTTGCTTCGCCACTGTTTTTATAAATATCACAGTGAGCAACTTCCAGGAACGGTCATAAATGTTGTTATACTCAGTTTACGAAAGTTGTTACTAGATCCTTGCTTATTTCTTTCTATATTATTTTTTATAACTAACATATTACAAGCGTTCTTTGTATTGTTCGTAGAAGTTCGTCGCGCTCTTGAGAAGTCACATGACATGCAATTTTCACGTGGCATTACTCGCGTATTCAAAACCTGTAATTTCACAATTACAGTGTAGTTTTAAAAGTTAATATTTCAAAATATTTAACTATTCAAAAATGTTAGTATAATACAAACAAGTAGTAGCATTCAGCTTATTGGCTCCTGGCGAGGTCAGCTGTTTAAACTCAAGTGTTTAGCAGCTTGTGATTATTTACTCTAATGTTATTAAAGGTTTCCTGTTAATCGACCTGTATTTGCTGGACCATTTGTGTCTTGTAATGAACCTATGACCACATTAGTGGCCAACTGTGTATCATGTTGTGACTATATTTGTATTAATTGTCTTTATGACTGGGTTAGTGCATGTTAGTTATTTCATGACATAAATTGTATTAATTGGATTTTTGACTGGGATGGTAGCTCTTAATTGTATTGTGACTGGTTGGTTGTATTAATTGGAATTTTGACTGGGATGGTGGCTCTTATTAATACAGCCAGTCATTATACAATTTATGACGGAGATGGTGGCTGTTAATGATCTGATAACAATAGTTTGCAGCTGCATTAGTCCATTCATGTCCTTGTAAGTGTGTTTTTGTAAGTAAATTTATGTCTACTTTATGACTTGGTAAATTTTAACTGAAAGCTCTGTGTCATATAAGAAAATTATTACATGTTTAGTGTAAACCTGGCTTTATATCATGATCTAAGCTGGTCTGTAATCACTAGCACATGTTCAGTGTTATCCTAACTTGTGCAGAATGAACCAGTCTGGTCTGTAATTACCAGCACATGATCGTTGTAATCCTAACTTGTACAGAATGAACCAAGCTGGTGTATTATCACTAGCACATTTTTAATTTAACCTTAGCTTCTATAGAAGGATCTAATCTGGAATCCAGTCACTACCATGTTTTGGGTGATTATTATATTCTTGCATGTTAAGTTGGGTTTTATTATTATTAATGTCAGATAAAAGTAATCAATTTCCATAGATCATAATAGAATTAGAATTGTGAAAGTAATAAAATTATGTAATTTTACAGAATGTAGGTCTATGATGTATTTTTGTCTGTCACATATCCTTATCATTACTACTAACGTTATTTTTCACTGTAATTTTAAATAATTACCCTCAAGTTTTGTCCACGTTACAATGAAGAATAATTTGAACAGAAAGAAATGAATAATAATAATATTAGGTTGTTTCCAGAAGAAAGAAGGTTTAGCTTATTTTTGTTTCATTAAATCAAAGTGTATTCAGTTCTTCATAAATGTTGTGTTCTCACTGTTTTCATTCCTAGGATGTTTCATGCACTTTTATTATATTCACTACATCTTAATTCAGTGTATTGTATTTATTTCAGTCAGTCAAATTATATTAAGTCTGAGAACATCATTTTTGAGGTAAGGAAGTATCTGTATGTTTGTTATTCCAAACCACTAGGTGACGTAACAGTTTTTTCTAAATTATGCAGTGTTTATTATATTTGAACTCTGTAATTCTGCACCACTGTTGTGTTATGACATGTTTCTTCTGGTATGGAGTTGTTACTTTGCTATCTTTTTTAGCAACTACTTTATATTATATAGTGAGCATAAATTTAACTGTAAACTATCATTAATTCTTGTCAAACTTATGAATGCCCTTTGTACAGATAAGCTTTATGATCATGTAATGAATAACAAAACTTTTCTTAGAAGAGACAGATGGTGCTCTAGTCTGAAGTTAATTCATTGTGTTCTTCTACATTGAAATTATTTGCAACTAAAGTTCATCAAAGTACTGATGTGTGCTAACCATAAGCTTTCTTTTTTAATCTTGAACAAAAAAAAAGTAGCATTCTAAAAATGTTTGGCTATCATAAATAAACATTATAAATGTATAATGAAGAAACATCTGTTTATTTAGGCTTTGAAGTTACAGCCTTTTTGAGAGACCCAACCAAACTTCCACCAGATGTTAAGCCTAATACAGTCATCAAGGGAGATGTATTGAACAAAGATGACGTCAACAAAGCTGTTGAAGGACAGGATGGTGTTGTGATAGTTTTAGGAACAAGAAATGATCTGAGTAAGTTTGGAAACTTAAAACGAGGTGGCACTGTTCTTTAATCTTGTGCATCATTGAGATTAGAAAAATATTACACTGGTTCACTTGTTACATTTTTAGCCCACAGAGGGCTAAGTGTATTGGTGGTTCTAGGTTTTATAAATTACCACTAAAAATAAATAATTTTTATTTTTCTAGTTTTTCTTGATAACTTAATACATTTCTCTCATTATTTATAAATTTCCTAGAAGTGTTAAAACTACAGAAAGAGTTAAGTCAACTCGTCTTCAAATACTTTTTTGTTTATTTTCTCTTTTGAGACATATTTAAGAATAGTAACATCACTTTGTCATTTAAAGTTGAATTTTTGTTTACCAAATTTTCACTTCTCATGTGTTGGTGGTGTTGTCATGATATTCTTTATGTTATTTATCTGTCTTTTCCCTTGTCAGCTTTAATACATTGGAAGTTGAGAAGTGACCCACACACTTAAGTGGATGATAAGCTGTTATACTGTTATAGGTTTTTGAATAAATATATTTTAATATCATTATTTGTAGTTATTTGGTTTCAATAATGTATGTTCAGTTAACTTTGTACCTACTTCTTGTAAGGTTAGTGGTTTTTATTTAAAACTTAGTGATATCCCTGTCTGTCATTTATCTTTACCGGTAAACAGCAAATCATTAAATATATTGTTTATTTAACAAATACCATCTACTAAACATTTTTATTGTCAATACACACTTACTTAATTTAAGAGTAAAATGATTTTTCTCATTTTTGAGGGCACTTGGTTTGGTGTTTGTCCAACCTTCTTTTACTAGTGCCTACCTTCCTCCTTAAACTAACAAATCTGTTTGTGACAACACCTATTTGCCAACTTTCCTCTACCTGATTGTGAGTTGGCCTTCCCATGCTTCCTATTGTTGAGTCTGCTAGGCATGACTCAGTCTTTTTTATAAACAGTTCACAGTTGTTTTCCCTCCTTTTCCAAACATATTGTTTCTCTTTTGAGATATGTTGTACAGGTTTTGGCTCATTTTGCTTTGGTGTATCATCAGGCAAATGACACACAGCTGTTTTTTGTGGTGTGACACTGTCTTGTGCCAAGTTTTTTTCTTATTATGACATAGTTCTTGTGTAGAACTATGAAGTGAGTAGTCAAAGTTTCAACTGACCCCTTTGATTCTTCATTCTATTCCCATATGGATGTCAGTTCTGAGGTTTTGGATTCATAGTTTAACCAATGGATATAAGTCCTCACACATATATTACAGATGTCTGTTTCCTCACTCACTTATTTTCTTGTTTCTTCCACTTTTGTTGTGGGTCATGATGGTACAACTTGCAGAGTAAAATGCTTCTTTCTTTTATGCTATCCTCCAATGATTTTCTTATACTGAGGATGTTAGTGCACCAAGGACTATTCCTGTCAGATCTTTTTATATACTGATCATCTGGATGTTGGATTTCCAGATTGGTCAACTAATTTATCACATTGCTATCATGGATCAGGATGTACCAGATTCTCTCCTGTGTACTGAACTTTAGGTAAAGATGGTATGATTTTCATCTTATTCCCACATAGATGTTTATTCATGGCAGCTGCGTTTTGGATTCAGTTCACTTGCCACGTGTGGTCTGTCAAGCCCTAGACACTACATCTAGGGACACTTTCTCTTTATTCTCACCCACATTATTGTAATATATGGGACTCGGGTTACAATCTTGGGTGGTTCAGATCCCTATCCCATCATTGTTCTCTCCCATTTAGATGTCTTCCTCCCATTTTTTGCTCTAGTTGGCACCATCTCTTTCCACACCAGTGATGGTTATACCTGGTGCAGAAGTGGCATGGTATTTACCTCTATTCACACTTCCCATTGGAAACCAATGCTTCTGTTTTCTCCCCAAACTTGGAGTGATAGTTTGGTAGAATCATGTCTCGGGAGTTACATGCATTAGGATGGTGTGGCACACTTGTTGGTGAAGAGTTATTGCATTATTATTTACATGTGAGACATTTGAACTATGCTAATTTTAGGGTGTGTGGAAGCTCAAGGCATGTGAACAAACATTTTGCATATACAGGACCACACTGAATGAGAGTGGTTATTTATGTAAGAGGAAGTGAGTACTTATTGGAAGTATATGAATGTTTTTTAACTTGTAGTTGTTTTACCAATGAGGAATATCTACTGAACTACTTGAGTTTTGGATCATGCTACAGTGAAAAACCTGACAAATGCCATACAATAACTTGCAGCCATGTTAAATATTGAGCAGCTTCAAGATTGTTCATCTGTCTGCCACACAGAAAGGTCTTCTGTGGGACCACAGATAGTTTTCATGAAATACCTTGTCATCACAAAGGATTTTTTGTTGTTGTTTTTTTTCACCCGTGGTCTTGTTCAGAGAAGGTCCATATGTTGTTGGTGAAACTATATCTTTTAATGTTGAGTAATAATAGGTTTGATATAACAAAAATAAACAATGAATGTCTGGTTGTGAGGTATTGTACTGTAAAAGAGACGAGGGTTGGAACTCCAATTTTTAGGGTTGAAATTCACCTAAGGATGTCCATTCTGGTCTTCTTGGTATATCCACTAAGAATTAGCTATTATTTTGTGACAAATGTTGTTGATGTTTGTGTATGTGACAGGAAGTTTTGTAAATTTCCTGTGATAAAGAGTTGTTACATTTTGCTATAAATATGTCATTTACAAGATTAATACTGTTACTGTTGTTTCTATAACATTTAATGTGTAACAAGAGAACATAATTATTGCTTTATGCTGCTGTCATTCAACAATACAAATATTGAAATTGTTTATTAGAAGACACAACAGAACTCTCTTGTTTCATGGAGAACTCTTTTTCACCATGCATCTTCAAATTAGCCCTATGGTGTATTTCTCATTACAAAAGTTTTCAGCTTTTGATTGTACACAAATCCATTGGCACTCTGTTTTCAGTAACTTGAACAATGCCTGTTTAAATAAAAGAATACTTGTATAGAAATTTATAGGTGATGTATTTGGAAGGAAAAGTACAGTTGCAAGGGATGTCTCTATCTTCAACTGAAATGCATCTTTATGATTCTAGCATTGTAAGTTAGTAAACCTGTTTTCTGAGCAAGGTCATAACAATTATTCTGGTACTTATTATGTTTATTAGTTTTACATCATTGTTGGGAAAATGTTTGAAAATCTAAGATATTTTTCAAAATAATTTGAAGTTTAAACCAGGGGAAGCTCTTGTTCCACTAATCTTTTGGCACTGTTTATTGTTTACTTACTTGAGAGTGATGTAGTGACTTTAGAGTTTCTTGATTTTAAAAATGCATTAGACATGACTTTTTATAGGTGTAAGGGATAAGTTGGTTCATTGAATATAAAAGTACGGGATGAAAAAATCTCAGTGCTGTTATAAACAGCTGAAATTAATATGATCAGAATGGTGTGGCCCAAAAAATATTCAGTGTGTAAATTAATCAAAATTCGCAGCTAAACTATTAGTTACACTTACAGCATTGATTAAAACTTTACAGAAAATATTCATTCATTAGTAAGTTAGGCTACATATTGTTTTTATTCACCATCATATCTTAACTTGAACAAACAAAAATGTTGTCTGGCTAAATAGTGAATGAATGTTTGCAGTAAGTGTAGCTCCCAATTTTGGTTTCATTCCTTTAAGTCATATAATTATTTTTTTAGCCACACATTTTTTCACATCTAAGGTGTTTTACCGAATATGTATCGAGACTTTTTGTCAATCTATACCAAATAAGAAATTAACACTTCATTGTAATCAATATTAGCTTTAGGATAGCAACTCTATTTTTACAAATAGACCTTTACAAATCAAAATAAATTCTTTAAAATATATGGTATTAATTATTTCTCTCTTAAATCAGTGTTAATAGCTTTTATACTTATGCCATGGAAGTTAGATTAACAGTTTCCTGTCATCACCCCATGTGATTGGCACAGCTGTATCAAGCATCATTATTTATGCTAATTGTTTAAATTAAATTTCTTGATGCTACACATTCTTTAATTTGGCAATGAGTAATTGGTAGTAACTGTCCATTCATATGATTCTTTTCAAAATTTAAGATGGAAACTGCTAATCTAGTTTACTTGACCAAACTAATATGACATATCTAAATGTACTTTCATCTAATAGTTTTGCTGCTCTAAATCAGCCACCTTTTAATCTGAATGACAAAAAATAGTCCACTTTTACTCTTGGATGAAGATTAAATAAATATTTTAGACCATTAGCTCATGTGCCCTTTATGTGTGGGTATGCAGAAAACTTAAATTTTGTTGAATAACTTTGCACTTGACAAAATTATATCATATTTATATCCCAAGAGAGATTTAATTGTAGGTGAAAAAGATGTCATTGCATCAATTTGAAAACGATCCATAAAAGTTAATTTTTTTTTTCTATCCAATAAAGTTTCTACACATTTTGTATAAGAAAAAAATATTAGAGATGTGAAGTTAGTCTAGTAAAGCACATCCACTGAATATATGTAGTAATTTTGATTACCACACTGTGAGCTAGAGAAGATGGAAAACCATAATAAGACATGGCATGTTCTTCAGGTTGTTTTTTTGGCTGCAAGACACACTACAGCTTGTTTTAATTTACATTTGGGTACTTCAAGGCTCAGTGTTAGACCTTTTTGTTTTTCTTGTATACAATACGACACAGATAAGAGAATGGAAAATTTAAGTTTTCTGATGATATTAAGGTCTTCAGTGTTGTTAGTTGTGACGAGGATGCTACTGATTTACTAAAGAATTGAGATCAGTTAATGAGTTTTGTGAATAAAAGGCAGATTTGTTTTTGTTGCATTAATATATATATATATATATATATAAGTTATTTAAATTGTAAGTACAGTTATGGTAGAAATAAGCTATGATCCACTGACTTTGTGTAAAGCACCCTAACTACCGGGACAAATAGGATTTAGGGCTGTATCTGCAGCAGTCTAAATATGTTATTGTGTAGTTCATTGGCTATGTCATATTTAGAGTACTTCCTTCAGTGTTGTGGGCATCACATTAGCCAAGGACATTAATTGTTGGAAAGGGCTCATTGAGGAACAGTTTGAATGGGGAGTGAAGGAAACTTCATTTAATGTTCTGTATTTTGTTAAAACATTGTATCCAATGATGATGAAATATCCTACATTTATGTTTAAGTTTATTTTTACTGCTTATTCAAGCCATCTCCAAACTTTATTTGATGTTGTTATATGTTCTTTCACATGTAGAAAATATTCAGTATGAGATATTAGAAAGTTATTTAATATGAGCTGGAGTACTCATCAGCTAGATGGAAGTTATATAAATTCATAATCAATGGAAGGTTGCTTCCCTTACGTTATTCAAAGCACACAAAAATGCCCCCCCAAAACAATTTGCAGAACACAAAATGTGAAGCTGAAAATTTGTATGTATGACCACATGGACCCATCAAACCTTCATGTTAAATTTGGTGAAGGTACATGTAGTGAGGGCAAAGTAATGGTAAAATATTCCAATAAAAACCACAAAATCCAAAGCTGAAAATATGCATACATTTCCTGCCTGGATCTAATATATCTCTATCCATACCTTGTGAAGTCATCACATAGACACACAACAGATTTATATAGATTTACTATATGTTCTTTCATGTGTTAAAAAATCTTCAGTGAAAGACAACAAAGTTATGTAATGTTACTGCATGTTTTTCACATGTTGAAAATGTTCTAAGTCAATACAAAACTGTTCTATAGGACATAACTTATTATTGAACTGTCTTATTTTACCAGGTCCTACAACAGTCATGTCAGAAGGAACAAGAAATATTGTCCAAGCAATGAAAATGTATAATGTCCTTCGAGTTACGTGCTGTATGTCGGGTATGTTCAGTTCATTTTGTGGTTTGCAATGTGTTGAATATGTATAGTACTACAAGTTATACCTCATTAGGTTTGGTGAACTTATTTAGTGTTATTTACCATATAGTTGGTATGTCTAGTCTTGTATTGTGTACCGAATTAACTGTCATTTCTTATATCTAGTATTATGCCAAATATGGGTATATCTCTAGTTCCATATCCTATAACACATAAACTTCAATTTCTTACAGATTGGGTATCTCTAGTCCTTATTCTATGTCATTAGCTTCTTGTTGTTCCATTTGGGGGTTACTGGATTGTTATAGGGTGTGTTCTAACATCCCATACGTTGTTAGTCTTATACCTCTAATGTGTGTTTGGTACATCTGATGATATTTGATATTTACTGCATATGTCTTCTTGTATATCCCATATTTTTGTAACACTCCAAACTTATCTAGTATCCAGATCTGTATTGAAAAGTGTTCGCTTTGATTTGCTCCATCTGGAGTTATTTTAGTATCTTTTTGTTTGTTGTATACAACACTATGTTTGTCAGTACAGAAGGTAAAGTTTCTGTTTTATGTCTTAGAGTAATTAATACTTGTTTAGACTCTATAGAGTAGGCACTGTAGTTCCTTGTTACTCTACAGGAGGCAAGGTATGTTGTTTTACACTATGTTATTAAGTAGACAAGGTGTCTCTTCTACTGTGGTACACATGTAGAATAGGTATGTTGTACTCGAGTTTTGTCTCCTTTTGAAAATATTACAATTTGTGTAGGTGGTGGTATTATAACTATATGCTAAAGGTTTCAACACTGAATATTATTGTGAGTTTATCTTACTTTCTAACAACATTTTATTATGAACAGCATTTCTGTTTTGGGAACGAGATAAAGTTCCTCCACGACTTGTTCCTCTGACTGAAGACCACGAGCGAATGATGAACGTGCTGAAGGAAAGTGACACAGAATGGGTGGCATTGTTTCCTCCCCATATCACGAGTAAGTGCTACTTCTAGACACCTACATGCATGTCGTTACGTATGGATTGTTCTCTCTTCCACCAGTTAGACTGAATCAGCACTATTTGCATTAGAACCCAATGGGAACTCAGTACCATGGCTATATGTTCTTTGTTTAATGGATTTTCCACATTACCTGTTTTCTACCAGAAGTTATACACCCTATAACCTGAAATCTGAGTTAACTCCTTGAGTTTCTACTATACAATGATCTGCATTCTAATTCTATTCCTTACCACTCCCTGTAAACAGAGACCTACATTTGTAAGAAAGTCCTACTGTCTTTGTAATCAATCCTTTAGGATCGAGGGTTGGATGATTAGATTGGCATTTAGGCTTAACACAGTATGTTTTATACTTTCTTCCTGACTACAGGCTGTTTGATGCTAAACATGACTGGGTTGTTCAGAGAACAGTAGACAGCAGCACATGAAACAGGGGATGACCCCTTCACTAGCACTGGGTGCACAAGTTCTGACAATCGCTTATACCCAAACCCTGTAGTTCTCTGTGAAGTAAAGCCCTACCTTAAGGGGTGCTTTTGGTAACACTATGTAAATATATGTTGACAAGGTATTATATTTCTTTTAGGTTGTTTTTTTTAAATTCATAGTAGTTAATACCAGATACAGGATGTTGTATAGTGGAAAACATTTATTACTCATCATAAATTATTGTGTATTTCATTATTTCTAGATGAACCTGCTACTAAGAATTATATTCTGAAGAAAGACACCAGTGTAGGACATGCTATTTCCAAGTTTGATCTTGGAGAGATCATGGTAAAGTGTTTGTTGATGGATGACTATATAGGTCATACTGTGGGAATGGGGTATCCTCAAGTTTAATGTAGTTTTACACAACTTAATATCAGGTATTTTTGTATTCTACAGTTGTTAAAGAATATTTCAGTTTTAAATCTGAGATAAAATAAAAGCACATTTTATAATTGTATTTATGTTCAGTCCCTGGGTAACATTAATCTAATACTCAGTGTCAAAACTGGGTCTAACTTAACAATTCAATATAAAATGATACTTTTATCATTTTTTATCAGTGTTAAGCATAGAGTTGAGAAACGTACATGGATGTAACAAGAGGGAAGGATAAAACTTGCTAGAACGACTGATGTTCTAACGGGTTTTGTTACCAACACAGATTTTGATAAGAGAGAGGAGTGTCTACTTACGTACAGTACAGACTAAGCTACCAGTTACACAACACACGATCAATGTCATTTTGTAAATAAGAAAGAAACAGAACTATTATGGATTGTAGGGTAGTCTGTAGTGACCTAACTTAGATGACTTGTTGTAATAGAAAAAGAGAGTAGAATAAACTGGAAACAAAGCAGGTAATATGTAAGATAAATAATTACAAAGAAATAGTAGTGATGGAATGTCCACTGTCGGAAGTGAAGAGAGCCCCTTGGAGTGATAGAAGTCTTAGCAATACGGGAAGAATATACAAACAGTTAACTGTATTGGTGCATCACGGACAGTGATTAATGCATTCACAGAGGAACAGTAACCGAAGTTGGTAAGAATATTATGTACAATGGAGCAAAGTAATGTTAGGTCAATACCAAAGGTCAATTTCAAATCCTATCCTGGCTGAATGTTTTGACTTGTGTACAAGAGGAGGAGACGTTTCAGGACTTCTTGTTTATAGATAATTTTATCAACTGAGAAAAAGGAAGGCTACAGAAGTGTAGATAAACTAAAGAGAAGTTAAACGTCAGATAAACAGCTAAGACTAACAAATTTGATATGAAACAATGAAATAAATTTAGACTCCAACATTAGTGAGAAATTAGAAAGTAAAGTAGAACTAACATCAGCTGAATGTAATAAATGGAGAAAAGTATGTGGGGTGGGTTTCAACAAACAAACAAACACCACTGATGCTTAATGTAGGAAACAGTAGTTCAGTTCTGCTGCATAAAGCAGAAACTGGGTCATAAGAACTGAGGAAGTTGAGATGGATGTTAGGAATATATTAGTGAGTGATAACTGGAGATTGATATACTTTGGACATGTAGTGGAGAGAGGGACAAAGATGTGGCGGGCAGAGACACTAATGAGGTCAATGCAACGAGTAGCAATACACTGGACTGTAATCTGTAGAGAAGAAAGATTCAAGTGATGGACAACACATTAATACCTCCATTCTTTACAACAGAAGAATGCAGAAATAAGACATGTATGAAATACACCAAACTTGTCTTTCTTGTTTGTTGTAAATATAGACCAGAGAAACCATACACACATGGACTTCGAATACAACCTACAAAAGTGTGTTTTAATGTAGTGATGGTTCGTTTTAATACTCATACCAGCTGTCTCAAATACATTTACTTCCAGTGGTTTTCTTGTCATCATGCAAGGCAACTCAGTTTGCTCTATATTTATCGTATGCAAGTTTCTTAATACATGAAGTTGAATAAATGTAAGTAGAGAAACAATATAAACCATACAACGTACTCACAGTGTGGAATACAGGCATGGGTAATGTATATATTCCTAATGCCACCTAGTTTGTTGGCATTTTGGCAATTTTAGAATAAAATTTTTAGTTCCACATTTCTGCACTATTTGTGAATCAAGTCTTGGCTTCCAGGGGGTGGGGGCACATCTTAGGTGAAAGACATCATTTCATTCAGTTCATAATGTAATCTGTAGACTATTTTTTGAAACAAGATATCTCGTGACCATAATATTGAACTGAGTAGTAAGGAGTATACTGTGTATTATTACTTTAAATTATGCACACGATTGGATACGGTGAATAGTACTGTTATTACCAAATTTACATATGGATTGCTACCATGTTCCCTGATTAAGGTTTAAATATCATACATTTAATACAGTCTGTCTTAATATCAATCACATTGAGGCTTAATATTATAAGAGTCTGGTCATTTTTATGAAATTAAAAGTTTTCTGTATTTTAATAATCCTTCACTATAACTGGTATGTATTTTGTGCTCTCGCACAGCAACTGGGACAGATGTTTCCCAATGTCTTGCCATGTGTGATTTATGTGAGTAAAGGAAGTTATTTAATTGCATTTCACCTAATGTTGATATACGGTTTCCTTCAATGTGTTTTACTCAACCTGTCTGTAACCAATCAGATCATAAATGGAATATACAGCAACTCCACAATGGTGATGAAGACAAAGCCTCCTTGGGGGTGGAATTTGGAGGGATTATTTTATCAAGGTGGATTAGTAACCAAACACTCTTTAAAGGACAAATCTTTTCACATTTTAACAAAATATCATGTCCTCTGTCGGTATAGCGATAAAGCTAAAATCAGGGGTTTGATTACCCTTGGTGGACTCAGTAGATAGCCAGATTGGTTTTGTTTGTGTTTTCTTACAGCAAAGCCACAAGATCCTAACAGTATGTTGCTCTGCATATATTATGTTTGGTTTTATTAGTAAATGTCAGCACAAGACAATACCCATAATTACATATTGTTTACTTTGGGCAAATAAATAAAATGACATATGTAGAATGTTGGGACCTGTTCCTACAAATAGGTAAACTGTACCCAGAACTGGTGGTCAAGAATGTAGGAGACGGGCATATTGGTGTCAGCAGCACATAGGATGAAAAGAGCAGTGTAACTCTGAGAGAAATAACAACACATACCTGAGATGAAAGCTGAATGTCATCCCTTCCTGAGGATTCTAAACTCCTTATTCTAGCAAAAGACACCTGCACTAAAACACTGCAACACAAGAAGTGATAGTTCGTTGGTGGAGCGGGGTGAAAGTGATGATATTACAGAAGTAAATTTATTGAGTTATTTCAACATAGGCTTGGTCAGTTTGATGGATCATGTGACCTCTGTACTTGTTTAGTCTTCATAGATTTAACTTTGAATACAGTGTGTACATCTTCACAAATGTTACCAGTCTTTTGGTTAATGTTAAGTTTTTCACATGCAGACGACCATGATTTTTAGTGAAGTATTTTTAATAAACTAAAACAAAGATTTGTCCATGAATATATTGAATACTCGTTTTGAAAAGCCTGTGAGCAGAGTAATTTTCCTAATATCAAAAACCACAAATTTCCTTTGTATAATCCATAAAATCTCCAAGGCATTTCACATTTTTTTCCTCCATCTCAAAACAGCAGTCAAGTTGAGTGACCTCATAACGACTAAGAAAAAATTTAAATGTAAATCACTTTGTTTAGAATGACTTTAAAGTGTAAAATGAAACTACTTTCATTTGTACTAAGTCACATTATGCTAGCAACAGTACATATGTTTATAATCAAATTCTATTGCTCTTTGAATCATGTCTAACTACTATCTGTACCATTATAAGTTGTAAGTCACTCAGAGTACCTGCAGCTCATGTTACAACCATGTGTAACTACTATCTGTACCATTATAAGTTGTAAGTCACTTAGAGGACCTGCAGCTCATGTTACAACTATACAACAAGCTAGTCATTATGTTTCTCACTGGAACATAGCTTGTACTCTGAGTGAAACTATTATCTATTCAGAACACTGTTATTTGATAGATGAAAAATTTGACTTTCTATTGCTTAATGCATAATTAAACCTAATAGAGAACTTATAATATATCCTGCAAGAGAATGTGACCAGAGATTTGATTTTTTATTTGTCCAAACAAAATTGAAGGCTATAAAAAGTATGGTTTGTCTGAGCAATGATGATTTTTTTACTCTTCCAAAGGGTGGTAGAGAAGATAAGATGCTAGAGAAAACATGCAAGGTGTGTTGCACTAGGGAAGATTCAGGATTTTGAAAAATATTTCCATGTAGAATTATGAACTCAAGGAAAGACACAAACTTTTTGTGACACTTGATACATATATTTTAATAACCACTTCAAACATCTGTGAGGGATGCGCTATCACATCATCCACGAATAAGGAAATGTTGATGATGGAGATGACTCTACTGAACTTGTAACTAGCTGACAAAACTTATTAACAGACTAAGATTCACACTTTACCTAACTAGTGAAACCACAGCCAAGTGAATGGGCTTTGAGAAATGACTAGAAAACACCAATAACAGCCATACAACTACTTTGTGTCACTATAACCCTTAAAACATTATCTTCCTCTGTATGATAAAAGTTTGTGAAATTTAATTTACATTTTCAAGTGTGGTCTGTTTTAAATTTCACTGATTTAGCAACGAAAGACTAGAACAAACGCAGCTAATCATCACTACCCACTGCCAACTCAAGGGATACTCATTTACCAATGACTAGTGAAATTGTAATGTTCCTACCGCTGAAAGGGCGAGCATAATTCAATGAGGATTTGAACCCATAACTCTTAAAACAGTAAGTCAAGCCATACCAGACCTTATCAAATGTAACCAACAGCTTACTATTTTATATTATTTAGGTGAGTAACAACAAAAACACATTTTAACAATAGTTAAGAGTATTTACTTTTGAAACACAACAACAACAAAAAGACATGTTTGTGGTTTAGAAGTTCTGAAAATTGGAAGACATGGATGAGATAACGTGTGAACATATGTTTTGCTTCATTCAGTAACTTATATCACACATTGAAAAGGTTTTATTGGAGAATTAAAACATGAGAATTTCTTGTGTCTATGTAAACAAAAGAACAATGTTTATAATACAAACTTCTCTTGGACATTAAGCAAAAAGTTCCCCTTCTCTCTCGAAGTGGTATTCTGATTCCAAGTGTAGCAATAAGTCTTGTGGACAATAAAGGATTACATCACACAGGTTACATCTGTTCACCTCTCGCTGCAGAGATCTAGTGGTGAGAAAACATTACAAAATTATAACCAAGAAGTTCGTTTATGCAAACAAAACTTGTCACAGACAAACGATTACAGTGTGAGAGTTTTCTCAGTATTATCAACTGTAAATTCCAAGTGAAAACTGTTTTAACTCAACAGTCAAGCTTGAACCACAATGTAACTATAACACATAAAACACATGTTATGTGTTTTGCACATAAAACAATGTTCCTTTTCACTGATTTGTTCATATTGTGTAATTATAAGGGCACAACAAGAAGTAAACTCCTTGAAAATAGAAAAAATTAGTGTAATATTTACTTTGCTACAAAGGTACATAAACTCTAGCACCCAGCAACGTTCAACATATTTACCTGCTTGCTTTAGTCTGCAAGTCGATAAGGTGCTCCCTCATCTTTTTAACATATGTATCTTCACACAGACTAACAGCCTTATGGAGAGGTAGAACATGGTAGCTGTCAGCTTCAGTGCCCTCCAGACACGAGCACAGCTGGTACTCCTCGGGCACTTGCTGCCAACGATGACTTCTCTTGAATTCTTGAGGCTCTCGAGACGTACGATTCCTGAATATCAACCTGAAACAGTTTAATAGTGATTGTTGAAAGGACATTAATTTACCACAGTGTTTTGTTTTAAAGGAACACTTATTTGCATTTAAAGTAATACCGATAAAAAGGTTAAGTTTAACATGAAGATAAACTGTACAAATGAAAAACGCTTTGATTTTTTCTTTATTCGAACAATAATCCTTGTATGTGTCAAACAAAAGCTACCTATTTACACTTCAGAGTACCTGTTAATCTTACTTCTTAACAACATGAAACTATAAACTGTGATGACTACACTTCAGAGTACCTGTTAATCTTACTTTTCAATAACATGAAACTATAAACTGTGATGACTACACTTCAGAGTACCTGTTAATCTTACTTTTTAATAACATGAAACTATAAACTGTGATGACTACACTTCAGAGTACCTGTTAATATTACTTCTTAACAACATGAAACAATAAACTGTTATGACACTTGCATTCAAAATAATTTACCATAATTAACAATTTCAATATCAAAATGTTGCAAAGTGAATGCATTTATTTTTTTTGATAGCAAACACAATGCTAACATGTTAACTATTTATAAACAGTTTTGAAAACTGCATACAGACATATTTTTATAACCATCTTTCATTAAAAACTAGATCTGAAAATATTTAATGTATATATTCACAGTTAATACCATAATAAATGACATTAGCTCATACATCTAATAACGGGGGAAGTTAGGAAAACTAATTCACTATATTCATATATTATGTACTGCTGTAAACACGAGTGTTTTCTCACATAAAGTAAAAAAATAAGTTGCTTACTAAACACGAAGTGAAATATAAAAATTTGTTTTCTTCTCTTGGATGAAACTGCACTGATCAAGTGTGTTCCATTTACTGCGTGCACATGACAGACTGCACACTGAACTACAATTCTCAAGTGTACAAACTGTACAAACCTTATCTTTCTATTCAACTTGTGGAGTTATTGAAAATTAGTGAAATTTATGCTTTAGTATAAATACTATACAAAAATATACTTTTTTAAAAGTAACCTTTTCAGTATGGATCAGATAAAGTTATTTTGTGTAGTTATTACAACTGCAAAACAAACACACAAAAGCTACAAATACTCTTTCATACACTATAACCTGATACTAAGGTAACAAATACCATCTGATGTACTATAACCTGATACTAAAGCAACAAATACCATCTGATATACTATAACCTGATACTAAGGTAACAACTACCATCTGATATACTATAACCTGATACTAAAGTAACAACTACCATCTGATATACTATAACCTGATACTAAGGTAACAAATACCCTCTGATATACTATAACCTGATACAAAAGCTACAACTACCATCTGATATACTATAACCTGATACCAAAGCTACAAATACCATCTGATGTACTATAACCTGATACTAAGGTAACAACTACCATCTGATATACTACAACCTGATACTAAAGCAACAAATACCATCTGATATACTATAACCTGATACTAAAGCAACAAATACCATCTGATATACTATAACCTGATACTAAAGCAACAAATACCATCTGATATACTATAACCTGATACTAAGGTAACAAATACCCTCTGATATACTATAACCTGATACAAAAGCTACAAATACCATCTGATATACTATAACCTGATACTAAGGTAACATATACCATCTGATATACTATAACCTGATACTAAAGCTACAAATACCATCTGATATACTATAACCTGATACTAAGGTAACAAATACCATCTGATATACTATAACCTGATACTAAGGTAACAAATACCATCTGATATACTATAACCTGATACTAAGGTAACAAATACCATCTGATATACTATAACCTGATACTAAGGTAACAACTACCATCTGATATACTATAACCTGATACTAAAGCAACAAATACCATCTGATATACTATAACCTGATACTAAAGCAACAAATACCATCTGATATACTATAACCTGATACTAAAGCAACAAATACCATCTGTTATACTATAACCTGATACTAAGGTAACAACTACCATCTGATATACTATAACCTGATACTAAAGCAACAAATACCATCTGATATACTATAACCTGATACTAAGGTAACAACTACCATCTGATATACTATAACCTGATACTAAAGTAACAACTACCATCTGATATACTATAACCTGATACTAAGGTAACAAATACCCTCTGATATACTATAACCTGATACAAAAGCTACAACTACCATCTGATATACTATAACCTGATACCAAAGCTACAAATACCATCTGATGTACTATAACCTGATACTAAGGTAACATATACCATCTGATATACTATAACCTGATACTAAGGTAACAAATACCCTCTGATATACTATAACCTGATACTAAGGTAACAAATACCCTCTGATATACTATAACCTGATACTAAAGCTACAAATACCATCTGATATACTATAACCTGATACTAAAGCTACAAATACCATCTGATATACTATAACCTGATACTAAGGTAACAAATACCATCTGATATACTATAACCTGATACTAAGGTAACAAATACCATCTGATATACTATAACCTGATACTAAAGCTACAAATACCATCTGATATACTATAACCTGATACTAAGGTAATAAATACCATCTGATATACTATAACCTGATACTAAGGTAACAAATACCATCTGATATACTATAACTTGATACTAAGGTAACAACTACCATCTGATATACTATAACCTGATACTAAGGTAACAACTACCATCTGATATACTATAACCTGATACTAAGGTAACAACTACCATCTGATATACTATAACCTGATACTAAGGTAACAACTACCATCTGATATACTATAACCTGATACTAAAGCAACAAATACCATCTGATATACTATAACCTGATACTAAAGCAACAAATACCATCTGATATATAACCTGATACTAAAGCAACAAATACCATCTGATATACTATAACCTGATACTAAAGCAACAAATACCATCTGATATACTATAACCTGATACTAAAGCAACAAATACCATCTGATATACTATAACCTGATACTAAAGCAACAAATACCATCTGATATACTATAACCTGATACTAAGGTAACAAATACCCTCTGATATACTATAACCTGATACAAAAGCTACAACTACCATCTGATATACTATAACCTGATACCAAAGCTACAAATACCATCTGATGTACTATAACCTGATACTAAGGTAACATATACCATCTGATATACTATAACCTGATACTAAGGTAACAAATACCATCTGATGTACTATAACCTGATACTAAGGTAACAAATACCATCTGATATACTATAACCTGATACTAAAGCAACAAATACCATCTGATGTACTATAACCTGATACTAAGGTAACAAATACCATCTGATGTACTATAACCTGATACTAAGGTAACAAATACCATCTGATGTACTATAACCTGATACTAAGGTAACAAATACCATCTGATGTATTATAACCTGATACTAAGGTAACAAATACCATCTGATGTATTATAACCTGATACTAAGGTAACAAATACTATCTGATATACTATAACCTGATACTAAAGCAACAAATACCATCTGATATACTATAACCTGATACTAAAGCAACAAATACCATCTGATATACTATAACCTGATACTAAAGCAACAAATACCATCTGATATACTATAACCTGATACTAAGGTAACAAATACCCTCTGATATACTATAACCTGATACAAAAGCTACAACTACCATCTGATATACTATAACCTGATACCAAAGCTACAAATACCATCTGATGTACTATAACCTGATACTAAGGTAACATATACCATCTGATATACTATAACCTGATACTAAGGTAACAAATACCATCTGATGTACTATAACCTGATACTAAGGTAACACATAAACCATCTGATGTACTATAACCTGATACTAAAGCAACAAATACCATCTGATGTACTATAACCTGATACTAAGGTAACAAATACCATCTGATGTACTATAACCTGATACTAAGGTAACAAATACCATCTGATGTACTATAACCTGATACTAAGGTAACAAATACCATCTGATGTACTATAACCTGATACTAAGGTAACAAATACCATCTGATGTATTATAACCTGATACTAAGGTAACAAATACCATCTGATGTATTATAACCTGATACTAAGGTAACAAATACCATCTGATATACTATAACCTGATACTAAGGTAACAAATACTATCTGATATACTATAACCTGATACTAAAGCAACAATTACCATCTGATATACTATAACTTGATACTAAAGCTACAATACTATACTACCCTTTCATATATTGTAATATGATACTTAAGCTATAGGTATTAATTCACACATTATAAACCCACACTCAAGTCACAGATATTAATTCACACATTATAACACCCATACTTAAGTCACAGGTATTAATTCACAGATTATAACACCCACACTCAAGTTACAGGTATTAATTCACACATTATAACACCCATAATTAAGTCAGGTAATTCCACACTATGTAATGATATAAAACAAATTGTTGTACAAGTCAAACTGAAATACAAGAAATCTTGTTGTACAAGTTAAAATCATCTATTGTGAATGTTGTTGAGACACTGTGTAAAGTGGGTTCTTACTCCTGGAGGTGTCTTTTGACACGCTGCTGGATGTTCCTGATCTGAAGTGGAGCCCACTGGGCCAGCTCCTCTTCACTCCCCAGTAACAGATTAACTCCCATTCTAACTTTGTTGATCTGAGGAACATTATTATAACAAGTCATAAGCTACTCAAAAACCAACCATAATAAGCAGGATTGATTAAATTTCAATCTTGAAAACAAAACATTTAAAGAAAGAAAGTAGAATTCAAAACAAACACGTACAGTGAACACACCATCAATCACAGGATACATTTATCATTATTAACTGATCAGTCTTCGATCAAAATTTACTGTGTGCATATATGTACAGTTTGAGATATTTATAAAAGGTTTGTTGTGAGTTTACACCTAGGGAGGTGACAAACAGAAAAACTCTGAAACAAAAAAGGTTGAAACTCGTATAAAGAAATATTACATAACAACAAGAAAATATCATTTAAATCTTACTGGTTACAACATGCGTTAAGACTGTTACAACTATACAGCTATAGGTCACTGATTGTGAAAGTAAAAACATAACTATAAGTGTTAGTAACTGTATCAAAAATGTCACAATAACACAGTAATAGGTTACTCACTGTGTAATGAAATACATTACTATAAGTGTTACTAACTGTGTTAAGAATGTTACATCTATACAGCCATAGGTCACTGATTGTGTAGTGTAAGAAAAGACACAAGTGTTACTAAATGTGTTAAGAATGTTACAACTATACTGTGATGGGTCAGTATATTAACAATGTTAGAAATGTTTAGTTATAGTTCACTGACAGTCCCTTAGGACACTTACAGATTATACAAGGAATTTACCTTGTGTGACAATGTTTTGCTAAAACGTTACTTTATTGTCTTTTATTTCACTGCTATATATTACCCTTTCGTTGTTACAGCAGCAAATGAATGTATTAGATATTTCTGTCATAACAGTATAAGTTACAAAACAAAATGGTTGTGTAACGTTAAGTGGTTAAATTACTCAAATGATTGATGTTTAAATACACACAGCAGTGACAGAATGTATTGTATATTTACTGTCACTAGTAGTTGAGAATTTATATTTATTACCACTTACAGCACTGATATCTTCACAATCAAATGTAGTGTCAAAAACAAGTTCCATGTCATGATCTGGACAGATGGACTGCTTTGTTCTGGGGTCATATCCCAGGCCACACAGGGCTCCAGTGTAACACGTGCGTTCCTTGTCAGTCCTAACAACATTTTCGTATTATTAATTTAAAATAACTCTTTAGTGGAGAGAAACAAACAATGAGATTGCAGTTAATAACACAGATATTTCGCATAAATCATTCTAAGACAAAAAATTATCTAACAAAGTGAGTTTCATACATTAAGAATGTATAAAACCCTAATATACCCAAGATAATACAAAGAGAAGATTCTTACACTTGATTTTATCCTCCCAATAAACAAATTACATAAATATTTCAACAAAATTACTTTGTTACTTTGTTTATAAACAACAAAAATAAGAAAACTTTAAGTAAGATTAAGATGGAACAAAGTAAGACAAAACATTTAGGTACAGTTCTATACTAACATATAACGTGAGCAGTAAATTACTGCATACAATGCAAGCCTACAATGTTAGAAAAACTGTGGTCTGATAGACTGATGTTTTGTTGAATTTTCTAGATAATTTGCTGTTTACATACTGTAAGAGACTGGTGGATTTTTCACGCTCTATAGAACAGATATTGTTATTTATGAACAGAAGTGGACTTTATCCCTTAAAATGTAACTGTACAATACAAACTGAATAAAAACATATTTAAATCTTTATAAACAGCATTGTAGTAACACAAATTCTAAACAATTTTCAAAATACTGATTACTAAGAAAGACCTGGTGGTTAGGAAGCACGACTTATTTCAATGTGTATCCATTCTCAAACAACCAAATGAAAAGTTCTAACATATAAACATCTACCATTCAAATCTGTGTTACCTAATGAGTGGGCCACAATCAATCTAAAGTTTGTTAATAAACACACAAACTGATCATAGTTCAGACAAACCTACAATATTAAAAAACCTACATAAATAGTTTCACACACAACATATCAAGATCAATGCAGTAATGAATACATTGCAAAAAAACTTGCAATATTAAAAAACCTACAAATACAGTTTTACACACAACATATAGAGATCAATGCAATATTGAATATAGTACAAACAAACCTATAATATTAAAAAACCTACATAAATACAGTTTCACACAACATATAGAGAGATCAACACAGTATTGAATATAGTGCAAACAAACCTATAATATTAAAAAACCTACATAAATACAGTTTCACACAACATAGAGAGATCAACGCAGTATTGAATATAGTGCAAACAAACCTATAATATTAAAAAACCTACATAAATACAGTTTCACACAACACATAGAGAGATCAATGCAGTATTGAATATAGAGCAAACAAACCTATAACATTACAAAACCTACATAAATAGTTTCACACAACATAGAGATCAACGCAGTATTGAATATAGTGCAAACAACAAACCTACAATTTAAAAACCAACATACAGTTGCACATTAACACAACATATAAAGAGGTCTATGCAGTACTGAATATGATGAAACAACAAACCTACAATGTCAGAAAACCTACACAAGTTTCCCACTAACACACAACATATACAAACATACATAAATAGTTTCCACTAACACACAACACGTAGTGTTCATTAATATAATACCTTAGCTCTGCATATGGTGCAAACAGCAATGCTATGATGGAAGACAACCCATGTACATTTGGCATTAATGTGGTGTTTCTGACTACAATAGCACTACCACTGGAATTAAGTCCTACATGACTAGCTACTAGCATTCTCTCATGTTGGTCCTGAGGTTCTGGGTCTAAGGCCACAGAATTGACACTGTCACGATCCATATGAACTGTCCTAGATTTAAAGGAATTTCAAAAGAAAATTAAAAACTTGTTAACATACATAGTGCATAAAGAATAGAACCACATAAAAATAATCCTTTAATACAATCTATAAAAACATTTTCAACAAGAATAGTCTTTACAGTAACTACATCACTACCAAGTAAATACAGTAACTACATTACTAACCTGCTAATACCTAAACAACTTATTCCACGATATGATATTTCTAGTGGACTGTATGGTCCTTGAAGACGTAACTGTTGGTAAAAAGAATAAAATCAATAACATAGAATCAACAGCTGTTCAATCATTGTATAAAGCTTACAGCTATTCCACAACGGCATAAATACACGGAACAACAGCTATTCCACAATGGCATAAATACGCGAAACAACAGCTATTCCACTACGGCATAAATACGCGAAACAACAGCTATTCCACTACGGCATAAATACGCGAAACAACAGCTATTCCACTACGGCATAAATACACGAAACAACAGCTATTCCACTACGGCATAAATACACGGAACAACAGCTATTCCACTACGGCATAAATACACGGAACAACAGCTATTCCACTACGGCATAAATACACGGAACAACAGCTATTCCACTACGGCATAAATACACGAAACAACAGCTACTCCACTATGGCATAAATACACGAAACAACAGCTATTCCACTATGGCATAAATACGCGGAACAACAGCTATTCCACAACAGCATAAATACGCGGAACAACAGCTATTCCACAATGGCATAAATATGCGAAACAACAGCTATTCCACTACGGCATAAATACACGAAACAACAGCTATTCCACTATGGCATAAATACATGGAACAACAGCTATTCCACTATGGCATAAATACACGGAACAACAGCTATTCCACTACGGCATAAATACACGGAACAACAGCTATTCCACTATGGCATAAATACACGAAACAACAGCTATTCCACTATGGCATAAATACACGAAACAACAGCTATTCCACTATGGCATAAATACACGGAACAACAGCTATTCCACTACGGCATAAATACACAGAACAACAGCTATTCCACTACGGCATAAATACACAGAACAACAGCTATTCCACTACGGCATAAATACACAGAACAACAGCTATTCCACTAGTATGTAAAACTCGGATCCACAACTATTCCACTAGTATGTAAAAAACTCAGAACCACAACTATTCCATTAGTATGTAAAAAATTCAAAACCACAACTATTCCACTAGTATGTAAAATACTCAGAACCACAACTATTCCACTAGTATGTAAAACTCAAAACCGCAACCATTCCACTAGTATGTAAAACTGGGTCTAAACCCACAGAATTGACACTGTCGGAACAGCCATTCCACAATGGCATAAATACACAGAACAACAGCTATTCCACTAGTACGTAAAACTCAGATCCACAACTATTCCACTTGTATGTAAAAAACTTAGAACTACAACTATTCCATTAGTATGTAAAAAATTCAAAACCACAACTATTCCACTAGTATGTAAAATACTCAGAACCACAACTATTCCATTAGTATGTAAAAAATTCAAAACCACAACTATTCCATTAGTATGTAAAAAATTCAAAACCACAACTATTCCACTAGTATGTAAAATACTCAGAACCACAACTATTCCATTAGTATGTAAAAAATTCAAAACCACAACTATTCCACTAGTATGTAAAACTCAAAACCACAACTATTCCACTAGTATGTAAAACTCAAAACCACAACTATTCCACTAGTATGTAAAACTGGGTCTAAAGCCACAGAATTGACACTGTCATGATCCATATGAACTGTCCTAGATTTAAAGGAATTTCAAAAGAAAATTAAAAACTTGTTAACATACATAGTGCATAAAGTGTGAGGTTAGGGCATGGAATGGAAGTAAGTGATCCATCATTTTGAAACAGATGTTAACTAGTTACAATACAAGCCAGGACTAAATTTATATAACCAACCACTTTAGTTGTAGGTGCTGATGGTTTCTCCTCAAACCCTTGTTTAAAAGGGACATGCACAAAACCTCCTTCCTCTGCATCAGAGCTTGGCGGTAACATATTGTAGGTTGAAAACATCTGAAGGTTTACGCGAAGTTCGTGGTTTTGCTAAAAAAAATATACAAGTTTGTTTTTATTTTCTTACAATATTCACTGGTTTGTTTATAAATAAACTTTAATTAAACTACATTTCAAGATTTATAGTTTCAGTTAAAGCAATCCACAGAAAGAAATTAAAACAATCCACAAAAACAATTAACAAAATCTGAAAAATTACTCTTGAACTTGTTTTATTAGATTTAAACTTCATAAAACACCTATACAATAAAACATACATACAAAAGGATAAAAAGCTGAGACATCAAATACCTGTTTGATTCTATAATGAGAAAAAAAACACAAACTGAAATATACAACAGTTTATATAAAGAATGGAAATTATGTTTGAGACAGTGAAGAGTAATCCTATACAAATAGCAGTGTAAGTACCTTTATGTACAAGTTGCAGTAAAAGTACCTTTAATTACTAAAAAAGCAGCAATGAAAATAACTAATTACTACAGAAGCAGCAGTGAATGTGACTTAATTACTTGAACACACACATTTATGGTAGCAGTTAGAACTTGCACTACAAAATGATACTTTTTATGATGGACTAGATCACTGATCAACCTCAAAGCAGTCACACCTCAGCAAAATCTGTCAGACATTTCGTTCTCCCTGTCAAGGAGTCTGCAATATTTTTACTGCAACATGACACCCAACAACACAGGCACCTTTACAATAGGATGAAACATAATGATCTTATTAAGAGATCTGTTGTACCACACAACATTTTACTTTCACTTCTATATTCAAGGTAAGCTTTGATGGCAGTGAAAAACCAAGTATTCTATGCCCTATAGTTTGGGTAAGTATTGAATTAAAACTACAACCAAACTTAAAGCACAGTTTGAATCTCTCTACATAACTCTACCTTTGAAAGGTAACTCTCCTCAGCTGCTTCACCAAACTGGTAATCAGCTACAACCAAACTTAAGTCTCTCTACACAACTCTTACCTTTGAAAGGTAACTCTCCTCAGCTGCTTCACCAAACTGGTAATCAGCTACAACCAAACTCAAGTCTCTCTACACAACTCTTACCTTTGAAAGGTAACTCTCCTCAGCTGCTTCACCAAACTGGTAATCAACTACAACCAAACTTAAGTCTCTCTACACAACTCTTACCTTTGAAAGGTAACTCTCCTCAGCTGCTTCACCAAACTGATAATCAACTACAACCAAACTTTAGTCTCTCTACACAACTCTTACCTTTGAAAGGTAATTCTCCTCAGCTGCTTCACCAAACTGGTAATCAACTACAACCAAACTTAAGTCTCTCTACACAACTCTTACCTTTGAAAGGTAACTCTCCTCAGCTGCTTCACCAAACTGGTAATCAACTACAACCAAACTTTAGTCTCTCTACACAACTCTTACCTTTGAAAGGTAACTCTCCTCAGCTGCTTCACCAAACTGGTAATCAACTACAACCAAACTTAAGTCTCTCTACACACTCTTACCTTTGAAAGGTAACTCTCCTCAGCTGCTTCACCAAACTGGTAATCAACTACAACCAAACTTAAGTCTCTCTACACAACTCTTACCTTTGAAAGGTAACTCTCCTCAGCTGCTTCACCAAACTGGTAATCAACTACAACCAAACTTAAGTCTCTCTACACAACTCTTACCTTTGAAAGGTAACTCTCCTCAGCTGCTTCACCAAACTGGTAATCAACTACAACCAAACTTAAGTCTCTCTACACAACTCTTACCTTTGAAAGGTAACTCTCCTCAGCTGCTTCACCAAACTGGTAATCAATTAACTTTTTATTAATGCTCATTTCCTGTCCATTGGGAAGAACCTTCACTAGTTCTAACCGTACCACATTCTGCACAGCTGAATAAACCTGGCGGATAGAGAAACAAGCTTGAAATACAAACAAATGTTCCTGGTAATTGAAGTTATGATTTACTTTCATCACATACATTAAACACACACACACATTTGCATCACTGAATTCACATGTTGTTAGCAACACATCGAAATAAACAGAAATAATTTGTACATTAGTGTTACACTCCAGTAAATAACACACACTAATCTGTACATTACTGTTACACTCAAGTAATTAACACAGTCTAATTTGTATGTCTTTGTTACATTCAAGTAAGTAATACAGACTAATTTGTACGTCTTTGTTACACTAGAGATAAATATGGACCGTCTTTTACTTCTTTATTACACTCTAGCAATTAATACAGATTAACTTCTACGTCTTTATTACAGTGGCAATTAACAAGGACTAACTTCTATGTTTTTATTACACTAGCGATTAACATGAACCAACTTCTATATCTTTATTACACTAGCAATTAATATGGACTAACTTATGTTTTTATCACACTAGTGATTAATATGGATTAACTTTTACATCATTATTAGATCAAAGTTTTACCCTTGCAACAAGATTCTGTCCATCAACTTGAGTTTTAAACCAATCGCGAGCTTCTCTTGTCCATTGCCCTCGAGGTGACCTGAGGGCAGATGGGCGGACTTCACTCAAAACACACTCAAAAGCCTAAATGAAAATAAATTTCAAAACTGAACTAGAGATTAGAAAATTAGTAATTAAATGAATAATAAAGATAGTATACATATAAGATTCGTGATGGTGACCTATTGTCATAACCAAAGAATCTTGTGAAGAGTCTAAAAAACATACACTGAACAGAATGCTGATAAACATGCCTGTATTAAACATCATAATTTATTGTCTTTCAGAATGAGTTTTATTGCTGAGACTAACTATGAAACCATTTCATACTTGTTAATGTTTTCATACCATAACATTTAATACAAGAACGTTTGGTTATTATCAGTGAACATTACAGTAAACTACAGGATAAACCGAATATTTCAATTGTAATCTACATTTTGATACCAGACTCACTGATTTAAGTTCATTAAATAGTAGAGGATTAAATTTTGAGTGAAAATTAGCAAATGCAATGACATGGCTTATGACCTGTGACCCATGCCAACAGGATTGAAGAATAAATTTAAAAAACATTCAACAATTTAGCAACTGTACAATCAATAAAAGATACTGATAAACCAGTCGACAGTGTAGCAACTTTACAATGAAAATGTGCTAATAAACCAGTCGACAGTCTAGTAACTGTACAATGAACAACAGATGCTGACAAACCAGTCGACAGTCTAGCAATTGTTCAATTAACAACAGATGCTGACAACCAGTCATTAGTATAACAATTGTACAATGAACAATAGATGCTGACAAACCAGTCATTAGTATAACAATTGTTCAATTAACAACAGATGCTGACAACCAGTCATTAGTATAACAATTGTACAATGAACAACAGATGCTGACAAACCAGTCATTAGTATAACAATTGTACAATGAACAACAGATGCTGACAAACCAGTCATTAGTATAACAATTGTACAATGAACAATAGATGCTGACAAACCAGTCATTATTATAACAATTGTTCAATTAACAACAGATGCTGACAACCAGTCATTAGTATAACAATTGTACAATGAACAACAGATGCTGACAAACCAGTCATCTGTCTAGCAATTGTTCAATTAACAACAGATGCTGACAACCAGTCATTAGTATAACAATTGTACAATGAACAACAGATGCTGACAACCAGTCATTAGTATAACAATTGTACAATGAACAACAGATGCTGACAAACCAGTCATTAGTATAACAATTGTACAATGAACAATAGATGCTGACAAACCAGTCATTAGTATAACAATTGTACAATGAACAATAGATGCTGACAGACCAGTCATTAGTATAGCAAATAAAAAGTCAACAAAAAATTACTGAAGTTATTGGTAGTTAAATCATTTTACAGTCAAGTAATCAGTATATATATTAGTGGTTCTGGTGCTTTATAATGAAGAATAGTATGACATAACAGTTTAACTGCCATACAATCATGAGTAATATGATAACATACATAATAGTTTAACTGCCATACAATCATGAGTAATATGATAACATACATAATAGTTTTACAGCCATTCAATCAAGAGTAATATGATAACATACATAATAGTTTAACAGCCATTCAATCAAGAGTAATATGATAACATACATAATAGTTTAACAGCCATTCAATCAAGAGTAATATGATAACATACATAATAGTTTAACAGCCATACAATCAAGAGTCATATGATAACATACATAATAGTTTAACAGCCATACACTCAAGAATATGTTAAAAACAGGTGTCAATAGATGAGTGGCTAATACATGGAAAATTTACACAATCATTGTTAAATATAACTTGCCAGTTTACACATATCTAGTCTGGCAGCAACACAATTAAGAATGATGTTGTAATGACATATTATTACTTTATTACACTGAACCACATTCTTTGTCTGGCACTCACACTCTGACGACAAAAAACGAGAAGTCCACACATTCCTTGTCTAATAACCTTACAGTAAATCTATGAGGACATATTACTACTTTATCAGCCTGACAATAACACAAGAATACTTGAAGGCAGACTGACAGAAAAATGTATTGAGGTAATAATTTACTGAAATTGAAATAACAAATGCAACACAAATGGACATTCACCTGAGCTGGGGTAGTCAGCAGGTCTGGTGTATTTTCAAGGTCAATCTCATAAATATCACTCAAGTTCTTGATGCAAGCAGTGTTACCATAATCAACAAAGAATACCTGTGATAAACCATACAAAACATCAAATATTGACAACTCTCCAATAACTGCATGCAATTCTGAACAAGTTGTATTACCATACCATTTATTATGTAACAATGGTACACCTACAATTAACTTTCAGAACTTGGCATGAGATTTCAAAAGAAAGAAATATAAACTCATGTAAACCCTGTCCTACATTACATCACTTATTATATAACCATGTGAACTTAGCATCAGATTTCAAGTTACAGGAATACAAACTTACATAAACCCCTTCTGACATGACATCTTCAATGCGTGCTCGATAGAACCAGGTTCCTCTACCATCTACATATGGAGCTAGAACAAGCATACCTGGTTCAGGAGGAGACTTGAGAACCTTAATATGCAACATCACAATTATATGATTATTTAATGTGTTACACACACAACACACATTAAAATGATGAATGAAACTGTAACATAAAAAAGAAACTTAAAATACAAATTTCACTTGATCAGAGCCAAGAAAATTGAGTCATACATGTTGTAAATGACAGCTATGAAACACTAAAATATGAAAGTTTGAGTGTATGTTGCATTTATGGTCAACCTGATGAGATCAGGTATTGGGTAAAAAGTCTCATTAACAGTGGTCAAAGTGCTGTCATGGACTTTCTACAGAAAGCAGGCAACCTGACCGGTATCAGAGGCTGTCACTTGGACAATACTGGTGTAGAAAGACCCAAGAATTTTGTTGTTTTTATACTATTCAAGATGTGCAATTGATGTTTAGTTGGCTAATCTTTATTCAACTAACTTTGATAGCTTATATCTTGAAAAATATCATTACATTGGAAAAAAAAAAAAGTTCAAACCATACTAATGTTACATAGAAAACAGTATGTAAAACTTTTACCACAGTAATGTTTCTGAGTAACTTCAGGAAACAAACTGTGAATGACCTGTACACCTTTTAGAGGGAAGAGTGATCTTGAACAATAATGTTCAAAGTTTTTATTCTAACCAGCATCGCCTGCCCACCAACTGTGGTAAAGTACAGCCTATAGTAACATTCCACCATCCCATAATACTTACACAACACTTGAGCAATTAACAGGTACATACACCAGTGATATGTATTATCATTTATAGTAGTGGTATGTATTGAACTGGAAAGAGGCAAAGTTAGCTTTATTTTTATTTAATGTTGCTCTGTTTTATCCTAATCAAAACTTTTTTAACAATTTGTTTGCACTAATTGTTACAATGTACTCTTTTTTTAATTCACGGATCTTCCTGCTTTACTCATGTTACAAAGATTTTCTGTATTTCAGACTTAATTGGATCTAACATTAGTCTTTGGCCAATACATGCATAACTGAAAGTGGGGGATGAGTGTTTCAACTGGGATAATTAGCCATTAAAATTGGAAAGAAGTTGAGATAATTATCTTGGTTATATTGTCAAAGTCATATGATCTAGAAATTAATTCCACTAAATATTGGTGTTATCAGCATTAGTTTTATAAGGAATTCGCATCCACCCATATATAGACATATAAACAACATGCAATACAATGTGGTAATAGTTTTGTTCTTACTTAAAGGAAATAGCTTTAAAACTATTATATTATTTACATCAGTCAGCACTATCAAGTAATAATAAACTCATTATGAGATTATTTCAAAACCTTTATGTAAATTCATCGCACTTTCTATTAACAATTTCTGCCATGACCTTTAGATTAAGACCAGAAAGTGCAATGTCCAGTCACGATCTCTGCCATTACCTTCAGATTAAGACCAGAAACTGTGGTGTCCAGTCACAATCTCTGCCATGATTTTCAGATTAAGACCAGAAAGTGTGATGAATTTATAGAAAGTTTTGAAATTATATCTATATTTTAGTTTTCTTTAGAATGGTTAATATAAAAACTAAATATTTTTACTGCTACATGGTACTCAATTATGACTGCATCAGTGATCGAAACATTCTGCCAATCTTAAAAATAAATCTCACTATAAAACCTGTAACTTAAATAATAACGTGGTAATGTAACCATCTAAGCTGTGTGTATTCTACTGTATATATACGGATACCGTATTACCACAAACATTCCCTCTCAGTTGAGCACATACACAACTTACATGCAGCTTGACCATGACAGAAAGTTTAGTGACTAAATGAGCATTATTACCCAACCACAAAAGTGAGCTTTTTCTAATGTTTTCAGCCTATTCTGATTGATCATAAAACATTTTCCTTCCACACAGTACAATTTGTTTTCTAATAACAGCAGACCAAAAGATATTTCTGCTTTCATAGTTAGGGAATTTACCAATAATTTTGGTCAAAGATTGATTCCAACATTACATGTGTAATGTGAGCATGAATAAGTAAACATTACACATGTAGGGTGGGCATGGACAAGTGTCATTTGAGTGAACTGTTGTTTAGAATACAAGGGGACAGTTTTCCATTGGACAACATGAGGTTTGAATTGGTCAACTAGGGAAGTTTTGAATATTCTCAGACAACCATTACCCAGTTATATGACAGCTGTATAGATGAAGAAATGTTGGTTTGTTTTATGGTAGATTGAAACTAGAACATTACCCAGTTATATGACAGCTGTATAGATGAAGTATTCCTTTCTTTTATGGTAGATTGGAACTAGAACATTACAGACACCAGCTACGTCCATTTAAAAAAATTTAAGTCATTACATAAGCAACACCTTGTTTAATACTACGTGGAGTTGTTTAATACTACGTGGAGTTGTTTAATACTACGTGGAGTTGTTTAATACTACGTGGAGTTGTTTAATACTACGTGGAGTTGTTTAATACTACGTGGAGTTGTTTAATACTACGTGGAGTTGTTTAATACTACGTGGAGTTGTTTAATACTACGTGGAGTTGTTTAATACTACGTGGAGTTGTTTAATACTACGTGGAGTTGTTTAATACTACGTGGAGTTGTTTAATACTACGTGGAGTTGTTTAATACTACGTGGAGTTGTTTAATACTACGTGGAGTTGTTTAATACTACGTGGAGTTGTTTAATACTACATGGAGTTGTTTAATACTACATGGAGTTGTTTAATACTACATGGAGTTGTTTAATACTACATGGAGTTGTTTAATACTACATGGAGTTGTTTAATACTACATGGAGTTGTGTATCACAGTGCTATATAATTTTGAACTAAATAAAAGTTACCTGTAAGTTTTTCCCACCATACATGTTGATTGTTTCTTCAATATATGCTAGGTTTGATCGATTAATGTCATCTGCATACGTAGCCCAGAAGTGACCACAGTCAAGAACCTAAATAACAAAATAAAAAGAAATTATTGATTTTTGAAAAAGTACTTGTTTAATAAACCATTAAGAAAGAATAATAAATTTATTGACATTTTCCAGTACAATCATAAGATAAATCACAACTATTTTAATTCACAATTTCCTGAAATCCACTCACATACTTAATACATATGCTGCAAAAAAAATTAATCAAACAAGTACATATTTTAGTATATTTTTGTCATAACTAAATTTACATATGAGAAACATATCTTTTCTTCTACAAGTGTATTTTTTAAGCTTGCGAGTGATGTTTCAAGCAACTCAAACAAAACTCACCTCACTCAAGGTACCCTACATAAGTGAAGTTAAGTGACTCAAACAAAACACCTCACTCAAGGAGAATACAACTCAAGGTACCCTACGTAGGGCTGTTATGTGAAACTATGCCTTCCTAATAAATTCTCAAAACAAACACCAACATGAATCTTTTGCAGATCATTTTCTCAGTGTGTTCCTTCATCTTGTGTACCCAAGCAGTCAGGCACCATCTGACAGAGATCAAGGTGATCAGGGCAGTCCAGATGATAGAGGATGGCCAGACCCAAAGGAGGGTGGCACAGCGTGTCAGCAAGCATCATTAATTGACCTTAGCGACTCTACTATGAAACAAACTCTTATAGCAGGAGACAAGGTCAAGGCCATCATATGTGCACAACAGTAAGAGAGGACTTTTGTAACTACCACTCTGCAGTACAGGTCAGCTACGGCTCTGTCCCTGGGAAATGACCTTTAGCATTCCACTGACACTTGTGTGTCGACCCAAACAGTTCACAGTCGTCTGAACGAAGGATGCCTTAAGGCCAGACAGCCTCCTAAACGCATCATTCTGATAGCGAGACACCATGCATCCAGATTGAAGTTTGCTTGTAAGCACCTGGACTGAGAACTCCATCAATAGGCCACTGTGCTGTGGACAGATGAGAGCAGATGTAGTGTCTTGTAATGATGGATGTGAGTGTGTGTGAGTATTGTTTCATGTGAAATATCAGTTTTAGTGATATTGGTCATTTTAAAAAAAATTATTTCTCCATGTTTTACCATTCATCATACATTAAAAAATGGATACAGATGGAACTGAAATGAGGCAAATTACCTAAAAAAATATTACATTTTGAACACTGAGATAAATTATGCAAGAAAACGTACTTGTTCCTTTGACTTTTTTAAGCAGTTTAGTTATCAGGCTTATGTTGTTACAGAGTGAATCTAAATATAACTTTTACACTTGATGTTATCACCAGGCTTATGTTGTTACAGAGTGAATCTAAATATAACTTTTCACTTGATGTTATCATCAGGTTTATGTTGTTACAGAGTGAATCTAAATATAACTTTTTCACTTGATGTTATCACCAGGCTTATGTTGTTACAGAGTGAATCTAAATATAACTTTTCACGTGATGTTATCATCAGGTTTATGTTGTTACAGAGTGAATCTAAATATAACTTTTCACTTGATGTTATCATCAGGCTTATGTTGTTACAGAGTGAATCTAAATATAACTTTTCACTTGATGTTATCATCAGGTTTATGTTGTTACAGAGTGAATCTAAATATAACTTTTTCACTTGATGTTATCACCAGGCTTATGTTGTTACAGAGTGAATCTAAATATAACTTTTCACGTGATGTTATCATCAGGTTTATGTTGTTACAGAGTGAATCTAAATATAACTTTTCACTTGATGTTATCATCAGGTTTATGTTGTTACAGAGTGAATCTAAATATAACTTTTTCACTTGATGTTATCATCAGGCTTATGTTGTTACAGAGTGAATCTAAATATAACTTTTCACTTGATGTTATCATCAGGTTTATGTTGTTACAGAGTGAAACTAAAGATAACTTTTTCACTTGATATAATCATTAGGTTTGTGTTGTTACAGAGTGAATCTAAATATAACTTTATACACTTGATATAATCATCAGGTTTATGTTGTTACAGAGTGAATCTAAATATAACTTTATACACTTGATATAATCATTATGTTTATGTTGTTACAGAGTGAATCTAAATATAACTTTATACACTTGATATAATCATTAGGTTTATGTTGTTACAGAGTGAATCTAAATATAACTTTTTCACTTGATGTTATCACCAGGCTTATGTTGTTACAGAGTGAATCTAAATATAACTTTTCACTTGATGTTATCATCAGGTTTATGTTGTTACAGAGTGAATCTAAATATAACTTTTTCACTTGATGTTATCACCAGGCTTATGTTGTTACAGAGTGAATCTAAATATAACTTTTCACGTGATGTTATCATCAGGTTTATGTTGTTACAGAGTGAATCTAAATATAACTTTTCACTTGATGTTATCATCAGGTTTATGTTGTTACAGAGTGAATCTAAATATAACTTTTTCACTTGATGTTATCATCAGGCTTATGTTGTTACAGAGTGAATCTAAATATAACTTTTCACTTGATGTTATCATCAGGTTTATGTTGTTACAGAGTGAAACTAAAGATAACTTTTTCACTTGATATAATCATTAGGTTTGTGTTGTTACAGAGTGAATCTAAATATAACTTTATACACTTGATATAATCATCAGGTTTATGTTGTTACAGAGTGAATCTAAATATAACTTTATACACTTGATATAATCATTAGGTTTATGTTGTTACAGAGTGAATCTAAATATAACTTTATACACTTGATATAATCATTAGGTTTATGTTGTTACAGAGTGAATCTAAATATAACTTTTTCACTTGATGTTATCACCAGGCTTATGTTGTTACAGAGTGAATCTAAATATAACTTTTCACTTGATGTTATCATCAGGTTTATGTTGTTACAGAGTGAATCTAAATATAACTTTATACATTTGATATAATCATTAGGTTTATGTTGTTACAGAGTGAATCTAAATATAACTTTATACATTTGATATAATCATTAGGTTTATGTTGTTACAGAGTGAATCTAAATATAACTTTTCACTTGATGTTATCACCAGGTTTATGTTGTCACAGAGTTAATCTAAAGATAACTTTATACACTTGATATAATCATTAGGTTTATGTTGTTACAGAGTGAATCTAAAGATAACTTTTTCACTTAATGTTATCACCAGGTTTATGTTGTCACAGAGTTAATCTAAAGATAACTTTTCACTTGATGTTATCACCAGGTTTATGTTGTCACAGAGTTAATCTAAAGATAACTTTATACACTTGATGTTATCACCAGGTTTATGTTGTTACAGAGTGAATCTGAATATAACTTTTCACTTGATGTTATCATCAGGCTTATGTTGTTACAGAGTGAATCTAAATATAACTTTTTCACTTGATGTTATCATCAGGCTTATGTTGTTACAGAGTGAATCTAAATATAACTTTTCACTTGATGTTATCATCAGGTTTATGTTGTTACAGAGTGAAACTAAAGATAACTTTTTCACTTGATATAATCATTAGGTTTGTGTTGTTACAGAGTGAATCTAAATATAACTTTATACACTTGATATAATCATCAGGTTTATGTTGTTACAGAGTGAATCTAAAATAACTTTATACACCTTGAATATATCATTAGGTTTTATGTGTGTACCGGTGCAATCTAAATATAACTTTTCACTTGATGTTATCACAGGCTTATGTTGTTACAGAGTGAATCTAATATAACTTTTCCACTTGATGTTATCATCAGGTTTATGTTGTTACAGAGTGAATCTAAATATAACTGTTCACTGATGTTATCATCAGGCTTATGTTTGTTACAGAGTGAATCTAAATATAACTTTTTCACTTGGATGTTATCATCAGGCTTATGTGTTTACAGAGTGAATCTAAATATAACTTTTCACTTGATGTTATCATCAGGTTTATGTTGTTACAGAGTGAAACTAAAGATAACTTTTTCACTTGATATAATCATTAGGTTTGTGTTGTTGCAGAGTGAATCTAAATATAACTTTATACATTTGATATAATCATCAGGTTTATGTTGTTACAGAGTGAATCTAAATATAACTTTATACACTTGATATAATCATTAGGTTTATGTTGTTAGAGAGTGAATCTAAAGATAACTTTTTCACTTAATGTTATCACCAGGTTTATGTTGTTACAGAGTGAATCTAAATATAACTTTATACACTTGATATAATCATTAGGTTTGTGTTGTTGCAGAGTGAATCTAAATATAACTTTATACATTTGATATAATCATCAGGTTTATGTTGTTACAGAGTGAATCTAAATATAACTTTATACACTTGATATAATCATTAGGTTTATGTTGTTAGAGAGTGAATCTAAAGATAACTTTTTCACTTAATGTTATCACCAGGTTTATGTTGTTACAGAGTGAATCTAAATATAACTTTTCACTTGATGTTATCACCAGGTTTATGTTGTCACAGAGTTAATCTAAAGATAACTTTATACACTTGATATAATCATTAGGTTTATGTTGTTACAGAGTGAATCTAAAGATAACTTTTTCACTTAATGTTATCACCAGGTTTATGTTGTCACAGAGTTAATCTAAAGATAACTTTTCACTTGATGTTATCACCAGGTTTATGTTGTCACAGAGTTAATCTAAAGATAACTTTATACACTTGATGTTATCACCAGGTTTATGTTGTTACAGAGTGAATCTGAATATAACTTTTTCACTTGATGTTATCACCAGGTTCATGTTGTTACAGAGTGAATCTAAAGATAACTTTTTCACTTGATGTTATCACCAGGTTTATGTTGTCACAGAGTGAATCTAAAGATAACTTTATACACATAATTTCATCATCAGGTTTAAGTAGTTACTTCCCTGTTGGTTTTGTTGTTACACTTAAAATGTTTAGCATAACTGTATGATATTAGGTTAAAATTTTCTAGGTAATATCTTGGCTTGAGGATAAAGTAAATTGTATAATTTGGTTTAGTGTTTGTACATTATCCCAGATTGTCTTTGTTTAATAGAAATATTTACTTTGATATCTTGTCTTTAAGAATTGTTAAATACTTTCTTTCACCTCAGAGTTTTCTTTAATCTGTGCCTAAACTAAGGTAGAAGTATCCAATATTTATCTTAGTAAAACTAACCACTTTGTCTGTTTTCTTACAGTAATGACACACTTATCTCATATGATGAAAATTATTAACAATTACAAGAGAAATAAATAAAAGTTCTTATCATAATATTCCTGATAAAAGAGTTCCACTTCATACTTCCTATCAGATCAAAGTAGAAATATGAAAATCAGTAAATTATATATTAGAGCAGCAGTTCTCAGGATTAACATCTTGGATAGACAATTTATCTTGTCACTAAGAGATTTATTTATCAAATGAAAACCACATAAACAACTGTGCAAATGAGCAAATCTTATCACTGTAAAGCTCACACATTAACTCTGATTCATTATACTTACAGTAGGTATAAAAAGTCGAATAGTGACTGTTTCAGTACTGGGAAGTGGTATTTGTTTCAAGGCCTGTTGTGCACACACCAAAGTAATTCTACAATATAAATTATTTACATCAGAATTTTGTGACGAAATAATAAATAAAATAACAAAAAATATTGTCTATTATCTTCTTTGATCCCAGATGTTAATGACATAAAAATCTAGTTATCTACCATTCACTTCAAGCCCTTTTGAAAACTCAGAAAATACAATACATTAATAATGATGTAAACACCAGCAGTGATTAATCATCCATTCTCCATCATTCATAAAACTAATACTTTATCATCCATTGGTAATGATGAAAATATATAGTTACTTATCATCCATTCTCCATCATTCATAAAACTAATAATTTATCATTCATTACTAATGATGAAACCATCTACAACTACTCCAATTGCTTAATGTAAGTGGGATAATAGTTTAGATACAAGAGAAATCTTCAATACTTAATCACTTAATGTATGGATTTAAATAACTTAATAATTTCAAACAATTTTGCAACAATTAATTTTTTAATTATAGTCACCTGTTGCTTCTCAAAATTTTTCTTTTCTCACATTGTTGATTTCTCAACAGCTGTAACTGCTCCATCCTCTGTCTGGCTTCCTGCTGACTGAACAACTTGAGCACCAGGGGTATTCTTAACTGTCTGTAAAGTAAAGAATGTAACAGGGTATTCTTAACTGTCTGTAAAGTAAAGAATGTAACAGGGTATTCTTAACTGTCTGTAAAGTAAAGAATGTAACAGGGTATTCTCAAACTGTCTGTAACATACACAAAATGAAGAATGTAACAGGGTATTCTCAAACTGTCTGTAACATACACAAAATGAAGAATGTAACAGGGTATTCTCAAACTGTCTGTAACATACACAAAATGAAGAATGTAACAGGGTATTCTTAACTGTCTGTAAAGTAAAGAATGTAACAGGGTATTCCCAAACTGTCTGTAACATACACAGAATGAAGAATGTAACAAAGTATTCTCAAACTGTCTGTACTGTAAACAAAATGAAGAATGTAACAGGGTGTTCTCAAACTGTCTGTACTGTAAACAAAATGAAGAATGTAACAGGGTGTTCTCAAACTGTCTGTACTGTAAACAAAATGAAGAACGTAACAGGGTGTTCTCAAACTGTCTGTAACTCACAAAATGAAGAATGTAACAGGGTATTCTCAAACTGTCTAACACACAAAATGAAGAATATAACAGGGTGTGATGTTCTGCACAAAACACATTATCTTCTCATTAGAAACTAGAAACAAAATTAAGAAAATACACAACTTTACAACCATAAATATTGTCAGTTATTATAACATACTTGCATAACACCACACCAGGTTAATTTGAATATTGCATTTTTAATGCAAAGAGACAGTATTTGACAATATACATTTTGAAAATAAAACTTTAACAAAAGAAATAATAAATTGTTATATTATTTTTCTTTGAGTTTATCGAATATGATAAAATACACAAACGACAAACAGCCTAAGAATATATATCTTTTATTATTTTGAAATGTTATTGCATATTTTCAAAAAACTAAAATATTACACAAAAAGGAAGATACCTGATATGACATAAGAATTAATAGTTAACAACTGACCAACTGATATTAATTTATGGTATATCATATTTGTTTTGATTATATTCTAGCTGTCATATGTCCACACTGTGGTAACAAGCCCAAGATTTCAATTTCAGTATTATAAGTCAGTAAAGGTACTAGAGTACAACATAAAGTACAGGATAGAAAATCACCATTTCTGTAATATATCTATCATTCAGTGAAATACACACACCAGTATGTTTCAAAGAATATTCAGCGACACATTTACTATGTTTATAGATCACTACATAAAACTTTATCATAGTATATTTAACTAAAAGCTGTAAGTACAGAAAACTGAGTATAAGAAGCCAAACACATCCATATCTAATTTAGACCATTTAACCCTTTAGAAACGATCAAAAGAAACTTGTATAACTGATGAAATGCCTTTCAAAAACAAAACTAAAAACATTTTAAATTTTCACAAGATTAAAGTATGTAACTTCAGAAATATAAAACATTTAATGTTTTTATTTCTTCTAACTAATACTCTGAATAGTTCACATTCAAAGTGATTTTGATACCAAGTGTAAAATTATTATTTTTATCTTACAGTTTTCACATTTCATTTGAATAATCTCTGGAGCTTCGTTTATAAACATCAAAAGTTTTAAGGTAAATGTTTTGTTTTCCATTTTCTCTACTATATTACTAAATATCTATTACCATCAACATACAGTGCAATGAAATGTTTAAATTAACAAATATAAATGTGGTTCTTTCAAGTTAAGCACAAAGCTAAACACTGGTGCTCTATCCACCATGAGTAATGAAACCTGATATCTATATCGTAAGTCTTCACACATACTGCTGTGCCACTGGGAACTGAGAAATAAGAACACACCTCACAATTATTCACATAAATTCACTTGAACAGTCATTTTTTCAAATATTAAAAATTTCATACATTTATATTTTCATTTATGGGTTATCTTCAATTTTCCTTTTGAATTCTTTGTCTTTATTTATACCAATACACTAACTGACATGAGCAGGCCTTTATACAGTTATTGTGACAGAAATATAATAGTAAGACCAAAATACAACTTAAATTTCTCTCCAAGTTTATCATATTTAGGTTATAAACCACCATAAGTGCTATAGTTTATCAAGCATACAACAATACCAATAAAAGTTAAACCTACTTTAATTAAAATCTGCTCATCAGTTTCAAATTAAATGTAGTGTTAACTGAACTATTTTGTATATATTACTATTAACCCACGACATGTACATTGTGGTTCTCAATGTACTGAAGACGGGTGTGTCACCCATCAAGGGTTCAAAGTTTTATTTCTCTTCTCAGTGAAAACAGCTGCAAGACTTTGTATCAAAAGACCACAAAGAACTACGTCGTCTTCTAGACATTCATATACACTGCAAGCTTACGTGTTTACAGTCAACACCGGCTGGAGAGGAAATGTTTCATTGTGTGTGGACCATAAAATAAGAAAACTGCAGTTTAAGAAGGTTAACATTTATTTTCATACAAAAGAATTAAAAAAAACAACAACTTAAATAACATAAAAATCCAAATTATACCACATAACATTAATTTTCTTGACATACATGGATAGTGAAGTTTTTAATTAATTTTGAATGCCACTCATTAATGCACATAAAAAGAAATTTGAAAACAGTCTTTTAGAAAGGGTAAAAAAAAGGAATGTAATTAAATCCAAGGTTGTGTAATTATGCAAAAACTGAATGTAATAAGTTAAACACACGTCTGTATGATTATTTCAATTATTTCGAATTTTGTTCAAAGCTGCATGAGGGCTATCGGCACTTGCCATCCCCAATTTAGCAGTGTAAAACTAGAGGGAAGGCAACTAGTCATCACCATCCACCATTAACTGTCAGGCCAATCTTTCACCAAAAAATAGTGGGATTGAGCATCATATTATAACACCCCCATAGCTGGAAGAGTCAGCACATTTGGTGTGACTGGGATATGAACCCTCAACCCTCAGATTGTGAGTCAAGCACCCAAATCACTTGGCCATGCTGGGCCACATCTGTATGTAAATTCAGAAATAACGTTTCAAACAAGGGCTTGAATAAATTCAAGTTGCATAACTGTAATAGAATACAGTATACTGACTCAAACTCATACGAGAAGTAAACGCTGATATATACAACTAGATAAATCTTGATAACTGTAATAGAATATAGTATACTGACTCAAACTCATATGAGAAGTAAACACTGACACATACAACTAGATAAATCTTAATAGCTCAATAATATTTTTATTTAATACTTAACATACAAACCTCATTTTAACAGCCAGATACACAGCTATGAGGATACCCATTGGCTCATAAACTGAGTTCTCCATTTGTTGCCCACGGGAAAACTGGACTAGAGCTCTGTGTTACAAAGTTATAAAAGTTGAATCCATAGAACTTGCAATTTACAGGTTGAAACATTCAAAGAACTAAAACAGTTCGATATTTATTAAAAAGTGTTTTGGTGTTTCATACATAAATTTATATTTGTTGATTCATAACTTTGAAAAAAATCAAATATCAAAACTTTTGAAATCATGTCTTTCATCAAGCATAAACATGATAAAATAATTCATCTTCTATAAACATTATAATATTAATTATTATTTATATGTCAACTGACATTCTTTTACCATTAACAGATCAATCAGAAACATCATGTAGTAACAGATCAATTAGTAGTATTACTGTTTATTAAATTACATCACAGAATCATGCTTTACATCACACAACTGTCTACATTTTCTACTTACTAACTCTAGCATTAGCTTCTGACCACAAGTCTGCATTACCAAAACAATTAACACAAGAAAATCCAGGAGACATAAGAAATTGTCTTAACAGAAAAGTTACAACATTTTAAAACTGAACAGTTTATAAACAATGATGTTTTACAGAAAAAAAATAAAGCAGTTCTCTGAATGCATATATATGCTCGTGCACATAGTAAAAATTACTCATATACATACATGCATTCACATTTAACACTACAATCTTCCCTTCAAACTTTAACCATCTGTACAACAATCCTTCATTAGTAAAGTCTATAATATCAAGAAAATAAATAAAGATATATTTTAAAAGTAAATCACATTATTACAATCACAATTTTCAAGTTATCAAAAATACTTAATAGAACTGATATACCTCACCTTGGAAAACAAACAATAATTAAAATTTACACAACACTTACTCTAATAACACATAGTTAACATATATTAAATTTCAATAATAGAGCTTTCATACACAAAGCTTATTAAATTCCAAAGCACCTTAACTTATTGAAGAATAGACACTGATGCTATGTAGTTAATATATCAACTTACTTTAACACACTTTATTACATATATAAACATCCTACTGAAGAGGAGACACTGATGCTATGTAGTTAATATATCAACTTACTTTAACACACTTTATTACATGTCTAAACATCCTACTGAAGAGGAGACACTGATGCTATGTAGTTAATATATCAACTTACTTTAACACACTTTATTACATGTCTAAACATCCTACTGAAGAGGAGACACTGATGCTATGTAGTTAATATGTCAACTTACTTTAACACAGTTTACTACATATATAAACATCCTACTGAAAAGGAGACACTGATGCTATGTAGTTAATATATCAACTTACTTTAACACACTTTATTACATGTCTAAACATCCTACTGAAGAGGAGACACTGATGCTATGTAGCTAATATATCAACTTACTTTAACACACTTTATTACATGTCTAAACATCCTACTGAAGAGGAGACACTGATGCTATGTAGCTAATATATCAACTTACTTTAACACACTTTATTACATGTCTAAACATCCTACTGAAGAGGAGACACTGATGCTATTAGTTAATATATCAACTTACTTTAACACACTTTATTACATGTCTAAACATCCTACTGAAGAGGAGACACTGATGCTATGTAGCTAATATATCAACTTACTTTAACACACTTTATTACATGTCTAAACATCCTACTGAAGAGGAGACACTGATGCTATGTAGCTAATATATCAACTTACTTTAACACAGTTTATTACATATCTAAACATCCTACTGAAGAGGAGACACTGATGCTATGTAGTTAATATATCAACTTACTTTAACACAGTTTATTACATGTCTAAACATCCTACTGAAGAGGAGACACTGAAGCTATGAAGTTAGTTAATACATCACCTTATTTTACATTATTGAACAAAGCTTTCTAGTAAGTTTCTTTTTTTGTAAGATTAAATATTTATCTCTGGAGCCTTCAGTCTGATATCCAAGTTAAAATACTTTGTGACCAGACACTTTCTTTGTGGTTATTAAAACATTGTGGAAGTTGCATTTGTTGTATCTGATTAAATAATGTTTTTTGCAAAACAAGTTATGGGTTTAGTGATTTTCAACTGATTTTGGTTGTATTTATTACAAAATTTATCTATTTCCTGTATGAGTTTACACGTTTGGCATTGCTTGCTATTGGATTACTTCCACCTGGTGTTCACTTAAAGTTGAATTTTGCATGAACTAAGCATTAATACTAAGTTTCTTTGTTGTTTTTTTTCAGAAAAATAAAAATATTTAAAAATTTATTTTAATCGATCATTAAGTTGAAGGAGGTATAGTTTCTTCAGTATCGTGGTAGATTGTTTGTTTTTGGGTAATAGGTGAACACAAGAAGAATTTGTTTTAGGTAATTGTTTCAAGGTGGTTCATGTGGTATATAGTTAGCTTTATCAATTTGTTGGGTGACAGTGTTTTGTTTATAACCTCTTTCACTCACAGTCTGTTTCAAAGAATTAATGTGGTGGTCATAGTTCTTGCTGTCAAATCACATCTTTTTTTTAATCTAAGTGTTTGTTTGAATGTGATATTGTATTTGGTGTGGAGAAGGTGACAATTTTGATAATGTAGACATTATATTTTATCCAATAGGTTTCTGTACATACCAGTATGTTGAACACCTAAAAATGTATTTAGAAAGTGGAGTAATCTAGAGTAAATTTAACTCTCTCAACATGTCATGGTCATTTTGACCCACCATGTGACCTCTTTGTACTTGGCTAAAGTATTTATAAATTTGATTCTACTAATTTTTATTATAGTATGTGTATCTTCACAAAAGTTGACAGCATTGTAGTAAACATTACAAGTCTTTCAGATACAAAAAATTCATTATTTAGTGAAGTATTTTATATAAACTAAAATAAATGTTTAAGAATATATTGAGTATTCTTTTTGACTAGTCTATGTGCACAATTATTTAATTTTAAAAATACTTTCCTTCATGTCAAAAATCTCAAATTTCATTTGTGTAATCTCCAAAGCCTCCTAAATTTATTTCAAACATTTTTTTTCAATAAAATTTTAAATTCGATTTGATTTTTCTCAACACTAGCTCTATACAAGGTTGATCAATTTGGTTGTAACTACCAAAAAATTCCTAATTTAAATTATTCCTTATTTCTTTGTTGATAGACTTCAAATTGTAACATGAAACAAAATTAATTGTTCCTTTAAACTCATAACATCTATTTATAATAAAATTTTATTGTCCTTTGAACCACGTCTAACTACTATCTGTGCCGTTACAGGTTGTAAGTCACTTGGAGTACCTGGGGCTAACATTACACTATTGAATTTTATTACCCACAAGTTGCTCACATGAAACATTTTTATTTATTTATTTACATAATGTAAATTTAATTAACTTTAAAATATCACTATTTTTACATTGTAGTTTCTTTTATAATGATAAATAAAGAAACAAAATAATTATCCAAACTTCCTGTGTTTTTTTGCTGATGGTTGTCAATGACACTTCACCCAACTTATTTTTATACTGATGGTAGTAATGCACTAAATTTTTATCTCATTAAGTAATAGTCCAAAGAATATAGCCCACCAACATACATGAACCAGACGATTCCCTTCAACTTTCACAATTTCTAACTAACAACAGCCACTATCAACTCCTTCTAGCTAATCTTTATCTTTCCCATGAGAATAAAGCTTGTACAAACAGAGAAACTGACAAATATCTGTTCAGAAAACAATGTAATATGTTACTTGATAGATGAAGACACTAGTTTTCTATTGGTTATAGATAATGCATAATTAAACGTAAGAAAAAACAAATCCTGAAATAAAGGGTGTGGCAAAGGGGTCTGATTTTCTATTTCATAGCTCTGTAACCAAACAAAATTCATGGCCATAAAATTTATGGTTTGCCTGATCAGTGATGATTTCATAACAAGTAATTTATGGTAAATTTCATACTTATTAGAGGTGGTGAACAAAATACAGAAGTCAAGAAACCAAGAAAAAATTCAGGATTTTTTAAAAATATTGCCTTATGAAATTAAGAACTCAAAACTTGTATATATTAAAATTTGGATTATGAGCTATTGTTGAATATTGTTCTAATTGGTATGACACACAGAAAAAGTAGTTTAATAAAATATGGAATGTAGAACCTAGTGATATGCACAGTGAAGGATGATTAGGATAAGATTAATAAAGCTTGGAAGATGTTGGCACATCTATTAAAGGATGGTAACGAATCTTTGTCTCCTATCAAATGAGCAAAATATCAATACTGTAGTGTCTTCGAAATGTTGGTTTGTCTGTACAGTCTGGACAAAGTCTCCCGAACAAGGCTGCTGTGTATTTTGTTTGAATATAGAATTCATCATTAAATCCCAAACCATGAAGTGTAAAGTTATAGTTCAGCAAAGTCTGTAATGATGTTTTATGTTGGATTATCCTAGTTTTTCCAGAGAAGATTCTAGGGCTTTTAATCCTTCATCATGGGGAATGTTTGTTTACAGAGAAGAAACATCCATAGTTCAGAGAATAGTGTTTGTAGAAAGTTTTACATTGTTGCTAATGTCAAAAATCAAAGCTAACGTTGAGCACCACATCAAAGATACTGCCTCATGTTTCACATTGGTTATCATTCCTTATTATTATTATTATACTCGAGTCTTATGTACTGAACATGACACAGAGTACACCTGGCATCAACAACTCTAGGTTATAACTGGCTAGTTTTCAAGTCTGACTTGTATTAAACATCTGGTTTACATGACTAACATCCATGCTTGTATATTTCAATACATTCATTACACAGATCTTTAATTCTCCTAAAGAAGAACAGTAAACTATGTGAAAGCATTCAAGTTTTGGGTCTCATCAGAAAATTATTACAGTAATTGTAAACTCATGTTTCCCATCACATTAATTAAATTCTCAATTAAAGTTTTAAATATTCAAGATAAAAATTTGTTACAGAATAAAAATAGCACCAGTAAGGGATAAAAACTTAAGGTGAAAAAAACAGACATGTTAACCAGATATTGTATATCCACAACTTACATGTACTTAACGTAACAAAACAGACATTTTAACCACATATTGTATATCCACAACCTAAATATATTAAAGGTAACCAAAACAGACATTTTAACCACATATTGTATATACACAACACACATACAGTTGTTGAATTCAAAAATAAAGTAAAAAAACATCATAGAAGTGCCCAAATGATGTGTTTTAACATTAAAAATGTCACCAAATTTTAAGTTGATAATTAAGAATTAAAGTACATTATACACTTACTTTCCTTCTTCAAAGTCAATACGAATCTGTTTGTTGGAACAGGGTCGAAACATTTCCCTAATGGAATAGGTGTAGAGGGAACCTTCCATAGGAGACAACCCTGGGAGCTGAATGTATCGATAGAAGATAATGTAAAACAGGATACAATGAATTAAAACAGGATAAGAACTTTGTGATCCTGAAAGATTACAGAATGAAAACAGTAGACAATTGTGAACTACCAGAACATGGAAAGCAGCTTAAATATTCTGTAAACTTGGAACAGAACAAAATTTATTCTTGTAAATAAAAGCAAGGTATCAACCTATAAATTAACCTCATAAATAGGAGCAAATTTCATACACTAATGAAACAAACATTTTTCAACCAGATAATTTTAGAAGACAACAGTAGTAAAATGGGTTATGAAAGTCTGTAATATTTTAGCTAAAGTCAAAGATTACTACAGAAGATGTGACGTACAGATTTCAACGGATTAAGACGTTGTTATGTACAGACTTCAAGGGGTTAAGATGTTATTATGTACAGACTTCAATGGGTTGAGGTGTTAATGAAGTTTCAAAAGAAAAATTCTGAAGAATTAAAATTATTTAAATCTTTACAATTATTGCAATACAAGACCAAGACAAAATCCTGCCATATCATTTGGATAAAGTAACAGATGATAAGTGATATTTTGCTATTTTTGTTTTGCACTAGTACCCTACAACACAAATCAACATTGTAAGTAATTTCAACCCACAAATCATGGTGTGTCATATATTCACATTTGTTTCTTCCTATTCAGCTACAGCATAATTATGTTATCTAATTGAAAGCATAAGAACAGCCCTTTCTGATTTTATAACATTCTGAAAGTTTAAATTTTCTCTTACCCTTATTACCACTGTACACAAAGGATCTTTGTCAGACAGAGTTTTTATGATTTCCTTTTCATCATTAACCTCCCTTACAAAATAGTTTGGATAGAATGCTCCAGCAATGACTATCTAAAGGTTAAGAAAAAAAACAAAAAAAAACAACAATTATCCAAGTCTTACTAAAAAGTACAGGTTAATAGAATAAATTATTAATGTTAAGATTTGACAAATTCCTTGAGCTTTAAAAATCTTTTTTTTCAAATTACAATGCAGAAAAAGGATATTGTAAATAATCTATCACTTATGACCATGTTTCAACAAGGTTAACAACCACTTGTGAGTAAATTAAATGTATTCAACAGTTTCCTCTTAAGCCTAACATTCAACAGTAAACCTAAACATCAATCACATGTACTGCACTCAATAACATGATCAAACAATAAAAAGAATCATTTTGAAAAATTAAGAATGATGTAAAGATGGCTATGCCAAAAGTACATACACAAGGTAGGAATGAATACACAAAACTATACAAAATGATATAAAAATGGCTGTGCCAAAAGTACAGAAACAAGGTAGAAATGAATACACAAAACTATACAAAATGATATAAAGATGGCTGTGCCAAAAGTACAGAAACAAGGTAGAAATGAATACACAAATCTAGACAAAATGATGTAAAGATGCCTGTGCCAAAAGTACAGAAACAAGGTTGGAATGAATACACAAATCTAGACAAAATGATGTAAAGATGCCTGTGCCAAAAGTACAGAAACAAGGTTGGAATAAATACACAAATCTAGACAAAATAATGTAAAGATGGCTGTGCCAAAAGTACAGAAACAAGGTAGAAATGAATACACAAATTATACAAAATGATGTAAAGATGGCTGTGCCAAAATTACAGAAACAAGGTAGGAATGAATACACAAAACTATACAAAATGATGTAAAGATGGCTGTGCCAAAAGTACAGAAACAAGGTAGGAATGAATACACAAATCTGTACAAAAAAAATAATTAAATAAGTAACCAAATCTCTTCAAAAATAACTTTTACATACAACAAAATGTTCAATTTATGTCAGCTGAATGAATTCAGGTTTGAATAAAACAATTAAAATTGAATAATACTATATGGTCTTACAGTAGTAAGTGAAAATAAACCTGTAAGATTGGTAATTTCTGGTTAAGTCACATGAAAATGTTTATACAGTATTCAGCCCTACTTTGATTCTATATTCCACCATTCCTACATCATAATTCATTTTTTATTACTTTTTCCCTCTCTGTTTTATTAACCCTTTTTAACAACTGAGTTAATTCCTCAATTTAAAAGTAAATATTAAAATAATGCACCTAAATATAGATTTTAGTGAGTCACATGGTATGTTGAATACAGATCTGTTTAAAATTAGATGTTTATGACATCAAAATACTAAGTCTATAATTTTGAACAAATTACTAATACTGATAAGCTAGAATATAAAACAAGTAACTCGTATCCTTTGAAAAAGCTACCACATTCTTTGAATCCAAGTTTTCAAGGAGATAAGTTGTGTTTTTAATCTGCAAAGTTTTATATTTTTTAAAATCTTAATACATCTTTGTTACTAAGTTTAATAAATTATAGTACACTACTATGGTATCAGTGTAATTATTTACGGCTTTTGGTTATTCAACAATATACATAAAACCAAAAATACCTTGTTTGATATCCTCCATGCACAAAAATTTTAAAAGGGTTAGCAACCTATGTCAAGCAACAACCGAGTACCAAAGTTAAAGAGAGAACAGATAATTGTTTTCTTTACTTTTTGATTTATTGTTCTACATTTTAAGATAAATTCCATAATTTTTATTTCTAAATAGTAATAATCTTTATACATGTATAATGTACAATAATTCAAATGGACTTGTATTTTGTAATATACAGTCACTTTAAAACACAGCAAAGACATGGAAGACTAAAGGTCAGTTTTATATTATTGGATATATAACACAAGTGCACATGCACTGTTAGCAAGGAATGATTAGAAGGCCAATATAATAAAAAAATAATAAATATACAGCATAATGAGACTTAAAAAAACAAAAACAAATGTTTAGTCTAAGTAGTTTGTTATATGTAGCCTGTCAAGCAGATACAAAACATAATTTATATTCATTTCCTAATTGTTTATGATGGCTACAAAGTTGAGTGACAGACAAGATAGCTAGAGTACAGAAAAAAAACAATATGCAAAGTCTTACTAAAAACAAACATTGGAAGTGTATTTAGGAGGGTTTTTGAGGATCACACAATGAATATTTCAGATTTTTGGAACAAAGAATAGTTTTTTTAATCAAGATATGAAATCATGTTGCACTCAGACTACTCATGAAACAGACTATTTTCAGAAATAAATTTCTAGTGAAAATATTTCATTAAAAACTCTGATTTTTGTATAAAAAATACTTGTAACCTTAACTACAAGTCTACCACATTTTGTGCAGATACACATGCTGTATCAAAAGGTACAGACCAAACGTGTGCAAATGTACAGATGAACTTCTGTATACATTATTGAGTCTGTTACAAGAGTTAAGATAGGTTGATAAGTGAACATTTGTCTAATATTTATAATTCAATGAGAGCATACATCAGTTTTGTCAGTTTCTCTAATTCTGTATTACACTAGGGGCTGATGAACTTAATTTTTGCATATTGTCCAATGCTAAATAGTCAAGACATTAACAACTGTATGCATCATATAACAGAAACAAGAGAAAAAACTTAACAAAAACTCACATACTAGTGTTAAGAGTAGTGAAATTGATGGACTTATTGTTATATTTTAACTTTTCCAGTAAGAGCTTGGTCTATACTACAGACCTCGTAACCATTTTGTGCTCACTATAGTTTTTATGCTATTACTTATTTATCAGTAAGCTTATGTTCATAAATTTAACTAACAATGCAGAGAACAACATTTCAACCTTCCTAGGTCATCTTCAGGTGAAAGAAAGAGATTTTGCATCTTCCCATTGCCAGGCACATCTCAGGGACAAGAATATAAATTGGTACAGGATTGTAAGGAGCATTGCAGTTGGATGTTAGGTCATTAATTGGAGGGTTTATAATCATCAAGAAAGTTTCCACCTGTATCACAATATAACACCCCACTTAAATCTAAAGACATCCCTAACAGAAATGAAAATAAAGATTTAACTTATATGGTATCATAATACCCCATTTATATCTAAATATATCTCTAACAGAAACTAATATAACAAAGACTTCACCTATATCCCATTATAACATCCCACTTAAATCTAAAGACATATCTAACAGACTCTAACATAAAGATTTCACCTATATGGCATCATAACATCCCACTTAAATCTAAAGACATCCCTAACAGCAACTAACATAGATTTCACCTCTATGACATTGTAACACCCCAGTTAAATCTAAAGACATCTCTAACAGAAACTTAAATAACAATGATTTCAGTTTACCTAAACATAAAAAAATTCCTAATATAAATTCTTGTAACAAATTTTACCAAAAGGGCATTATCACAATCAACCCAACTCTAAAAAAAATTCCTTACAGGAATTAATAAACAAAGTTTAATCTATATCATGTTATCACAACCTATTCAAGTATAAAGAAATCTCTAATAAAAACTAATCTAACATAAATATTATAAAGCCCACTTGTTTTAAAACTAACATAAAGGTTTTATTTATCTCATGTTACAGCAGCCCACCAAATAAGAAATCCCTAATTGGATCAAAACATCTTAGGACATTAAAAGTTGTTTCCTCTGTATAAAATTTGGAAGAAACAACAATTGGGAATGCAGATAAAAACAGCAAAGCACAAGATGTTAAACAATAAATTTACATTACTTTCCCATGGATTCAACAAACCTTCATGCCAAATTTGGTAAGGATCCATTAATGGAGCAAAGTAGTGATAAAATTAACAACACAAAAACACTCATAAAAACTACAAAATGTAAAATTGAAAATTTTTGTGAATTTTCCCATGGATCAAATGAACCTCCATACCAATTTTGGTGAAGATTCATCCAAACCCTGCAAAGTACTCATATGGACACACAACAGACAGTACTATTACATTTACATAGATGGCACCAGCACATTGAATCCATTTGTGATGTAATTACGACATAATATTTGCACAATGAGAATGGAGAAAAATAAAATTCTCCATGACAGGAAACAGATATAAAATGAGAAAATTGTATCCCTATTGCAACTCTTCATACACACAGGATAAAAATTCCAAAAAGTTGGGACTGCAAATCAAATAATAAAAAAGTTTTTCCACTATCATATAAGCAATACTTCCATTAAAGTATGATACTCATTTATTAACTTCATACTTAAAGAAAAGCCAACTAATCCAGCACCTAACTATTTAAGTAGTTTCAAAATGAGTTCATTAAACAAACCTTTAAAAGAAACATTTGTTCATCTTCATCAATGTGATGTGCTCTGCTTGGAATACGAATATTCACTCTGTCTAATCGACGTATCAGTTCTTTAACAGTGACAGCTACCTAAGTAACAGAATAGTTAAGAGAATCCTATGTTAAACAATATAACCAAAGTTCAAATCTGGTAAATCTGACAACATAAATTTTGTTAAGTTTAAATCCAAGTTCAAACCTACACCCACCCTTCACATACTCTATTCCATGATTTGTTACCGCATTTGATTGTACATTATTTATAACAAATGGAATGCCAAGGTTTTCATCTATCAAATAATGTATTATTATGTTATGTTCTGAACAAATAATTTCTCAGTGATGGCAAGAAAAACCCACTTGTAGAGGAAAAATATACATGTAAAAATGGCTGGTATGGGATAAGAAAATTTTTATGTAGAGGAGCAAACATTGTTTTGACCTTATTCAGTCAACACCGGGTTCACAAGAAAAAAAGACGTAACTGACCAATAGCTGACTACATGTTTGGAGGGGGTTGTGTAACTGAGTGTAGAGATGTAAAGGGTGTGTTAGATGTTAGATTATATTCATTAATATAGGTATAAAGGTGTTCCTTTGTATTAGTTGGGCTTGAGTTGTTGTATAAGTAAGGCTTTTTTAATTTTGTGTATTCCCAACATCAGCAGAAAAATAACCAAAATTTGGTAACTAGTAACAAAATATGATGGTCCAGTTAATATCTAATTTATTCAAAAACCAGGTAGAAAACTAAGTTCTATACTATGTAAAAACTACACTGACAAACGCTACACCAACTTTATAAAATATAATGTGATGACTGCCACTTCTTTATTCTATATTTCTTTCTTTCTTTGTGAGTCTGATGATGACCGAAGAAGGTCGAAACGTTATTTGCTCCTCTACATACATTTTCTCAACCAAAACCAGCTGTTTTTATATATATTAATTTTTCTATTTGAAAAAGTTTCATTCCCACAGGAAAGATAAGAACTAACGTGAATGAACTGGTAACTTACGGCTGTTGTTGCATAGTTAGAAAGCCAGAAAAATATTGATAGTCAGAAAAAGTCATTTGCTTTTTGTACGTTATTAATCTATGTACTTTGGTGCATTACTACAACTAGCATTAAAAACGACAGTAGGGTGAAGTGTCATCAACATTAAGAATACTAATATAAGTACTTCATTTGTTGTTTTTCATGTTTCTTTATTTATTACTATTAAAGGAACTAAAATGTAAAATTAGGGATCTCTTCAGGTTATTTAAAGTTAGAATAGGTGATAATATTAATAATATAATAACATTTCCTAAGAGATAATGCAAGAAGCTCAGAGTAGCTTGTGGGTAATGTAGTTTAATATAATAACATGAACTCCATGTGTCCCAGATGACTTACAACTTAAAATAGCACAAATAGTGGTTAGAAAAGGTTCAAAGAGCAACAAAACATATTTAGAAAGTTCTTGGGATTACAAAAATCAAATGATATTTTTGAGATAAAGAAAAGTATTTTTTATCTTACAATGAAAATCGGACTATTAAATAACAAATACTTGACACATTCAGGGACACACCTTTCACTTTAAAATGTTTCACTGAAAATATGTTGTTTTTTTTTATGAAAGACCAAAAATGTTTCTTGAAAGTCTGCCAAGTTTTGTGAAAATGCACATATTATATTAACAGTAAGTAGTATCAAATCTATAAAGACTTTAAACAGGTCATGTGTGATGAATTAAAAACTCATATTGAGAGGGTTAACTGATAACCTGACAGTAAAGGAATCTGAGATTACATAACACATTTGACAAGATTTAAAATAGACAATCTAACTGAATGAAAGTCAAGTCTCATGAATTATACAATGCAACCAAAATGGACAACAAATTCAATAACAACTAGTGAAGTCAAACTTTTCCATGTCAAGTTTCTAAATTTAAATCTTTAAAACCATTATAAAATAAGAAAACAAAGATAATATCTAAGAAACAAGACTTCAAGGATTAAATTTTAAACTTGTATCAACTTCCGAGTTTGAATTTCAAAATGATACATGACTGTTCCGATGTAACTGCAAACCTCAATGATTTTAGATTATGAAGACTCCTGGTGGATCAAAATGCAACCATGTAACAAGTTGCTTTGTAAAACAAAATTAATGAAGCCTACTCAGCAACTTTAATGTTCATATTTTATTTTGCTAAAAACAATTCTAAAAACCTTCAATATCACGTTTTGGTAATCCTTCTGTACTTCCAGTTAGAACTTATTTAATAAATCTAAACACGAAATGTGTTGAGAAGTATCAGGTGAAACTTTTGTAAAGGATTCTACAAGTACTAAATATACAATAATTATAATCTCCTACCCAGCCACTCTTCAACCTAATTTATTGTATTAAATATACAATAATTATAATCTCCTACCCAGCCACTCTTCAACCTAATTTATTGTATTAAATATACAATAATTATAATCTCCTACCCAGCCACTCTTCAACCTAATTTATTGTATTAAATATACAATAATTATAATCTCCTACCCAGCCACTCTTCAACCTAATTTATTGTATTAAATATACAATAATTATAATCTCCTACCCAGCCACTCTTCAACCTAATTTATTGTATTAAATATACAATAATTATAATCTCCTACCCAGCCACTCTTCAACCTAATTTATTGTATTAAATATACAATAATTATAATCTCCTACCCAGCCACTCTTCAACCTAATTTATTGTATTAAATATACAATAATTATAATCTCCTATCCAGCCACTCTTTAACCTAATTTATTGTATTAAATATACAATAATTATAATCTCCTATCCAGCCACTCTTCAACCTAATTTATTGTATTAAACATACAATAATTACATAAAATACTTTAAGTAATTACCTCTTTAATACGACGTAACTGAATGAAATTTGCAAATGCCCACTGAGACTCAGTCTGACCACCAGGCCTCTGAAAATCTCCACTCTGACACTTCTCTTCCCAGACCTGAGCAAAATATAACAAAAGATGAGTCTAACACATGTAGTTCTTACAAACTATAATTAAAACTACCATAAGCATTTTAATGTAAGGCTTTCAGGGTTAAAACTCTTAACATTAGCATTTAAAGAATGATGTATGACTCTTAAATGTTCTTCCACAAATACTTAAAGTCACGACTACTTCTACAAGACAACATACTGTCTGCACTCATGCTTAAGGTGCTATTTTCTAAGAGTGCATGATCTCTACAATATCACTTACTACACAATTTATTTAAGACTGAATGCTCCCTATACTGTTACTTTATGTAGGATTTCCACAAGACTGAATGCTCCCTATACTGTTACTTTATGTAGGATTTCCACAAGACTGAATGCTCCCTATACTGTTACTTTATGTAGGATTTCCACAAGACTGAATGCTCCCTATACTGTTACTTTATGTAGGATTTCCACAAGACTGAATGCTCCCTATACTGTTACTTTATGTAGGATTTCCACAAGACTGAATGCTCCCTATACTGTTACTTTATGTAGGATTTCCACAAGACTGAATGCTCCCTATACTGTTACTTTATGTAGGATTTCCACAAGACTGAATGCTCCCTATACTGTTACTTTATGTAGGATTTCCACAAGACTGAATGCTCCCTATACTGTTACTTTATGTAGGATTTCCACAAGACTGAATGCTCCCTATACTGTTACTTTATGTAGGATTTCCACAAGACTGAATGCTCCCTATACTGTTACTTTATGTAGGATTTCCACAAGACTGAATGCTCCCTATACTGTTACTTTATGTAGGATTTCCACAAGACTGAATGCTCCCTATACTGTTACTTTATGTAGGATTTCCACAAGACTGAATGCTCCCTATACTGTTACTTTATGTAGGATTTCCACAAGACTGAATGCTCCCTATACTGTTACTTTATGTAGGATTTCCACAAGACTGAATGCTCCCTATACTGTTACTTTATGTAGGATTTCCACAAGACTGAATGCTCCCTATACTGTTACTTTATGTAGGATTTCCACAAGACTGAATGCTCCCTATACTGTTACTTTATGTAGGATTTCCACAAGACTGAATGCTCCCTATACTGTTACTTTATGTAGGATTTCCACAAGACTGAATGCTCCCTATACTGTTACTTTATGTAGGATTTCTACAAGACTGAATGCTCCCTATACTGTTACTTTATGTAGGATTTCCACAAGACTGAATGCTCCCTATACTGTTACTTTATGTAGGATTTCCACAAGACTGAATGCTCCCTATACTGTTACTTTATGTAGGATTTCTACAAGACGAATGCTCTCTATACTGTTAGGTAATGTAGAATGTGTACAAGACTGAATGCTCTCTATACTGTTAGGTAATGTAGGATGTGTACAAGACTACTTGAATGGATATTAAAAGTACAACTGACAATTAATACAAGAATGGATACTCCCTGGCCTGATACTTACATTATAAGCTTTAAGAAAAGCTAAACAATCACTGAAAGACCCATCTGCCCATGCCAATCGAGATCTTTAAATAAAGAAAAAAGAAAATAATTTCATGTATTCACTATTGTGCACACAATACATTCACAATGTTAAAAATAACTCCCTGTAATGTATGTTTTTAAATCTCTTCCTGGATCACGACTTGTTACTTTTATTCGTAAGATGGTACAAATGATCAATTGATTTAAATATGGACCTATAGCTTAAGGAAATAATGTTAATATTAGGTTTCAAACCTTGCAACTCTGTTCCATTAGAAACAATTGAGTTTAATTACATACATTGTTCATACATGTATCATTCACTGTCAGGAATAAACATTATCAACCTATGGATTGACTCCATGCAGATTGGATGGCTACAGCTCCTAATAGAATAGTTACAATGTTATCAATGATAGTGATACTGTATGTACAACATATTCCAATCAATATACCACGTGTTATGTATAAATATAAATAACTACAATATCTATACCACGTAGCTATAGTGGGAGTCTGTAAACACTGAATTGTTAAGCCTACATACTGTAACCTTGTAAAAAAGTATGGATGTTATAACAAAATTATAAACTAAGGTGAATTAGTAACTGTTCAGTATGCAAACTGTAACCCTGTAAAAAACTGTGGATGTTATAACAAAATCATAAACTAAAGTGTTTTAGTAACTGTTCAGGATGCAAACTGTAACTCTGTAAAAAAGTAGGAGTGTAGTAATAAAATAATAAACTTTGGTGTATTAGTAACTGTTCAGGCTACATATTGTAACCCTGTATAACGTAGGGGTGTAGTAATAAAACCATAAACTTTGGTGTATTAGTAACTGTTCAGGCTACATATTGTAAACCTTTAAATAGTAGGGATATTATAATAAAAACAACTGAAAAACAGAATCACATCACAAAACATACTTCCATATTCTCAAGCATTGATAGTTTCTGATAAACATAAATCTGTACTATTGTGTAAAACATTTTGTAAAAATACAGTCTGTTCTTTAAAGGCAATACTAAACAACTTTAGATATATATTTATTAGTTCTCCTCAATGTTTCAGCTTAAGTCCTTTACCAATAGATATATTACAGGTAAAAGACAGACTAGATATTAAAGTAACCAATAAAAATAATGTACATATTCAAAATATATAATGAAACAATGCACAATATTTTTAGTATGTTTTGCCACACATCACTCCATTATATCGTTGCAGTGTTGTATTACACAATATTTTCAGTATTGTTTTGCCACATCATTTCATTATATCGTTTCAGTGTTGTATTACGCAATATTTTCAGTATTGTTTTGCCACATCATTTCATTATATCGTTTCAGTGTTGTATTACACAATATTTTTATTATGTTTTACCACACATCATTCCATTATATCTTTATAGTGTAGTATTACACAATAATTTTAGTATGTTTTACCACACATTATACTGTTATAGTGTTGTATTACACAATAATTTTAGTATGTTTTGCCACACATTATACTGTTATAGTGTTGTATTACACAATATTTTTAGTATGCTTTGCCACACATCATTCCATTAAATCATTACAGTGTTGTATTAAACAATATTTTTAGTATGTTTTGCCACACATTATTTCATTATATCGTTATAGTGTTGTATTACACAATATTTTTAGTCTGTTTTGCCACACATTATTTCATTATATTATTAGTGTTGTATTACACAATATTTTTAGTATGTTTTGTCACACACCATTCCATTATATCATTATAGTATTGTATTACACAGTATTTTAGTATGTTTTGCCATGCACCATTCTGTTACATTCTTATAGTGTTGTATTATTTTTTGTTGGTATCATGGTTTTGTAGCCTGTGACATCCATAGACCCTCAAAAAAATACACAAGCCAAAAGACTGGGAAAATAAAAGAGTTATTTAAAGTCGTTTGTTACCTACATTAAAAGATTTTAAAAATTATATCAAGTTAGAAAATATTTGTTTTCCAGAGTACAAAGTGTCATGAAAAATCTAAAACAAGTCAAGTCAACTAAAAGTCAAGAATATTTTTTACAGAAACACCATTTTCATGTGCCGGTTTGCACGTGACTCACGAACATTCAGAACTTAAGTTATCTATTATCCTGCCATAGATATACAGTCAGTCAAAACTTACACTCTATTTTAAAATTTCTGAAACTGAATAGTAGTGTGTATACTTAATACCTTCAGGTTTATTGTTCTATTTTATCCAAAACACATACTTGTATGCTTCCAGCATATTTTATCCAAAACACATACTTGTATGCTTCCAGCAGTTTTCCAAAAGGCTTAGAGAAAAAGCTCTTAAGGTGCAGACTTGCAGCTGACAATGGAAACAAACAGATTTTAAGTATCACAAATAACTCTTACAGGGAATTAAAATAAAGGAAAACTGAATATCTCAAATATTTTCATACCATGTCCCAAAGATTTAAATTGTACATTTTCTGAAAATATTTCTGAAACAATTTACGTCAACTAACCACTAGTTACATCAGAAAGTGAGAAAAAAAATGATAATGAAAGATGAAAAACAAACTTATTATAAAACATTTACGTAAATGAAGTAAGAAAGACAAGTTTGTTTTTAGTTTACCACAAATATCAAGGTATCTTTCTCAAAACATTCACCACACGACACAACAAAATACAAAAGTTTATTACAAATCACCATGACATCAGATGTTAGAAGAAAACCTTACACAAAAGTTAATTCCAGGTAAGTTTGCATCAGCAGATAAATGTACCTTCCATCTGTATTAATTTCAAAACAAAATCCAAGATAAAATTAAGATAAATAATAGAAATAAAATTAAAATTAAATAACAGCAAAAGGTGGTGGGAAATAGAGAAAATAGTAATGTAGATTGATATACAGGAAATCAAACTTATGTGTGTATATATATATATATAAAATAGTAACGTAGCTCAGTATATAGGAAATCAAACCAATGTATATATAAATACAGAAAATAGTAACGTAGCTCAGTATATAGGAAATCAAACCTGTATATATAAATATAGAAAATAGTAACATAGCTCAGTATATAGGAAATCAAACCTATGTATATATAAATATAGAAAATAGTAACGTAGCTCAGTATATAGGGAACCAAACCTATGTATATATATAAATATAAATTAGTAATGTAGCTCAGTATACAGGAAATCAAATCTCTATATATACAAGTAAAAATAACACGAATAATGCAAAGTGTAATTACAAATTCAGTTTTAGAAATCTTTTGAGAGACTTGTGAAGATCAACTAACCTGGGTTTGAGATTAATATCCCTTGGTGTTACAGTGTTATCCAATAAGCTTCTTTACTCACCCTATTTCAGTTAGATGTAACATTTGTCTCTACACCCAGAAGTTTAATGTCATCAAGTGAGTGTCTTGGCATGTTAGATAACACTGTTAAGTACAGTAAATACCTTATCTGAATTTATTCTGAAGAAAAAAGATCCACCCTTCAAAAGTTCTCAAAAGATACGTTTTTTATCATTTTGTATCATCACTTCTTGAACAGAGGTGATTTTCTGACATCGTGAGTATCTGATCACTATTTCATCTTACCTCTGATCTCCAACCAAAAACATGCATTTCTTGGGCTAGACATTTCAGATAAACTGGGAAGTATGTAAACAAAAATAAATGTGAAAAACATGAGCTGTTGTGATAAATATAATAACTCAGTAAGCACGAAAGATTTTAAATTTTAGATTGCCAATATTAGTAATATTTATGTGTGTTCTTTTAATATTTACTTTTAAATTAACAATTTAGCTAATGTGTAATACTAAAATTTGAATTCTAATATACTGACTTATTGATACCAAACTTACTGACATTAATAAAATAGTAGTTCAATAAAATTTGTAATGTAAATAATGGCATGACCTTTCACCCCTATCACCTGTAGCGAGAAGGTAATAATAAAACATTCACTAAATAAGCATTCTTTATTACACAAAATAACAACAGCATCACCCATAATGATGCATTCTTTATTACACAAAATAACAACAGCATTACCCATAATGATGCATTCTTTATTACACAAAATAACAACAGCATTACCCATAATGATGCATTGTTTATTACACAAAATAACAACAGCATTACCCATAATGATGCATTCTTTATTACACAAAATAACAACAGCATTACCCATAATGATGCATTCTCTTAAGCAGCCAAAAACATGACCCAACATGATCAGCCTGCTGAGTCTGACATCCAATGGTAACAAAGCCATCACTGAACCAATAAATGTTAAGTCTCCATCATGTGGAGAGATACGTCCCTCAGAAACAGTGGAAAGGGCATTCACCTACAACAAAAACAATTATTTATTGACAGTCAATATTGTTTTTATAAAAAAGGAAGTTCTTTACAAATTGAAGGTGAGAAAAACAGCACAAATTGTTATCTTATCAACAATTAAAAGTAATAGGTAACCAAGAGAAATATCTCTTTCATAACAAAAATAAGTTGGGAATCAACATATCTAACCAAAAATAAAAGATACTAGGGAACCAACATGAGTATCTAACCTATGGTAAAAAGATACTACAGAACAAACACGAGTACCTAACCAATGATAAAAATAAACTACGGAACAAACATGAGTATCTAACCAATGATAGAGATACGAGGGAACCAACATGAATATCTAACCCATGATAAAAAGATACTAGGGAACCAACATGAGTATCTAACCAATGATAAAGAGATAGTAGGGCACCAACATGAGTATCTAACCAATAATAGAGATACTAGGGAGCCAACACGAGTATCTAACCAATGATAAAAAGATACTACAGAACAAACATGAGTATCTAACCAATAATAGAGATACTAGGGAGCCAACATGAGTATCTAACCAATGATAAAAAGATACTACAGAACAAACATGAGTATCTAACCAATGATAAAAAGATACTACAGAACAAACACGAGTATCTAACCAATGATAAAGTGATACTAGGAAACCAACACGAGTATCTAACCAATGATAAAAAGATACTAGGAAACCAACATGAGTATCTAACCAATGATAGAGATACTAGGGAACCAACATGAGTATCTGACCAATGATAAAGATACTAGGGAACCAACATGAGTATCTGACCAATGATAAAGTGATACCACAGAACAAAGACGAGTATCTAACCAATGATAAAGTGATACTAGGCAACCAAGGTGAGTTTCTAACCAATGATAAAAAGATACTATGGAACAAACATGAGTATCTAACCAATGATAAAGTGATACTAGGGAAACAAGGTGAATATCTAACCAATGATAAAAAGATATTAGGGAACCAACATGAGTATCTAACCAATGATAAAGAGATACAACGAAACCAAGGTGAACATCTAACCAATGAGAAAAGATACAAGGAAATCAATGTGAATATCTAACCAATGATAAAAAGATACTAGAAAACCAATGCGAATATCTAACCAATGATAAAAAGATACTAGAAAACCAACGCGAATATCTAATCAATGATTAAAGATACCAGGATACCAATGTGAATATCTAACCAATGAGAAAATACACTAAGGAACCAACATAATTATCTAGCCAACGATGAAAGATTCTAGAGAACCGACAGGAATAACTCATCTATGACAAAAGACATCAGGAGAACCAGTGGCATATTTAAGTAAATGCTAGAGAGGACTCAGCCCCAAGGTCCATAATTTTATTATATATAAAATTACATGGGATGTAGGATCCACAAAAATTATTGGCCCACACAATCTCAAATTTGTCACTGCAGCGATCCAAAAGAAATATCTAATCCATGACAAAACGACTAGAAAAAAACACATGAATATGTCATCAATGATGAAGAATAATATAGAACCAATAATAGCATCTAACACATGATTAAACAAACGAAACCAACAGTTGTATCTATTATACAATTAAAAGAAAAGGTACCAACAGTTGTGTCTATTGTACAGGGTGGTCGCTAGAAAAGCGGAAAATTTGAGGGTCAGATGAGATCATGAATAAAATGCGTGCTTACTCATTTCTATTTCGATTTCTTTACATCATGAATAAAATGCATGATTTTAATATCATGGACGACATTTTGAGCACCAATGAGTGTAATATAACATATTACTTTAAAAAACTTTGTAAAAACAAATAGCTGTTTGACAAATTTTCCGCTTTTCTAGCGACCACCCTGTAAAATTAAAAGAAAAGGTACCAACAGTTGTATCTAATGTGTGATTAAAAGAAAAGGTACCAACAGTTGTATCTAATGTGTGATTGAAACAAGGGAACTAACAGCGATATCTAATGTACCTAGTGAAAACTGGAGTTTATTAAAACTGAAGACGGGTAATAAAACAATAACAAAGGTTTTCCTGTTACATAAGATCATGGTTACAATATTACATTTCCAAGAGAATTAAATACCTCTTTTAAAACCAAAATTGCTCTCTCTATATCTTCTAGGTTGGGTGGCTCCAAAGCAAGAGCCAGGACAGCTTTGGGCTCTTCCATACCCAGTTTCTTTGCCATCAGAACTACTTGTTCCAAGGGGCAACGCTGTAACAGACAAATGACAACTACTGTTGCTGCTAACACTAATTTATTCACATATTATGAAGCTAATTATAAATATGTTAAAATAATTCTTGACTAACAAGCTATTTTCAAATTTCATTGTAAGTATTTTTATCATTTCATTTCCTTATATAAAATCCTACACAAAGAGATTTTCAGTTACTGACCAAAAGGACATACATTATTTATTGTTTAGTTCAGTTACTCTAATTGACTAAGTTTGCCTCCATATCTCCCTTCTGCAGACATTCTTTGTCTCTATTTTCTATATTTTCAAAGTAAATTTCATTCGAACAAAACAAAATCATTGGATAACTTTATGAAAAACTTTCAAGTCAGCAATCTGAAGTAATAAGACATGATCATTCACAACTAATTCAATGACAAGATCAAATTAACAGTTCCAGAGTTTGAGTAATAATGCCCAAGTATTTCAGATGGCATTAAGTTATTAACAAAATTTCATGATTTCTACGGTCTCTACTTCAAACATTCATATTTGAAGTTTATTTAAAATATTTTCGTTTTTCAATAAATTAAATACTGTGTTTAACATCATTTCTGGTCAAGATCAACTTATATTTATTAAATGTAGTTTAAGTATATAAAATGTTCTTTTATTTGTAGGCATTGTTTGAATCTTAAAAAAATTAACAATATTCAAAAAATGAGGATTTTTCTACTGCTTACTGCATTAACTGAACTTGACGACACTCACCTGATGTCTTGTTATAGTAAAACATTCACTTTTGAAACACAGCCAACATTTCCAGCAATGAAAAATAATTATGACAAATGAATTTACTTTAAGTTAGATTTACCACAGAAGCTGCAGTTTTTTAAACAAAATATTACTGCTTAAATCACCTAAAGTTAATCCACATTAAAAACAACAAGGCCCACTTAGTGTTCAGGTCACATTAAAAACAACAAGGCCCACTGAGTGTTCAGGTCACATTAAAAACAACAAGGCCCACTGAGTGTTCAGGTCAATACTTCCTTCTCAGACAGAAGTCTAAGTGTTTGAGCTTGACCACAAAGTTACACAATGGACTTTTTGTAATATCCCCACCACAAGTATGAAAACCAAATTTTTAGCATCACAAACCATAAGTGATATTTTTTACAAGAAATCAAGAAATATAAAAATATTTGGTTGCTAGTATATTTTCTTGTTTTAACTCACAAAATACAGGAACTTTACACAATAGGCAAATTCTATCTGTAATATAAACAGCACATTATGTTCAGTCATCAGCAGATTGATTTAGTGTTTTATGGCACAAAGCAACGAGGCTATCTGTGCCAAACAACCGGTAAAAATGTAGTAAAAGACATAAATGGAAATGAAGGTAAAACAAAAAAGTATAAAACCAATGTTGACACCTAGTCTACAACATTAAGATAGAAGGCAAAATGTAAAAAGTTGTAAGGTATTTACTCTAGCAAAAAGGTATAATCATAACCCGCCAGGAAGACTAACAGGCAGGTTCAAGACCCACTGTCAGTCACCTGAAGTTGGTCTTTCCAGTCCTGGTTCTGGGTTATGTGTCATAGCAACCAGTATCAAAATGTAAAAGAATGTGTATTAAAAGACACACAGCAAAATCGCAACAATGAGTAGCCAAACGTTCAGTAAAGAGAGAAAAGTCACGTAAATGGAGTAAAATTTGTAAAAGTAAATGAAGGTAATAACAAAACAGCAATTAAAACAGAAAATGGTGTAAAAACCAATGGTGACATCCAGTCTTCAAAGTTATAAACTATTTACTCTAGCATAATAATAATGATCATAACCCGCCAGGAAGACTAAAGAATAAGTTCAAGAACCACCGTCAGTCACCTGAAGTTTGCCTTTCCAGTCCTGGTTCCGGGTTATGTGTCATAGTAGCTACTATCAAAATGTAATGGAATAAAAGTTTTAAAAGACACTCAGCAAAATTGTAATAATGAGTAGCCAAATGTCCAGTAAAAAGATAAAAGTCAAGTAAATGGAGTAAAATGTGTAAAAGTAAGTGCAAAATGGCAATTAAAACAGGAAATGGTGCAAAAACCAATGTAGACATCCAGTTTAAAACAAAGTTGTAAAGGACAACCTGTAGCAGAATGGGAATGATCATAACCCGCGAGGAAGACTAACAGGTAGTATATAAACCACCATCAGTCACATGAAGTTGGTCTTTCCATCCTGGTTCCAGGTTATGAGTCGATATGGCCAGTAAAATGTGAGCTAATGTGAAGCGATTCCAAGGCAAGTATAAAACTAAGCGAGTCTGGAAATAGTGCAGTTGGAGTACTGCTCAGCTTCAATATGATCCAGGGTAAGAGATATGGCATACAGTTCAGCAGTGAACACAGAAGCTGTAGAGGGGATTCTGCACGCAACTACTGACCCATAGCAAACCATAGCAGAGCCCACTGAATTACCTGATTTGGAACCATCTGTATAAATGGGAACTGAATGATTGTTTGAAAGATATTCATTGAATAAAAGATGGTATTTCCAGTCTGCAGTATTCGCCTTTTTCAGGTGACTGAAAGAAAGGTCACACTTGGGGGCTGTAATAAGCCATGGTGGGATGCGTCGACCTGTGGAATCGACAATGTTATCCAAGGACAAACCCAATTCATCCAATTGCGCCCGGATGCGAAAGCCAAACAGAGCAATGACAGATCGTCTGTTCTGAAAAAGTACTGCCCACTGAAGAAGGAAAACACATTCCCAGGTGGGATGCTTTGGTAAGGAACGAAGTTTCGAAGTATACTGTAAAGGTAGTTGCAATAGGTGAAGGTGTAGAGAAGGTTCATGAGATCAATGTATATGCTTTGAACTGGAGAGGTATGGAAAGCCCCATTGCAGAGTCGAAGTCCTTGGTGATGAATGGGGTCCAGCATCTTTAAGGCAGAGGGTCTGGCAGAGTCATAGACCATTGATCCATAGTCGAGTTTCGATCTAATAAGAGAACGATATATCTTTAACATTGAATAGCGATCTGCCCTCAACTGGTAGAAGAGAGGACATGGAGGATCTTTAGTGCTCTTGTGCATTTGACCCGAAGCTGCTTTAAGTGTGGTATAAAGGTCAGTTTACAATCAAAGATAAGCCCCAAGAACTTTGTCTCCGGGACCACTGGCAGCAAAACTTCACCGATATGAAGTTCAGTATCAGGGTGAATACCTCGTCAATGGCAAAAGTGCATGCATACAGTTTTGGAAAGAGAGAAATTAAAGCCATTTGCTAGAGTCCACTTCCATACACGATTGAGGGCAGTTTGTAGTTGCCGCTCAATATATCTCATGTTTGACCCCATTCGTAACGGTGAGAGGGAGTTGTTCAGTGATGGCATTTATCTTTATACTGAAGAGTGTGACACTTAATATACAGCCTTGAGGGACTCCAAGTTCCTGTACAAAAGAACGTGAAAGTGCCGAACCCACACGAACTTGGAATCTCCAGTCCATTAAAAATTTTTTAATAAACATGGGTAGATGGCCACGTAACCCATATGTATGGAGGTCTTGCAAAACGCCACACCTCCATGTTGTGTCATAAGCCTTCTCTATGTCAAAGAATATCGATACAAGATGTTGGCGGTTGAGAAAGGCTTCTCTGATAGATGTTTCAAGACGAATTAGGTGGTCTGTGGAGGAGTGCTGTCGACGGAACCCACGCTGGGTAGGCTAGGGGAGTTGTTTGATTCAAGGAACCATACAAGACGAGCATTAACCATCCTTTCTAAGGTCTTACAGAGACAGCTCGTCAGAGCAATTGGACGATAGTTGGAAGGAATCTTCGAATCTTTCACTGGCTTAGAGAAAGGTAAAATAATAGCCTGGTGCCAGGCATCAGGAAAAACATTCTCCTGTCAAATCCGGTTGAAGATAATCAAAAGGACATCAAGAGAAGCAGGAGATAGTTCATGCAGCATGTCATAATGAATATCATCAGGTCTAACAGATGTACTGGCAGACCGATGAAGGGCCATTTTTGGTTCCACCAGGGTAAAGGGACAATTATAGTCAAAGAAACAGTCAGTTCGAAAGGAAAGAGGTGATCGCTCTGCCCGAGTCTTGATGGCCAGGAAGGTGGAGGAAGTGGAAGAAGTGCTAGATACCCGGCAAAAGCTTTCACCGAGAGTGTTAGCGATGTTCTGGACATTAGTCACCTCCTGACCATCAGAGAATAAGATCGAGAGGGGAACAGAATTGTAGTACCCATTAACCTTTCAAATCTTGTCCCATACGATCTTGGAACTGGTGGTAGAAGATATGCTGGTTGTGAACTTAATCCAAGATTCCTTCTGGCTTTGACATCTTACCCACTTAGCATGTGCTCGGGCCCGTTGGAAAGCAACCTGATTTGAAATTGTGGGATATCTACGAAAAGTATTGCAGGCCCGTTTTTGAGCCTTCCGTGCTAAGTGGCAAGCAGAATTCCACCATGGACGAGGATATCGTCGAAAACGTGTCGAGGTTTTAGGTATACACTGAGCAGCTGCATGTATAATACAATCAGTTACCGCTGCAACACAGTTGTCTATTGATGGCTGATCTACGATGGCAGGATCAAGTTCTGTGAGAGCAGTGAAAGTGGACCAGTCTGCCTGATCCAGCTTCTACTGGGGCATGCGAGTAGGGTGGCATCGACCACAGCCAGTCTCTCGCAAAAAGATCGGAAAATGATCACTGCCGAGTGGATTACTGTCAACCCTCCATGAAAAATGGGAGAATAATGAAGGGGAGCAAACTGAGAGATCAATAGCGGTAAAGGACTGACTTGGTGCATGAAAGTAAGTGAAAGAACCAGTGTTGAAAAGAGAAAGATCGTGATCAGAGAGCATCTGCTCTACAGATCGACCCCTCCCATCAATAACAGCACTTCCCCAGAGGGGATAGCATCCATTTAAATCCCCCAGAATTAGAAATGGAGATGGCAACTGTTCAACGAGAGCATCAAGGTCTGATTGATCATATGTCTCTCCAGGGGACAGGTATAGAGAACAAACAGTGATGGTATGACCCAAGGAAACACGGATGCCTACGGCCTCCAAGGGTGTGTTGAGTGACAAAGACAGGGTGGGCACATGTTGATCAACCAACAGTGCCACCCCTCCATGTACTCGACCATCACACAAACTGTCATTTCTGTACAGAGAAAACTGCCGAATGGAGATTGTATCAGCAGATTTGAGAAATGTTTCTTGTAAAGAAAGACAAACAGGCTGGTAGGAAGCAATCAGCGTTTTGATATCATCCAGATTAGAACGTAAACCTCGACAATTTCATTGTATCAAGGAGGCCATTTTTAAGGATGGGTAGGTAAAGTGTCTGGAGAACTCTTCGGTTTACGACCACATCTTTTTTCTTTGCTGTCTTTCTTCGGAGGAGGTCTATCAACCACCATGGATCCTGCTCTGGGTTGAGTGGGCAGGTTTTTGTTATTGGAAGAGGAATCCAGTGACTGAGGACGTGGACGAATAATTGTTTTGTCTATTGTTGTGAGAGAAAATGATGTATCAGAAGAAATGCCTGAATTTGAAACTGAAGGACATGGATCTTGAGGTTTGTTGGAAGGTATGGGAGGAACAGAGATGGGAGTGGAAGTCGATTCATCTACTTTTTTAACCACGGAGGTCAAAAGGCTTTCCATTTGTTTTGAAAATGATTCTCCTGGAGGCACAGAGAGATCTGTCTGCACTTCCACTGTAGTTGTGGAATGAATGGAGTGCAACAGCATATGTCCGAGATGGGATTGTGGACAGCAATTTCCGAGCCTCAAGATAACTAATGTTATGTGTCGTTTTCAAACGCTGCACCTCTTTTTCCTCCAACCATTTTGGGCAAGAATGAAAGTAAGAGGGGTGAGAACCATTGCAGTTGACACAATGTGGGTTCATGTGACAGTCATAGGCATTGTGGTCCTTGCCTCCACAACGAGCACATGTCAGGGAACCACGACAAGATGTCTTTGGGTGGCCGAATCTCTGGCATTGAAAACATCGAAGAGGGTTTGGAATGTATGGCCGAACCCTGCAAATGAGATAACCTGCTTGGATGGTGGCAGGTGCTTGTGGAAGTGAATGTTAAAACAAGGGTATTTGTTGGCAGTGTAACTCCATCTTTGCGAGTGGAGATGCGCCTCACTGCAGAAACTCCTTGAGTAGAGAGACCAGCGAGAATCTCCGATTCAGGAACATTCTTCAAATCCCTTTCAACAATAACTCCTCGTGAAGTATTCAAAGTAGCATGGGGTGTAACCTCAATAGGTATATCTCCAATTGCCTTTGATTTCAAGAGGAGTTCACTGTGTTAGGATGTGGATGTTTCAACCAATATGTCACCAGATCGAAGCTTCTTTACTGACTTTGGAGAGCCAGCAAGTCCCTCTAGTCCCTTTTGAATAAAAAAAGGGGACATTTGCCCCAAAGGATTTTCCGAAAGAGAATGTAATATGAGAAAATGAGGTACGCGTGTTACTGATGTTGAAGATTGCTGTTCTGAGTATTCAAGACATGATCGCTTACCCATTGACTGTTTTTTTACAATTTTATTTAAATTTTTTGTAGGATCCATAGAAAAGAGAAAAAGTTTCGGTACTCACTGACCCCACCCACCATGGAGCCCTACAAGGGGACGCACTGCAAAGTCATGCAAGGACAATGCAGCAACGCCAGGGTTTCGTGAGCACTCTACCCAAACACCAGCATCAGGCACAATGTGCACAACACCTGTTAAGAACTTCCAACACTGGTACTTGGTTGGCTCTAGCCCAGGTGGACCAGCCGATTGACCCAAGGGCCGCCCATCTACAGGAAATCAAGGCCAAAGTGGTGTGTTAGGGTTGGACCCCTCAACCACCATGATGCTCTCCTCCCCTTCACGGGTCGCTATGCACGGCAAACACGTGGGTGGATGTTTAGATCCCAGAGAAGGTAACCAGACAAAACAGAACCTTCCCTGAAAGGTCCCCTCACCACGTACAGGAATCCACTCCGAAGGGCAGTCATCAACAGTTAAGTTGCATTCAAAAATGCACTGAATTTAGAAGAAAACATCAACAACATATTAAGGACAAAGTAATATTAAAATAGCTTTCAGTAAAATAAAGTGGACAAATTGGAGTCCGGACACTTGCTCAGTAAAACAAAGAGGAAAACAAAGTCTGGGCACTTGTTCAGTAAAATAACATGGATGAAAATGGAAAAAATGGAGTCTGGACACTTGTTTAGTAAAACAGAGGAAAAACGAAGTCTGGATGCTTGATTGGTAAAACAAAAAGGAAAATCGAAGCCTGGACGCTTGTTTAGTAAAATAAAATGGAATGAAAGGAGTCTGAACACTCGTTTAGTGAAACAAAATGGAATGAAAGGAGTCTGGACACTCGTTTAGTGAAACAAAATGGAATGAAAGGAGTCTGGACACTCGTTTAGTGAAACAAAATGGAATGAAAGGAGTCTGGACACTTGTTTAGTAAAACAAAATGGAATGAAAGGAGTCTGGACACTTGTTTAGTAAAACAAAATGGAATGAAAGGAGTCTGGACACTTGTTTAGTAAAACAAAATGGAATGAAAGGAGTCTGGACACTTGTTTAGTAAAACAAAATGGAATGAAAGGAGTCTGGACACTTGTTTAGTAAAACAAAATGGAATGAAAGGAGTCTGGACACTTGTTTAGTAAAACAAAATGGAATGAAAGGAGTCTGGACACTTGTTTGGTAAAATAAAATGGAACAAAAGGAGTCTGGACACTTGTTTAGTAAAACAAAGAGGAAAATTGAAGCCTGGACATGTGTTGAGTTAAACAAAATGGAATAAAAGGAGTCTGGACACTTGTTTAGTAAGACAAAGAGGAAAATTGAAGCCTGGACATGTGTTGAGTTAAACAAAATGGAATAAAAGGAGTCTGGACACTTTTTTAGTGAAACAAAATGTAAAAAAGGAGTCTGGACACTTGTTTAGTAAAACAAAGAGGAAAATTGAAGCCTGGACATGTGTTGAGTTATACAAAATGGAATAAAAGGAGTCTGGACATTTGTTTAGTAAAACAAAATAGAATAAAAGGAGTCTGGACATTTGTTTAGTAAAACAAAATAGAATAAAAGGAGTCTGGACACATGTTTAGTGAAACAAAGAGGAAAATCAAAGCCTGGACACTTGTTTAGTAAAACAAAGAGGAAAATCGAAGCCTGGACACTTGTTTAGTGAAATAAAATGGAATAAAGGAGTCTGGACACTTGTTTAGGTGAACAAAATGGAAAAAATTTTGTTTTCCACACTTTTCACTGTTAGGTGTATATATATCCATAATGCAAGAGTAACAATTCAAGATTCATTATGTTAAAACAGACTTTGTTTTCCACACTTTTCACTATTAGATGTATATATAACCATAATTCAAGATTCATTATATTAAAAAACACTTTTTGTTTACCACACTTTTACTTATTAGGTGTGTGTATATCCATAATTCAAAAGTAAAAGTAGATACCTGATTAGTGATGTCGAGAAACCCACTTGTTGAGAACTTTTATATGCAAAAACGGCTTTTCTGGGCCCAGAAGAGCCGTTTTTGCATATAAAAGATACCTGATTAATTATGTTAAAAAATTACAAACAGAGACATATTAAGACGACCATCTGATAGGGAAACATCCAACACACACATTATCTTCTCCATGATTGAAGATTTAATGATAAAAAGTTTCTTGTTTGAAGAGTTACATAACCTGACCAATAATAGCAACATACAGATTTAAATAGCCTCAGTATCTGTTGATAGATCAGTGTCACCAGTGACCAATAACCTTAGATCTGTTTATTATCCCAGATGACTTTAAATGAAGTCAATACTGCTAAATGAAATTAAGTAAAATCTTAAGTTTCAAACAGTAAAACATGAACATTAATTTAAATTATTTATATGATATTAACCAAATTAACTGTCATTTCAATTAACTGTCATAACACTAATCAGTGTAACTGACATGATAAATCACATTCATTAATCTACATAACATGAATCAATGTAATTCACACAATAAATTATATCCAGTAATCTATATAACACTAATCAATGTAATGGACAAAGATTCAATTTTTTGTTGCTTACTTTCATCTCTGGCTGTCCATATTCATTCAAAACCTTTTCATAAAAAGAATAAGGAACCATTCTGTATACTCGTCCTTCAAGTACCCGTCCAGCTCGACCTACAAGCAAAATAGTAGTCACAACAATTATACATTATATCAAATCACAGAACTTCTAACTTAATATGAATTGACATTTAAATATTGTAATTAATTTGTGAAAGAATCAATATATACACCGACCTGATCGTTGTCGGCAGCTGGCTTTAGATGCCCAATCTAGCATGAGACATGAATAGTTGGTATCTCTGTCACAATATAATGTCTTAGTGAGGCAGAAATCTATCACTATAAGTGGATAAACAATACAAAAATTATGTCAATATCTAATTATAAAAAACAGCTAAAAGATGCTTTTATCCATACCAGATGTAAGTGATATCATATATTAGCATTTCTCAACCTCGTATGAGTGAATAGATGCTGACCCATTGTGATTTACACATGAATATCCTGTCAGTTTTGACATTGTATCCCAAAACCAGAGAAAAGGTTACAAACTGCTGTTATATGGAATTAATACCATATTTTTATAAAAAACTGTGTCACTCAAATAAATTTTAATGTATTAAAGAGAACAGTGGTTAACATATAAATAAATAAATTTTTGTTACAGAAAACCGATAAAGCAAGTGGCCATGTTAGGTATCATTACATTCGCTCCCTCAACAAAATAGAACATAACACCACACACTACAAACATAACAAGACACTATAAATGCAACAAACTACTTCACAGGTCACCAGCTTAAGCTACTAAAAATTTTAAACTCAATCTTGAAAATGCTTCCAAACTTTTACAGAACAAATAAAGTATAATATTATAAAATATAAAAAAACATGCTATGCACACAATAATATCATTAAAATACTATTCAATACACAAACAGTATGACATTATAAAAAAAACAGATTCAAATACATAATTTTTATTAGGAAAAAGATTTAAACTTCTTTGTACTTCAATATAACGGTAAATTATATTCCAAGAAACAAGTTTTAAACATGACATTCAAAACAACCAAAAAGCATGAAATTCAGTTGAATGGATGTCAACCGTAGAAACATAAGAACATTCAGAAGGTCTACCATCTTCAGATCAGTGTGTGCATGCAGGGTGGATTGTGAAGGACTTTAACGTTTGTTTGGTTTATATCCCTGTATCCGATTGGTGGAGCGTATTCCTGTAGATTCAACCAATGGTAGCCACAAGTTACTCATCTCTAATCCAGAATCTATGTTTAATGAAGGTTTTATTGTGTTACTATAAGATTAAAAGATTCTTTAATTTTCCTATGTTCTTGTCTTGCACTTTTACAACAGACAATTGCTGTCCATTCAAGTGAGTTTCAGAGAAAACCAAAGGGGAGTCGTACAAAAAGATAGGTTATGATAACTTCACAAAAATCAGTAGTTAACATACAAGTGGAACAACATACCATATTTTATGTCTGGAACTGTGATTGAGCTCTCAGCAATGTTGGTTGACAAGATTATCTACAGAGGAAGATAAGTGAATACAACTTTGAAAAGAGACAGAAGTTATAATTTTCTTATACTGAAGATGTATTTCAGATAGGTGCTTACCCCTTCTAACAAAATTAAATATTTGCATTTACTGCTGCCCTCTATACACAAATCTTTCTAAATGCATGCCATACGCCTTCTGCTACCCTCTACTGGAATTCAAAGATTCCAGTATGTCATTCCTGCAAACCATAATGTGTCACTTCTCCACCAATAGCAGTATGATATGCACACATAATGCCTGTGATTCCTTCTATACACCTCTACCAAACTATAACTTTGGCAAAAGATCTTAGTACCAAATTAAAATGGAGAGGAAGAGTAGGAAGTGTGAAGGTAGGTAAATAATTATCAGAAATATGTTTTCAGCACATCAAAATTATAACTTCCAATATGGTACTTACCTCTTTCTCACAAAATTAGCTAGAATCTCACACTGAATAGAAAAAGGAAAAATTACAAAGGAATGACAAATATACCTCTTGAAAGCAGCCAAAGATACTTCTAGAAATGAAAGAATGAGATTCAAAGTACCACTAAGGGGAACCCCACCACTTCTGAACCAGATATACTGCCCAACTGTGAAATGTGAAGGGAGGTAAAGGAGAGGAGCACATCTAAGTGGGAGAGAACAGTGTCAGAATCGTACTCTACTTAGGGAGAGAACAGTGTTAGAATCATATTCTGAACCATATAAAATAAATAAAACTCAATTCCACAAACAGAAAAATTAGTAAAACAATGGATGTGCCCTCAGGAGTAGAGTGCCTCGGACAGAACAAACCATACTTGATAAGTCAAGTACATCCAAGCTGCTAAGAACTGACATTGACAAGATCACAACATTTCACCTTAAACTAGAGACCAGGAGTATGAGAATCATGCAGTCTTCCAGATATGTCTCAAATATTAGTGATGACTCATCCGGTATCAAAAGCATGTCTATTTCATGCAACAAACTCCACAAACCAGAAATTTACCAGAACCAAAACAAAACAAAAAACATCCACTTCAGTGTGAGAAAAGACTCCATTGTAAACCAGGGCAAATAAAGTTGTTGAGGAAAGGCAAATCTTTGACCTACCTCCAGTCCTCTTTATTCTTGGGAAAAAATAAAGTTTTAAAAGAAAACATGTTGTAGAACAGAGAACAGGTTCAGGGGCATGATGAAATGGCAATTCCCAAACTTTATATGCAAAAACGGATAGTTTGGGTTGAGAAAATATTTTACATGGAAGAGGAAACAAAGTTTTGACCTTCTTCGGTCATTGATGACCAAACATAGAAACAACATATGCAAAACCAGATCTGAATACAATAAATGGGCAATTATGGAGGAAAGAAGGGAAAGGATATCCCTGGAAAACCCATTAGGATTTCTGTGGAAAGTCTCAGAGGAGGTGTAGATAAGAGTTGTAATGGAAAGATACATACAAGAATACTGGACATAATGTCAGACTGACAAGTGATTCTGGGGTCAGCCCCCAAAAAAGTAATATGGAACCTAACAACTGTTTGTTGATATGGTGTTTTATGGCATAAAGCAGCAAGGCTATCCATGCCAAACATCCGGTAAAAAGTTAAAATTAAAGTAAATTCAGTAAAATTCATAAAGGGAAATTAAGGTAAAACAAAACAAAGTTTAAAAAACATAAATAACAATAAAACCAATGTTTATATCTTGTCTACTGCAGTAACAGAAAAACTGCAGTAATGCAAGTTGTAAAGGACTTTCTGTAGCATAGCTGTAATTATCATAACTTGCTAGGATTTGTTGTTGTTTTGAATTAAGCACAAAGCTACACAATGGGCTATCTGTGCTCTGCCCACCACGGGTATCGAAACCCAAATTTTAGCGTGTAAGTCCGCAAACATACCGCTGAGTCACTGGGGGGCAACTTGCTAGGAAGACTAAACAGGTAAGTTCAAAAATCAATGTCAGTCACCTGAAGTTGGCCTTTCCAGTCTTGGTTTCAAGTATTTTAGTGTTACGGCCATTTTAAATCAAACTGGATAGACTTTGATTCTTAAAAGGGAATCACATTAAAAAAGGTCTAATGTGTAAATTAAAAAAACTTAAATAGCATTAAAAAGATTAATGGACTTTAAAAAACTAAAAACATTACCAAGGTTGACAGTGTCATCATCACCAATAACACTGTCTAACATTATGAATAAACCTTGGGACTGCACATATTTAAAATGGTGTTCTTGTTTAAAGTAATAACAATGAAAAGACAGTAAAATGTGGTTTATTGTAACCTGAGTGTAACACAAATAACTCATATGTACATCAGTCCCAGATAAAAGAAAACGAGTTAAAAAACTGTGACCAATGGGTTGTTCAGTTCGAACAATTTCCTCTTTCTGATCCTTATGGAAGTAAGATGGCCAAAGTCCAATCTAGGTTTTATCTGAAAAAGTCAACTGCCAACTGGCATGGAGCCAAGCCTTAAATACAGGACCGTAATCCATGTATGGAACAGCACAGTGGTGATAGTGCCAGAGCAGACAGATTTAGCTACAGTGTCTGCGAGCTCGTTCCCCCAAATACAAACTTGGCCTAGTATCCACAAAAACTGGAGAGAAGTACATGTTAAAGAAAAATGGGCCAGTCAGTTTTGAATATCGGTGAGAACTAACTAATATGAAGGGATTCCAGGGCCAGTAAAGAACTAAGTGAGTCAGTATATATAGTGCAGTTTGAGAACTGCTCAGCTCCTATGTGATCCAGGGCAGGAGAAATGGTGTACAATTCAGCAGTGAACACAGAAACTGTAGAGGGGATTTTGCATGCAACCACCGAACCATACTAAACCACGGCAGAGCCAACACAATCACCTGATTTCAAATATCTGTATAAATAGGAATGGAAGAATGGTTCTAAAGATGTTCAGCAAATAAGAAGCAGTATTTCCAATTGGGAGTGTCTGCTTTTTTCACATGACTTAAAGACAGGCCATATTTGGGGACTGTAAGAAGCCATGGTGGGAGGGGTTGACCAGTGGATACACCAATGTTATCCAAGGGCAGACCCTATTCATCCATCTGCACCCAGATATGAAGGCCAAGAGAAGTAATGGCAGATTATCTGTTCCAAAAAAGTATGGTCCACCGAGGAAGGGAAACCACAACCCCAGATGGGATGCTTTGGTAAGGAATGAAGTTTCGAAGCATACAGTAAAGACAGTTGGAAAAGGCAGATTGCAAAGAAGGTTCATGAGACAATGTATAAGCTCTGAACTGGGAAAGTGCAGAAAGCTCAGTAGAGAGCTAAAGTCCTTGATGATGAGGTCCTGGTAAAGCCATAAAGCAGTCATCCATAGTCGAGTTTCAATCGAATAAGAGTGCAGTATATTTTTAGCATAAAACATCAGTCTGCTCCCCAAGTGGAAGAAGAGAGGGCACAGAGAATGTTCAGTGCTCTTGTACATTTGATCCATAGCTGCTTTACGTGGAGTATAAAGGTCAGCTTACAGTCAAAAATAAGCCCTGAGAACTTTGTCTCAGGGACCACAGGCAGCACAACTTCACTGATATGCAGTTCAGGATGAAAGTGAATACCTCGATGTCAAAAGTGCATCAAAAGGATTTACAGAGAGAGAAATTAAAACCGTTTGCTGTGGTCCACTTCAGTAAACAACTGATGGCAGTCTGTAGCTGTTGCTAAATACACCTCATATTCGATGACTGACATGAAATGTGAAAGTCTTTGACGGAGCCAATTTGCAAAAGGAAGAGGGAGTTGTTCAGTAATGGCATTATCCTTATACTGAAAAGCGTGACACTCAAAACACAGTCATGAAGGACTCCAAGTTCCTGTAGAATAGAATGGGGAAGTGTCAAACCCACACAAACTTGGAATCTCCTGTCCATTAACAAATACTTAATGAAAATGGGCACATAACCCACATGGAGGTCACACTAAATACCATACCTCCATGCTGTATCATAAGTCTTCTCTATGGTTAAAGAATATTGATACAAGATGTTGTCGTTTGAGAAAGGCTTCTCTGAATGATGTTTCAAGTCAAATAAGGTGGTCCAGAGTGGAGTTCCATCATTGGAACACACACTGGGTGAACAAGAGGAGGTTGTTTGATTCAAGAAACCAAACAAGACGAGTATTAACCATCCTTTCTAAGGTCTTACAGAGACAGCTCGTCAATACAATTGGACAGTAGTTTGAAGGAAACTTGGGATACTTCCCAGGCTTAGAGAAAGTTAGGACAATAACCTGGCACCAAAAATCAGGATAAATGTCATCCTGCCAGATCCAGTTAAAAACAATCAGAAGAATAGTAAGAAAAACAGAAGACAGATGGCACAGCATTTCAGTGTACATCATCAAGTCCAAAAGATGTTCTGCCAGAACGATGAAGGGCCAGTTTAAATTCCACCAGCATAAAGGGATAATTATAGATATAGAGATGATAAGCTTGAAAGGAAAAAGGTTGATGGCTAAGAAAGTGGAGGAAGAAGCAGAAGTGCGAGCTACTCGGCAAAAACTTTCATCTAAAGTGTCGGCAATGCTCCAGGTATCAGCTACGTCAGGGCCATCAAAGAGCAAGATTGGGAGGGAAACAGAATTATATTTCCACTGACCTTTAGATTCTTGTCCCATGTGACTTTGAAACTGACGATAGAAGATATGCTGGTTGTGAACTTAAACCAAGATTCCTTCTAGCTTTGACATCTTACCCACTGAGCATGTGCACAGGCCTGCTGGAAAGCAATGCAGTTCGAGAGTGTGGGATGCTCAAAAAAAGTATGCCAGGCCTGTTTTTGAGCCTTTCATGCCATTTGGCAGGCAGGATTCCACCATGGACGAGGATACTGTGGAAAATATGTTGAGCTTTTCGAAATACATTGAGCAGCTGCTTGTATAATTCAGTAGTCTATTGATGGCTTACAGACGATGATAGGATCAAGTTCTGTGAGAGCAGTGAATGAGGGCCAGTTTGCATAATCCAGCTTCCACCTGAGTATGCTGGTCAGGTGCCAATGACAATGGCCAGTCTCTCTCAAAAGCATAGGAAAATGATCACTGCCTCATGCATTATTGTCAACCCTCCATGAAAAATGGAAGAATAATGAAGGAAAGCAAACTGAGAGATCAACAGCAGTAAAGGTTTTAAAGGTGTATGAAAATAAGTAGAAAAACCAGTATTGAAAAGAAAAAGGTTGTGATCAGAGAGCACACACTCTATGGAGCGACCCCTCCTATCAATATCACCACCTCCCTAGAGGGGATGATGCCCATAAATATTCCCCAGGATTAAAAAGGGAGACAGCAACTGTTTAATGAGAGCATCAAGGTCTGATTGATCATATGTCTCTCCAAGCAACAGGTAGAGAGAACAGTGATGGTATGACCCAAGGAAACACTGATGGCTACTGCCTCCAAGGGTGTGCTAGTTTCAAAGACAGGGTAGGAACATGCCAATAAACCAGCAATGTCACACCTTCATGCACTCATCCATCACATAGCCGGTCATTTCTGTACAAAGAAAACTGCTGAAAGGTGACTGTATCAGCAGGTTTAAGAAATGTTTCCTGTAAGGAAAGACATACAGGATGGTAGGAAGCAATTAGTGTTTTGGTGTCATCCAAATAACAAACATCAACAGTTCTATTGTATCAAGGTGGCCATTTTTATTTATGTATCAGCAAATTGGGTGGAGAACCCTTCTGTTTACAACCACGTATTTTTTCTTTACTGTCTTTATTTGAAGGAGGTCTATTAATCTCCATGGATCCTGCCCTGGGTCAAGTGGGTAGGTCTTTGCTGTTGGAAGAAGATTCCAGCAACTGAGAATGTGAATGAATGATTGTTTTGGCTCTTGGGGTGGGAGATGATGATGTACCCAAGGAAATACCTTTACCAAAAAACAAAGTAAATCTTGGGATTTGCTGGAATGTATGGTGGAGACAGAGATGGGTGTTGAAGCTGATTCATTAAATATTTTAATGATCAAAGTCAAAAGACTTTTCACTTGGTTTGAAAATGAATCTTTTGGAGGCACAGAGAGATCCATCTGCACTACTGCTGCAGTAGTGGAACAAAGTGCAGAAGCGTATGTCCAAGATATAGTGGTAGACAGCAATCTGTGATGATGAGAAAATCCACTTCTAGAGAAAAATATATATTTACAAACAGCTGGTGTGAGTAGAGAAGGCACTATGTGGAGGAGTGAACAACGTTTAAACCTTCTTTGGTCATCGTCAGGTTCACAAAGAAAGAATGGGTTACTTACTAGTAGCTGACCACGTTTGAAGGTGGTTGTGTAAATAATTCTAGGAATGTGGAGGGCATGCTTATATGTTGGATATATTTATTAATGTAGGTGTAAAGGTGTTCTTCTGGGCTTAAGTTGTTGTATAAGTAAGGCTTCCTTGATTTTTCCTTTGTTTATGTTTGTTTCTTTATTTAGTATTTTAGTGTTTTCTATGGTTATGTTGTGTTCATTTGACTTGCAGTGTTCGAAAATGTGTGAAGGTGACTTATGTTCTTTGAATCTGGTTTCCATTTTTTTACTTGTTTCTCCAAAATAGAAGTTGTGGCAGTTATCACATTGTATTTTATAAATAATGTTGGTGTGGTGTTTGTCAGTGTAGTTTTTACATAGTATTGACCTCAGTTTTGTGCCTGGTTTTTGAATAAATTTGCTATTAACTGCAATGTCATATTTTGTTATTAGTTTTTGCCAAATGCTTTATCTTTCTGATGTTGAGAATATATGCAGCAGTATATGGTTTTGCGAGTTTTTAATTCATGGGATATATTTACTTTTGTTATTTGATTTTGCTTGTTATCTAGGTGTGTGTGTATAATGTTTTCTAGAGTTTGTGGAGGAAACTTATTGATGTTGATGAAGTATTGTTTTATTGTGTCTAATTTGCCATTCATTTTATCAGGTGAGCTAAGTTTTATGGCTGTTTATTTGGTTTCTTTGTATGTTGAGTTTTTGTTTTGTTTCAAGGAATGTATAGTCCAGTATGGGTGATTTTTTGGTGGATTTTAAATTGTGTATCAGTTCTTGTAATTTTGAGGTTAAGCAATCAAATATCATTTCTTAATCCACACTGAGGGTTTTAAAAAAAGGAACAGTCAGCATGATGGTATAAAAGCATGAAGTGATCTAAAGGGCAAGGCATGTGGCCCACAGGTAGGGTAAGGCATGCAGCCTATGTGTAGGGTAAGGAATGTGGCCCACAGGTAGGGTAAGGCATGCAGCCTATGTGTAGGGTAAGGAATGTGGCCCACAGGTAGGGCAAGGCATGCAGCCTATGGGTAGAGTAAAGCATCCTAATCCCATCAATTAATTGTGAAGCAAATTAATCAGCATGAACTCATATACTAGGAAAGGGAGGAAAACACTACGTATCAGCTTGGGTCCTTGTTAGTCTGAAGAAACTCAGCCTGTTTGGGAGGAACCAAGGCAAGGTCCAGAGACAAAGGCTGGGTCTTATAACATTCAATTCAATCTCCCTGCAGATAAACACACCATCAGACTACTCTCACTTCAAACCTGAGAAGAATACACTTGTCTGGTGTGACTCCTAGAAAGGTAACGTGAACTTTAGAATTGATAGTAAAGAAGAATCTGTCAAAATCTAGTGGTGTAAAAGAATAATGTGACTGATAAGAAGTAACTGAATTGATAGTGAAGAAGAATCTGTCAAAATCTAGTGGTGTAAAAGAATAATGTGACTGATAAGAAGTAACTGAATGAATGACAGCTAAATAAATAAAACAAAACCAACTTGTAAGAAAACTCAAGTTGCACAGGGATCGTGAAACAAACAAGAAGCACACCTGAATACAAGTGTTGCATAACAAGAAGCACTCCTGAATACAAGTGTTGCATAACAAGAAGCACTCCTGAATACAAGTGTTGCATAACAAGAAGCACTCCTGAATACAAGTGTTGCATAACAAGAAGCACTCCTGAATACAAGTGTTGCATAACAAGAAGCAACAGTTTCAAAAAGTATAGAGAGAGTCACGAGAGCATGTCACACTTCTTATGGTGAAGCGATGTGTGACGGTTTGCATTAGAAACATGTTCAAATATTTCAATTCCAAAAGGGAGGAGCAAAAGGCTTGTGGAATGTGCAGAGAAAATCACATATAGAGGGCAACACTGAACAAAAGTAGCTAATTTTGTGAGAGGAGGTCAGTACTGTATTGGAAATAAATAGTAAACAAAAACTATTAAACACAATAAAAATACACAACATTAGCATATTGAACAAAAAGTTTTTTTCATTTTATCTGCACACAAATGCTGTCTAATTAAGTTTACAAAACATTCAAAACAGTAAAACCACACACACACACAATATTGACAAATTGTACAATAAAGTTAATTTATTCTTTATATATGGGGTCAGGTGATGTGAAAAATCTTTTTACCACCAGTTTCCATACTGTAACCTTCAACACAGCATGTGTACCTTTAACTTCAGCAAGCTTTCAATAATAATAAGTATTTTATACAAAATAAATCTTTTAATTACATATTTTTTATTAAAGATTTGTCTATGACTGTACTCACAATATTTAATGTGTTTTTTCACACTCTCAATTTGTCTGATTTTGTAAGCACTATAAAAAACATAAAATAAATCTAAATTAGAGTTACATTTTGTATATCCTAGATATTACAGTTTAGTTATTTTAAATCATTTATTACCTTTCCATTCACATCTAGCTAATAATACTGCCACATTAGTTGTAAATAACTTATAAAGCACATTGCTCACATTTATACATTACACGAGACACATGAGCATACCGTGATTAATTTTTATCATTATTTTTTGCCATTACCTCATTTCACTATCTGAGCTCAAGTTTCTGTTTTTCTGCATTTTGGTTACCTTTATGAATATAAATAAAACATCTACATGAAAAACAAAAAATATAGTAATTACCTTTCACCTTCTGCTTACATGCTATTGGTTGCTAATGAATTTAAGCCTACTTTTGTTTTTCATAATGATGATACCATCACACTAGATATTTGTACAGAAATAATGCATCTAAGAATACAGAATAATAACATACATAAACCAATGCCATGTAACTGTCATAATTTATTTACAGAATCCTTAAAATGATTCTATAGCTTTCTCAACCTGAGCATTATGTTAGAAACTGAAGAAACCACAGCCAATATTATGTACAGAAAGTGCACCATTTAATGGATTAAAGCTATCTTTCTGTACTGAAAACACAGCATTTAATGGATTAAAACTGTCTCTCTATTAGTTAGAAATGACTTATAAAAAAAAAAAAAAAAAGGCAGAGAAAATTACTGACAATTCGTAAAAAAGAAAAGTTTACAGGTGGGTGAATCAAGTGGGTTTGATTCTCTAGTTTATATATCTCTAAACAAACAAGGTTATAAAAATTAGACTTTGCCTCAGTCTTATCTTTGTTACAAAGATCAATTAACATCAAACTTCATGCTTCAGAGACCTGTATTAAATAAACAAGAAAATGGGTAAGACCTAAGAAACAAAGTTTTGATTCTGAAACAAAGAAAGAGTGAAGAATTATTCAAATATTTCATTTTTAAAATTATGAATTAATATAATATTAAAATTTGATTTACTAGCCACACTGTGATGCCAACGTTACCAATATATATTGATAACAAAGTAATGCGATTTAATTTTGAAGCTAAGTCTGTAAAAGATAAAGACGTGCACACTTTAACAAGAGGATTAATACTTTATCTGTAGACAAGCACCACTTAAGTTAGTTAACAAAGAATTCATATCATTTACAGTTCTTGGTCAGTCACAACGTCAAGTTTTTAGTTTGTAAATGAAACATTAGTTAACCCTAAAACAACAGATTTGTGAAATATTTATAATACTTTTAAAAACAAATATTCTAATAATTAATAGATTTGATAATATAATAATTATTAAACAAAATCACATAACTGCACCTCTATTACAAACCAGTATTATATAGATATATTAATGAGATGAAAGAGAACAATGCACATCCAAGTAAGCAAACTTTTTTTGCCTTATTTATTTACCATAAAAAACGATCATTGGTTTGTATGCTCATTCAAACAGTGTTGTGCCAACAAACATAACCTTGTTCAATAGCTTCTAACCATTGCCTATCTGTTCTCACTACTTCTGTCTTTAATCAAAATTTTCTAAAATTTATAAGATATTACAAAGTCATAATTGTCTCCTAGTTTCTTACAACTTTATCATATGAACATTAAAAAACAAAAACAGAACCTATCCTCAAAATATCCACTAATTCTAATCATTCCTTTAATAGCCAAACAAAGCCAAAGTTTTGAACTGAAATTCAAAAAATAATCAAAACATACTAATTACAAATTAAACTATGTTTAATAAATAGATCAACATGTTGAATTAAAAATATGTTTCAAACCAAAGACATTCTATCTATTCCTATGTGGTTGTGAGTCACATGTGTGTACTCAAATGCATAAGAATTTTGGCAAGAAACAGATGTAAGCTAACTAATCCACGTCTTATACCAACTACACAATCATAATAACATCCACCTAAACTTCTAGAAAACTTCGAAATTCTCGACTTCAGAACCACAGATTACAAAAACTCTTTATTGAAGAAAGTCTTTCCATTTTTCCAACACTAAATAATAAGATAACATTTACTCTTAATGTGATCAATTCTAGATTCTCATTGCATATTATTATTGAATGCTATTATTTTAAACATACTATGTTTATATTTAATCCTTTCTTTGTAATGGTCTCTCTTTAAAATGTTATTTACTAAACATGTATGCCACACATTTTACAATATATTACATTATATTGTACCTCCACACATTTTACTATATATTACATTATATTGTACCTCCACACATTTTACTAAATATTACATTATATTGTACCTCCACACATTTTACTAAATATTACATTATATTGTACCTCCACACATTTTACTAAATATTACATTATATTGTACCTCCACACATTTTACTAAATATTACATTATATTGTACCTCCACACATTTTACTAAATATTACACTATATTGTACCTCCACACATTTTACTAAATATTACATTATATTGTACCTCCACACATTTTACTAAATATTACATTATATTGTACCTCCACACATTTTACTAAATATTACATTATATTGTACCTCCACACATTTTAAAATATATTACATTATATTGTACCTCCACACATTTTAAAATATATTACATTATATTGTACCTCCACACATTTTAAAATATATTACACTATATTGTACCTCCACACATTTTAAAATATATTACACTATATTGTACCTCCACACATTTTACAATATATTACACTATATTGTACCTCCACACATTTTACAATATATTACACTATATTGTACCTCCACACATTTTACAATATATTACACTATATTGTACCTCCACACATTTTACAATATATTACATTATATTGTACCTCCACACATTTTACAATATATTACACTATATTGTACCTCCACACATTTTAAAATATATTACACTATATTGTACCTCCACACATTTTACAATATATTACATTATATTGTACCTCCACACATTTTACAATATATTACATTATATTGTACCTCCACACATTTTACAATATATTACATTATATTGTACCTCCACACATTTTAAAATATATTACATTATATTGTACCTCCACACATTTTACAATATATTACATTACTGTACCTCCACACATTTTACAATATATTACATTATATTGTACCTCCACACATTTTACAATATATTACATTATACTGTACCTCCACACATTTTACTATATATTACATTATATTGTACCTCCACACATTTTACCAAATATTACATTATATTGTACCTCCACACATTTTACCAAATATTACATTATATTGTACCTCCACACATTTTACAATATATTACATTATACTGTACCTCCACACATTTTACAATATATTACATTATATTGTACCTCCACACATTTTACTATACATTACATTATATTGTACCTCCTAAACTTCCACCTAAATGTGAATAATAATTTCCGTGATATTTTCTACTCTAAAATTTTAAATGCACACACCTTTCGGTAGCCCTTCTGGGGAGGTCGAAATACTTGTGTTTGTTCGTCCACAGTTACTGAGGAATGCAGAGGAAGAATCCACCATCTGGTTAAATAAAACGTTTGAAAACTTTGAAGGTATTATTCTCATCATAAGAACCTCAATCTTTCAATATATGAGGGAATAATAACAAATGTACTTCACTTTGTTATTAACCCACAATTCACTAGCAGAGATTCACACCGAGGACACGTGAGAAACAAAAACAGTTTACATGTTTCTAAAAGTACAGTCTATATGTACATACAAAACAGTCTAAAAATATTCATACAGAAAGAAAAGCTAGTATTTGGGGTCAGAATTTCAACATAATGAAAATAATAGATACACTATCATATGAAGAATAGATGATCTGTTCAGTTTTATCATAATAAGAACATACTGTAATGCTCTGTTTAGTTTTGTCATTATAATAAAAACATTATACTGTAATGCTCTGTTTAGTTTTGTCATAATAATAAAAACATTATACTGTAATGATCTGTTTAGTTTTGTCATAATAATAAAAACATTATACTGTAATGATCTGTTTAGTTTTGTCATAATAATAAAAACATTATACTGTAATGATCTGTTTAGTTTTGTCATAATAATAAAAACATTATACTGTAATGATGATCTGTTTAGTTTTGTCATAATAATAAAAACATTATACTGTAATGATGATCTGTTTAGTTTTGTCATAATAATAAAAACATTATACTGTAATGATGATCTGTTTAGTTTTGTCATAATAATAAAAACATTATACTGTAATGATCTGTTTAGTTTTATCATAATAATAAAAACATTACACTGTAATGATCGGTTTAGTTGTGTCATAATAATAAAAACATTACACTGTAATGATCTGTTTAGTTTTGTCATAATAATAAAAACATTACACTGTAATGATCTGTTTAGTTTTGTTAAAATAATTAAAACATTACACTGTAATGATCTGTTTAGTTTTGTCAAAATAATTAAAACATTACACTGTAATGATCTGTTTAGTTTTATCATAATAATAAAAACATTACACTCATGCTCTGTTTTTTTATAATAATAAAAACATTATACTGTAATGCTTTGTCTAGTTTTGTCATAATAATTAAAACATTACACTGTAATGATCTGTTTAGTTTTGTCATAATAATAACATTATACTGTAATGATCTGTTTAGTTTTATCATAATTAAAACATTACACTGTAATGATCTGTTTAGTTTTGTCATAATAATAATAATAACATTAAACTGTAATGATCTGTTTAGTTTTGTCATTATAATAAAAACATTATACTGTAATGATCTGTTTAGTTTTGTCATAATAATAAAAACATTACACTCATGCTCTGTTTTTTTATAATAATAAAAACATTAGACTGTAATGCTTTGTCTAGTTTTGTCATAATAATTAAAACATTACACTGTAATGATCTGTTTAGTTTTGTCATAATAATAACATTATACTGTAATGATCTGTTTAGTTTTATCATAATTAAAACATTACACTGTAATGATCTGTTTAGTTTTGTCATAATAATAATAACAACATTAAACTGTAATGATCTGTTTAGTTTTGTCATTATAATAAAAACATTATACTGTAATGATCTGTTTAGTTTTGTCATTATAATAAAAACATTATACTGTAATGATCTGTTTAGTTTTGTCATTATAATAAAAACATTATACTGTAATGATCTGTTTAGTTTTGTCATTATAATAAAAACATTACACTGTAATGATCTGTTTAGTTTTGTCATTATAATAAAAACATTATACTGTAATGATCTGTTTAGTTTTGTCATAATAATAAAAACATTATACTGTAATGATCTGTTTAGTTTTGTCATAATAATAAAAACATTATACTGTAATGATCTGTTTAGTTTTGTCATAATAATAAAAACATTATACTGTAATGATCTGTTTAGTTTTGTCATAATAATAAAAACATTACACTGTAATGATCTGTTTAGTTTTGTCATAATAATAAAAACATTATACTGTAATTATCTGTTTAGTTTTGTCATAATAAAAACATTATACTGTAATGATCTGTATAGTTTTGTCATAATAACAGAAACATACTGTAATGATCTGTTTAGTTTTGTCATAATAATAACATTACACTGTAATGCTTTGTTTAGTTTTGTCATAATAATTAAAACATTACACTGTAATGATCTGTTTAGTTTTGTCATAATAATAACATTATACTGTAATGCTTTGTTTAGTTTTGTCATAATTAAAACATTACACTGTAATGATCTGTTTAGTTTTGTCATAATAATAACATTATACTGTAATGCTTTGTTTAGTTTTGTCATAATTAAAACATTACACTGTAATGATCTGTTTAGTTTTATCATAATAATTAAAACATTACACTCTAATGATCTGTTCAGTTTTATCATTATAATAAAAACATTACACTGTAATGATCTGTTTAGTTTTATCATAATAATAATAACATGCTCCTACTTTCTAGCATGCATTTCTTCCCTCAGTTTTTCTTCCATCTCACCAATTTCGAAGTAACCTTAAAAAGAGATGATTAAATTGTAATCTACAAAACAGTAAACTTTAACCATTAACTGTTTTATATCTATTGCCTAGTTTACAGATGTTCATTTCAAGACCATAAAACTTAATTAAAATTCCATATATTTGTGTTCCCTCACTATAAACCTTGGTTTTCAATTAAAATCACTGAGAAGAAAAAATTAACAAAGCACACTTAAAAATTAAGTTGCATCAAACTTAGCCCATGAGTAATAAATTATTCAATATGGTCTGACAAACTTACAGGTTGGGGAAAATATAACATTACCATTAAGAAACAATGCTCATACAACAAAACTATAAAGAACAGCAAAAGGAAAGGAAGTCAAAAAGAGAGCAAAACATCAAGAAGAAGGCAGAAAGAGAACAAGACGTCGGGAAGAATGCAGGAAGAGAACAAGACATCATGAAGAAAAACTTCAACATTTTCTACAGAAGAAAAAATATCCAAAGTAAATCTTGAAGCACAACAGGAAAAATAAAATGCTATCCGATAGGGATGCCTAATCCTTGCTGTTACCAATAAAGTGTGTCTAATCCAGACTGTTAATTAGTAAGAATAACTATTCCACTCTGTTACCTGATAAGTGCATCTAACCCATTCTATAATACAGTAGGAGTGTATAATTCATAATGTTACCTGCTAACATCTGTTACACTCTGGTACCTCATAAGAACATCTAGTACCCATAAAAATATGTAATCCACACTGATACCCACTAAAAATATGTAGACCAGACTATTACTGATCTCCTGACACAAATTAAAAGAAACTTTAAACCTTGAATTCCCAATATTGGACAACGTCCATTTTTTTAAAATTTATTTTATGATAAAAATCAATAGCATGACAAGAATATTTAACCAATGCAGTATCCTGATAAAAAAAACATTTAAACAACACAGTATCCCGATAGGAAGCATTTAACTAACACAGAAATAGAATTACCTGGAAGAAACATAAGCACTGCTCCTCTTCTAAAAGGCAGACCTCCATCTTGCACAGCTCTAAACAGAAAAATAAATACAATAAGAACACCAGTGTGAAGCATAAGTAAACTAAATATCTGTATGTAAAGAAGTTTCTCAAGATTCTCATAAATAACATTCAAACTTCTGTAATTATTACCATACAAAAATAGTATCTTCTACACGTATTAGTAAACCAACATAACAGCTGTCACAGTTATTAGTAAAAATATGTAATATCTGTCATAGACATTAATATACTGACATAAAACCTGCCCTATATATCAATAAACTAATGTAACTCCTGTCATTTGTATTAGTAAATCGACATAACACACATAGATATTAGTCAACCAATATAACTACAACATGTATAGTCAACATTAGCGTGGGTTTAATGATAACCCACATATAACTACAACATTTACAGTCAACACTGACATGGGTTCAATGATTACCCACATATAACTATAACATTTACAATCGACACTAACATGGGTTCAATGATTACCCACATATAACTATAACATTTACAATCGACACTAACATGGGTTCAATGATAACCCACATATAACTATAACATGTATAGTCAACACTAACATGGGTTTAATGATAACCCACATATAACTGTAACATGTATAGTCAACACTAACATGGGTTTAATGATAACCCACATATAACTAACATTTACAGTCAACACTAACATGGGTTTAATGATAACCCACATATAACTAACATGTATAGTCAACATGAACATGGGTTTAGTGATAACTCACATGTAACTACAACATTTATAGTCAACACTAACATGGGTTTAATGATAACCCACATATAACTGTAGCATGTATAGTCAACACTAACATGGGTTTAACGATAACCCACATATAACTACAACATTTACAGTCAACACTAACATGGGTTTAATGATAACCCACATATAACTACAACATTTACAGTCAACACTAACATGGGTTTATTGATAACCCACATATAACTACAACATTTACAGTCAACACTAACATGGGTTTAATGATAACCCACATAAAACTACAACATTTACAGTCAACACTAACATGGGTTTAATGATAACCTACTCTTGCTCTTGTGCCTCTATTCGATCGAATGCCCTTATCAACTGAAATACAATATGATAACTCTCTTCTGGGATTAAAGGATTAGATGGGTCAAGTTTTGGAACCTGTACAAAACCAAAATATAAATTTATTATCTGATGGATAACCCATTTAATAAAAACTTTATACCTTAAAAAATAAATCAGTGATTTCACCAAAATTAAAAACAATGTATATCAAACAAAGTCAGTAGTTACTAAGTGTAGTATATTCATATTTCACAAAAAAAAATTGGAAAATGTTCTCATATTCGAAAAATGATTATTTCTTGGAAGTTCTGCATGAAAATAGTGTTCAGATTGTACTGATACAAACTGTAATGTTTACATGTTTTAAGTTGTATTCTTTTATCAAAAATATGTTTTTAAGAGTTCCATTCTGAGTAATATACTTACAAATTATGACATAATCAAACCATCACCTGCAGTCTTGGTGAAAGTTATTATAATACTTCCATTTTAAATTGTGTTTTGTTATGTGAAGAAATGGTTGTTACACGCACTGTAGTTATATTTATTATTGTCTGAATCTTGAATATCCACAATGTGAATTTTTTGTATGGACTTTTGTTTGTGGTGCCATACTGTATTTATTATTTCCTTCACACAGATACACATGTACAAACTAGGTAACATTATAGTGAAATGATGGAAGTAAAAACAACTTAAAATCAAACTTCACTTCATAGTTTTGGAATTTATTTAATTGGTATTCAGAAGAGCAGTCAAACTTCACATAACATACAAATACATCATTTTAACTTGTTTATAATTATGTGCAAAGTTTGTCTTGCACAGCAAAAGAACACCACATGAAATGTAAGATTAACCAATTTTCCAACAGAAGAAAAAGCATAAATAACATTAAATTAACAACTTTCATATTTAGTGAAAACATTTAAAATAAATTTAATCACAAACAAAGATATCCTCAGATTTTAAAAAGGATGTTTAACTTACAGTACCAAGAGTCCTCAGTTCGTCAAGATAGAATTCTGTGACAGCTTTCAATTTCCCAGGAACTGTAAAAACAGGAGCAGGTTCCAACTTTCCACAAACAAGAATTGAGAAGTAACTGGCAAACATGTCAGTGTCGAAGGTAGCTGACATAAGAATTACCTGCACAAATACAATGGTACACAAGGACTTACCAAAGAAAGAAATACATCTATACAGACTCAAAAATTAACTACAATAAGAAAATGTAAAATACTATCACAAGATTTAACTGAAGTAATACAGAAACCTAGTAGAGTAACTTACAATGATCAAGAATAAAACTTAACACAATGTTCAGGAACAACGGTCCATCTACACTCTTTACACAAAACTAAAACTATTAAATAAACAAATAACTTCAAAGCCAGCTCTTATCATTCCAACATTTATCAAGCTCTCTCTTAAAGTTGCTTAAATTTATTGTACCAACAACATCTAAAGTTAACTAATTTTAGAGGCCAGCCACTATGTTAAAAAAAATAACTGTCTCAGCTGAAGATGACTCCTACCTTGCTAAGATATACACTTATGTTCCCATAGTTCTGCTGAGGTAGACAAAACATGATGCATCAACACCATCAATTTCCTTTACTACCTTAAACACCTCATTTAGATCCCACCCACAATTCTTTCTTTTTTCAAGAGAAAACCGTGATATTTTAGTTTTTCCCCACATGACAACTTCTCACCTTTCCTGTAACTTTTTCTGAACCCTTTCAAACAATTCAATGCCTTTCTTGAAATAAGTAGCTCAAAACTGAACAAATTATCCAAATATGGCCTATCCAGGACTTCTTCTCTTAGGACTTGTATTCAATATTTCTGTCAATACAACCAAAAATCTTCTTTGTGCGTCCACAAGTAACAGCACACTGCATAGATGGCTATACAGACTGATCAACCATTACAACAAGATCTCTTTTTTGGTGTAATACTTGAGGTGTAAAAAAATGTGAAACCAAAAATGGATTCAGCATGTGACTTAAAGCAATGAAGTGACACTTGGTGGTTAAACTTGCAATAATTTTACACAAATATTGATTTATTAATAAGAGAAGCTGCATTTTTATTACATATTGGACTAGATGCTGGGTACAATAAAATATGCAGTCTAGACCAGATGCTGGGTGCAATAAAATATGCAGTCTAGTTAATTACTGAGTGAATATTTGTGGATAAATGTACTTACCAGTTTTGGTTTCATTTATGTACTCATCCTTTCTTTGGCAACATTAACAATTTCCACATAACTAAGATTATGCAGCACTTAACAAACGATGTTTATAAACCATTTCCACATAACTATAGGTGCATGCAGTACTTAACAAGCACAGTTATTTCTCCATAATTATAAGATTATGCAGTGCTTAAGAAACACTATATTGACCATTTCCACATAAGTAAGATTATGTAGTACTTAATAAGCACAGTGTATTGATCACTTCCACAAAACTATAAGATTATGCAGTACTTAATAAGCACAGTTTACTGACCATTTCCACACAACTATAAGATTATTTAGTACTAAATAAGCACAGTGTATTGACCATTTCCACACAACTATAAGATTATGTAGTACTTAATAAGCACAGTGCATTGACCACTTCCACATAACAAATTATTTAGTACATAATAAGCACAGTGTATTGACCATTTCCACACAAATTTAAAATTACTCAGTACTCAATATATTACACTCACACCTAGTGATGTAAACCATTTCCTTTGTGGAAGGACTGGGAAGTAGGTATTTTACTTTTAATAGTGTAATAGTGTAGCATTAGTGTATGAGGACACAAGGAAACTATTTTAGTGTCAAGTATATTTTTCATCCAACGAAATATTTATTCTAGTTCTATTTATAAGCTTACAAATTATGCTTTTCACAACTTGTCTACAATGCACCTTGTTCATTTGTGTAAAGAATTCTGAGAACACTAGTTATGATAAAATATTGAATCACGACATCTGGTGAATAACATAGATGTTGAACATATCATATTTATGAGGCTATAAAAGTAAGGTGATATTAAAGTATATGCCACGTATTGTGATAGCCGCATCATTTTGTGAACAGTACAGATACTCAGCATGTCATATTTATGTGAAGCTATAAAATCAGATGATATAAACTATACATCACATATTGTCACAGTTACATCATTTGGTGAACAGTACAGATACTCAGCATGTCATATTTATGTGAAGCTATAAAATCAGATGATATAAACTATACATCACATTGTCACAGTTACATCATTTGGTGAACAGTACAGATACTCAGCATGTCATATTTATGTGAAGCTATAAAATCAGATGATATAAACTATACATCACATATTGTCACAGTTACATCATTTGGTGAACAGTACAGATACTCAGCATGTCATATTTATGTGAAGCTATAATATAAACTATACATCACATATTGTCACAGTTACATCATTTGGTGAACAGTACAGATACTCAGCATGTCATATTTATGTGAAGCTATAAAATCAGATGATATAAACTATACATCACATATTGTCACAGTTACATCATTTGGTGAACAGTACAGATACTCAGCATGTCATATTTATGTGAAGCTATAAAATCAGATGATATAAACTATACATCACATATTGTCACAGTTACATCATTTGGTGAACAGTACAGATACTCAGAATGTCATATTTATGTGAAGCTATAAAATCAGATGATATAAACTATACATCACATTGTCACAGTTACATCATTTGGTGAACAGTACAGATACTCAGCATGTCATATTTATGTGAAGCTATAAAATCAGATGATATAAACTATACATCACATATTGTCACAGTTACATCATTTGGTGAACAGTACAGATACTCAGCATGTCATATTTATGTGAAGCTATAAAATCAGATGATATAAACTATACATCACATATTGTCACAGTTACATCATTTGGTGAACAGTACAGATACTCAGCATGTCATATTTATGTGAAGCTATAAAATCAGATGATATAAACTATACATCACATATTGTCACAGTTACATCATTTGGTGAACAGTACAGATACTCAGCATGTTGTATTTATGTGAAGCTATAAAATCAGATGATATAAACTATACATCACATATTGTCACAGTTACATCATTTGGTGAACAGTACAGATACTCAGCATGTTGTATTTACTGCTATTGATAACATCATGTTAACTGTTTCACTGTAGCCTTGGCTTTATAAATTCAAACAGATTATTTACAATGTCTATACAATAACTCCTAACATGTTTTGTGAACCTTCACAAACTATCAGTAGTCATCAAGAGTCATTTGTAGACAAATAAGAACCTTCACAAACTATCAGTAGTCATCAAGAGCCATTTGTAGACAAATAAGAACCTTCACAAACTGAGTAGTCATCAAGAGTCATTTGTAGATAAATAAGAACCTTCACAAACTGAGTAGTCATCAAGAGTCATTTGTAGACAAATAAGAACCTTCACAAACTATCAGTAGTCATCAAGAGTCATTTGTAGACAAATAAGAACCTTCACAAACTATCAGTAGTCATCAAGAGTCATTTGTAGACAAATAAGAACCTTCACAAACTATCAGTAGTCATCAAGAGTCATTTGCAGACAAATAAGAACCTTCACAAACTATCAGTAGTCATCAAGAGTCATTTGCAGACAAATAAGAACCTTCACAAACTATCAGTAGTCATCAAGAGTCATTTGTAGACAAATAAGAACCTTCACAAACTATCAGTAGTCATCAAGAGCCATTTGTAGACAAATAAGAACCTTCACAAACTGAGTAGTCATCAAGAGTCATTTGTAGATAAATAAGAACCTTCACAAACTGAGTAGTCATCAAGAGTCATTTGTAGACAAATAAGAACCTTCACAAACTATCAGTAGTCATCAAGAGTCATTTGTAGACAAATAAGAACCTTCACAAACTATCAGTAGTCATCAAGAGTCATTTGTAGACAAATAAGAACCTTCACAAACTATCAGTAGTCATCAAGAGTCATTTGCAGACAAATAAGAACCTTCACAAACTATCAGTAGTCATCAAGAGTCATTTGTAGACAAATAAGAACCTTCACAAACTATCAGTAGTCATTAAGAGTCATTTGTAGACAAATTACGAAAATATTGTAATTGGGTATTTTTACTAAAATTTCTTAATAACAAACCCACTCTGGGTTATCTGCTATGTCCACAAAAAGGAATCAAAACCCTGATTTCAGCATTGTAACCCTGAGGCTTTCTGCTGTCTCACTGACAAATGTTTTGACTGCTCGAAGTACAAAGTTATTTTCATGTTAACATAAAACTCTCAAATTAATTACTGTATTTTATAAAACCTTCTATACAAATATTCAAATGTGTTTTTTTCACAACAACTTTGTTATTTAACTCTGTACAAGGTTGGATCAATCTGACCAATCTCATAACTACCAAATGAAACAATGAAATAAATACACATTACCTCTTTCTTCCTTTCTAGAATAATATCAAGTTGAAACACAAATTACATACATTTACCTGTAAAGCTGGTTACAGTACAGAATTGTTTCTACTTCAATTTAGTTGTTATATTTTTCTTTCAGCTGCTTCCCACTGATACTCCTAATACACAAGATGCAAGTCGCTTGGCAAACATAGCTCATGTTACTATATTGAATTAGATAATGGATACACAACCCACAAGCTTAAGCAAGCATACTTTATGAACAATTTTTATCATTATTATCATAATCACTTATTTCACTTCATCTTATTTGTAAACTTAATAGTTTATACACTTTAGTTACTTTCAAAATAATAAATAAAGAACACACGGGATAAACAAGGCTTACCAAGACTTTCTTTTTTTTTGCTCTTAATGATACTTAACCCTTTATTAACACTAATGGGTAACAGTGCACTAAATAACATTTAATTAAATAATGTACCAACAAACACAGATTAACGACATGCAAAAAGCAGACAATGTCCCACAACTATCACAATTAATCTGGTTTTCTAACTATACGAGAACAGTTGTGATAAATTCATTCAACCAAGTCGAAATGTAACCCATGGGAATTTAGTTTGTTCTAAATGAGAAACTGATATTTTACATTAAACAACATAATGTAATAAACCTTGATTTTCTACTGATTATAGTTAATATAATGTTAAATATAAGAACTATTAACAAATCCACATAGAAACGAGACAAGATATTTTAATTTGGTGGTTCTGTATCCAACCAAGATTGAATAACAAGTAAATTATTTTTTGTATGAACAATAATGATATTACAATGAATTATTTACTTTGAAATTCATAGTTGTTGTAGAAATGGTGGGTAAATTAAAGAAAAAGGGACGTCTATAAAACAAATTACACATTTCTTGCAAAAAGGAAAACTCAGGTTTGTTTGTTTTTTCTCATAATACTGTCTAACAAAATTAAGAACCTAAAAATTATAAACTATTAAAATATGGATTATTCTATAATTTAATGCTGTACTTATTAGTATAATGTAAACAAAATGTTGTTTACATTACATTTCGAATGTAACACATCAAAAATGCCTGTAGATAAAGAGTTACTTCACTGTTTGCAAAGATAATACTCAGGACTTCAGTATTACAAATATAAATGTTCATTAATAAAAATAGCCATGTACTCAAATGCGATAAAACTCGTGTAACAAGTGTTCTCTCCAAACACTTTTATAACTTTCTATACAAAGTATGAATAACTAAAGTCATACCTTAACTGCTTTAGAGGTTGTTCTAAGAAACTTTCTAACTACTAGGAGTGCAAAGTCTGTGTCCTGGTCTCTTTCATGGACCTAAGTGTATTGAATAAAACAAAGAAACAATGGTTAATCATTCCTCAAACAGAAACCATTTAACTGAAACAAATACATTCAAATACATATTAATCAACTTGTGTCGACATTCTTAGCATCTGCTAACTTCTACTTAGAAAATAACCTCATGTATAATGACAGTTAGTATTTATGGTTATATTCTAACCTAAATAATACAGTACAACAAGTTCCTTGTATATGTTAGTATCTAACCAGGAGTACTAACAGTTACAGAATAATACAGTACAACAAGTTCCTTGTGTATGTTAGTATCTAACCAGGAGTACTAACAGTTACAGAATAATACAGTACAACAAGTTCCTTGTGTATGTTAGTATCTAACCAGGAGTACTAACAGTTACAGAATAATACAGTACAACAAGTTCCTTGTGTATGTTAGTATCTAACCAAGAAACTTGTTCTACAGTTTTATTTAGGTTAGGTTTTATTGTATCATTGTTAGTACTCCTGGTTAGATACTAACATACATTAGAAACTTGTTGTACTGTATTATTCTGTAGCTGTTGGTACTCCTGGTTAGATACTAACATATACAAGGAACTTGTTGTACTGTATTATTCTGTAACTGTTAGTACTCCTGGTTAGATACTAACATATACAAGGAACTTGTACTGTATTATTCTGTAACTGTCAGTACTCCTGGTTAGATACTAACATACACAAGGAACTTGTTGTACTGTATTATTCTGTAACTGTTAGTACTCCTGGTTAGATACCAACATACACAAGGAACTTGTTGTACTGTATTATTCTGTAACTGTTAGTACTCCTGGTTGGATACTAACATACACAAGGAACTTGTTGTACTGTATTATTCTGTAACTGTTAGTACTCCTGGTTAGATACTAACATACATTAGAAACTTGTTGTGCAGTTTTATTCTGTCTCTGTTAGTACTCCTGGTTAGATGCTAACATACATTAGAAACATGTATGTACATGTACAAGTTTTGTATTTGTGAACTCTTCTTCTGAGCTAGTTGAGCATAATTATACTTGGTTTGAAATATTAAAATTAGGCCTAACATATATTTAACACTGCAATCTTTATATTCTACTTTCAAGGATTTTCAGAAATTAGAAAACAATATAAGGATTTTACTCCAACCACACTGTCTTCTGTCATATCACACTTAACCTGATGAGCTCTGGAATAAATACTCTTTATTACATATTTCTGAGAAACTGAAAAATAATGAAATATTAAGAAATACATTAGGCTTAATACTGATGTCATATGGTGAGAATAATAATCAGTATGATTTTATTCTAATACTACTAATAAATTCCCTCACTTTGTGTTTGTTTTTTTGTATGCTGAACTTAATCTACAGCTAATAAGGATCTCGAGATAAAATTTTATCTTCAATATCTCATAGTATATTAATTTTATTTGCGACTTACCTCATCTATTATGACATGAGTGTACATGTTCATGTTACGACTATGGATAAGTTTCTGCAATAAAACACCGGTGGTCACATAACACAGACGAGTGTCATCAGAAGTTTGACTGTCCATGCTTACCTAAGTTTAAAGTTATATTAGGTTTACGTATTATATCATACCTAATTTTCAGGTTTCGTAAGTTTTATGTGTTATATCATACTTAATTTTCAAGTTTTTTTTACTTTATATATTATATCATATCTAACTTTCAGGTTTTATTAGGTTTATGTATTACATCCATCCTAATTTTCTTATTTATTAACACTGAAAAATGCTTAATAGCATTATTTTAGTAACCGTGTTTACAATGCTAATTCAATAAAATGAACCACAATGATTTTACACAATTACAATTATAATATCTATAATTGTAATATTTATCCACAGCTAACAACTATTCATTACATAACTTTTTCATGATAATTATTGAAACCACCATTCATTTGGAATATTTCCATACTGACTCACATTCATCTTCTGTGGTCACTGAATTGATGAATAACTAATATTCATTTTCAACAGTTACAATGCAAATTAATAACAACCATCCACTCTGAACACTTACAGCGGTTTTATGAATCTATTTTCCACTGTGCTTCTACAATGTCCTTTCATAAACAGTTACCATCAACTATACTTTTCTAACATCCCATCATGCACAGCCAACATCCACTGTACTTCTGTAATATACCTTCATGACCTTCAAGAACAACATCCACTTTCATATATACCATGTTAATAAAGCAACAACCATACACTCTAGACATTGAGAAAAATTAAAACACATTAACAATATCCATTTTGTACATTAGCAATAAAGCTAAAAATTAACAATTACTATGCAGTGTTAATCTCAACACTATTTAAAAAAAAGTGTAAAGAACCTCTAGTCCCTCTAGTACACACCAATAGTAAAGTAAAACATTTAGTCCATCTAGTACACACCAATAGTAAAGTAAAACATTTAGTCCCTCTAGTACACACCAATAGTAAAGTAAAACATTTAGTCCATCTAGTACACACTAACAGTAAATATTATTATACCACTAACCATTATAACTTATACCTGATAGCCACATATGGATCCTAGCTTCCAGTTACGTTCCTGACAAACTCTTCGAGCAATAGATGTGGCAGCTATCTTACGTGGCTGAGTTACCACAATGTTACAGTGGCGTCCTTTTTCTGCACAATGGTCAAGTATATACTGAGGTACCTGTGTTGTTTTCCCACAACCTGTATTACCTTGGATAACGACAACTTGGTGGATATCGATCAGTTCGACTAACTGAAATAAAAAATGTGTTTGTGAACAACAATTTATTCTTAGTGAAACTTGCTGCTTTGGTATGTCATATACATGAAAAGACAAATAAATATGTTTATTTGATATTAATTTTCATCCCTAAATTTCCATCCAAGTTTGAAATATTTTATTTATCAATTATCATTTTTGTGTTTACACACATTAGCAGCATCAACCATGGCATGTGATTATACATTTAAATTTATACATTAGCTGGACCTTACACTTGGATATATATTCTTTGTATTTTGAAATTATGTTTTATGTCAAAAGTGGTTGTTTTAATACCCACCCTCAGAGCAGTTCTATGGTTCAAAACTGAAACATGAATGAACAATTATAAAGAAACATATATAATGAATAGATCTTTATAAAAATATAAAGGTAACTACGTCAAATATATGAATTTGAGATAATGTTCCAAAAATACATTACAAATAGGTACAAATCTTGATTAAATATATTTTTAAACATGGGTAAAAATCTAGACGAAATACACATTAAACAGAGGTACAAAACCACATAAAATACATGTTTAAACATGGGGAAAAAATCTAGGTCAAAGAAACATAAAGCAGAGGTACAAACCTAGGTGAAATACACATTAAGCAGGTACAAAAGCAGACCAAATACATGTTTAAAAGGTCGTATAATTTTGGGCAAGTGCACATTAAACACAGACACAAAACTGGTTAGATATCTACAATATTAAATAAATACTAATTAACTACACACTAATCAGAATCAGAACCAAAAAACTGTTTCTAACACAACAAATACAGATACAATATCTACTATATTTAAATAAACACTAATTAACTACATACGAATCAGAATCAGATGTGTTTCTAACACAACGAAGATGGATACAATATCTACTATATTTAAATAAACACTAATTAACTACATGCGAATCAGAATCAGAACCTGTGTTTCTAACACAACAAAGATGGATACAATTTCTACTATATTTAAATAAACACTAATTAACTACACACTAATCAGAATCAGAACCTGTGTTTCTAACACAACAAATACAGATACAATATCTACTATATTTAAATAAACACTAATTAACAACATACAAATCAGAATCAGAACCTGTGTTTCTGACACAACAAAGATGGATACAATATTAACTAACTACTCATGAATTAGAACTTAAAATTGTGTTTCTAACATGATATATTGACAGATACAATATCTACAATCTTGGTTAACCATAAACAGAGTATAATAATCAAAACTTAAACTAAAATACATAATCCAGACACCTTTATTCAGGTTACAAACGACATACTTCACCTTGTCCCTGTATGGAGTTATAACAAGTTCTTTGTTATAATTATGACATGAAGAGGGGATGTACATAGCATACAACTGAGAAGCTTCTTCATTATGTAGATGATTTATAGCTGCAACATCTCCAGCAATGGTGCTAAGTTCTTCTACCTGGCTCAGCTGACTTAGACTTACAGTGTTACCTGAAGGAGTCACATCTTCAGTCTGGGATCGATGCCAACTCTGAAAGTAAAATAGTGTCATTAATCAAATACACACCTTCTGTACAACTAGGCTGTTTCCTGAGTTTTGTATTTCACACTGTAACATTCATCCTGTAAATGGGGTTTCATTTTCTGTAATGTTACAAATAAAAACCAGCTATCCAACCTCTTGGAATTTCTAAAATCTGATCCTGCACAGAATTTGTTTTTACTTCTTTACTTAATTTCTAGTTATAAACAATATATCAACTGGATTAATATGTTTATAGTTGCAGTTTTGAAAACCACTGTATTCTGTATGATATAAAACACATTATATACCACAGAATAAAGTAGAAACCTACAGATATAAACTGAACCTTCTCACATTTCACCATGGGGTAAAGTAGAAATTTATCAATATAAATTAAAGCTTCTCACATTTCATCATGGCATAGTGTAAGACCTATGAATGTGAAGTTTGAAAGAACTTCACTCTGAAGCATGGCACATGAAAATGTAACATGTTGCTGATACAATCATCAATATATTTGCTGTGGCTTGATGCACATGCATCCAAAACCACCTTAGCCAGCATCTCTGAGGCATGTGCATGTCAACAGAAACACTGAGGTAAATGTGTTTTCTTGGATCCAGCATGTGTTACAAGTCAGTTCTGTTGTAATGACACTCATGTTCGGTTAGTTGTGTTATATATATGTATATTTTGTGAGGATGACTTTTATAATATGGATTAAAAAAACATTCTATGAGAGAAAAACTTAAAGCACACTTAAGAGTATTTTGAAGGGGGAATGTGTAAAGGCACAATTTATTGTGAAAATTATTCAATAAAACATGTTTTCTATAAAACCAAGTTTTACAAAGGATTCTTCCTCAGTGTATAGC